>JAACJT020000032.1:5931086-5944978 GCA_009936485.2 Gymnarchus niloticus | reverse complement strand
AGGATTTTAAAAAAAAACACATTTTTTTTACAGGGGAGTTGAAAAAAAAAGAGAAGGGTTTTAGAACAATCGTGTGTTGGAAATCCGGCCCCCCCCCCCCCCCCCCAAATTGTTCTGCCACCAGTTTCCACAGCCTCCAGTACCACTGGAACAAATCAACACTGGCAGGATCTCATTAAAATGACTACTGCAAAAACCTCATGGCCATAAGGGCTGCTCTCAGACTGACTTGTGGCGTTCTCATAATGGTTGTTTAGGAACTTTGCGGGAGCAGCATCTTTCAGATTGGTTGCTAAGGGTGAGGAGAACAGAGGAGCATGCCTGTAGGGGCTGAGAAGGTGAAAAGATGAGAGACGGTTATCCGAGTATCAGAGCTGCTATGGACCAATTGCGATGATAAACCTAGTTAGTGATAACTGTAATTCTAAAGTATGGATAACAGAGCAGTACAGATTCCTTGCTCATTCTCCTATCACCTATTTGTTTGACTGTACCTTTTACCAATTCTGAACAAGAAGTTCCGTAATGCCACACACTGTAAAAGGTGAAACATCAGCACGAGGCAGCGTTTCAAGCGACCAATTATTCTTTGTGTCTTCTAAAATCTATGATGAACCAGCATGGCATAAAATTTTCTTTCTTACGTTTGTTCCTTATGGCACATTGGGGGTCCGGCATTATGCATGAGTGAAAATATTCAGTAAACAATGATCATTCTAAATTTCCATTCGACTGCTGTATAATTCTGTAGCATGGCCTCTTTTCGGGTTGAACCATTTCAGCCTTAGCAAAGGGGGGAGACAACAGAGAAAGTGATATGGGCGTTGGTTATATCCATTAGCACACAAAGGCTGAATACAGTATCTGCTCTGTCAGGGATGACAGAGAAACCAGAAAATTGCTTCACAGTGACAGTAAAATGCACTCGTGTGATTGGTGGAGCTTGTCACCTGACTTCACCTCACCGCCACCATCTTAGTTGCTGCTCATTTCAAAACTAAAATTGAACCAGAAAATGATAATGGAACTGAAATGAAAGACAAATGAAAACTGAAACCACCTCGGCGTGTACACACACACCCGTGATTGTCCATCATATTTGGTGGGGGGCGCCAGCCAGGTCGGACGCCTGCCAGGCGAGACAGGCAGCGAGTGTAGCTGAGGGGCTAATGGAGATGTGGAGCGACAGTGCAGATGTTGAGGGACGCCGCGAGTTACCAAGGCGACCGCTAATGGTCCTGGCGGCTGCTACCACGGACGGCTCCTGGCAAGGCGCTGGCCTTTAGCTCAGGCTGGCCTGTCGCTGGGGGATGAGAGAGTATTGGTTCTGTAGGAGTCAAATATGGTTCACGGCGTCTGACCGAGGGACTGACTGCCTGGCTGGCTGAGAACAGCCACGGCCCAACACAGCCCTGCGGCATGCCGCTACCAAACACACTGCTCTCTAGCTAGCCTGTGTAACATAAATAATAGATGTGGAACAAGCCAAAAACAGAGAGGCACTTCACCCATGAAGAAAGAGAGTTTTCTGGTCCCCTATTGGTCATTGGGAGGGTGGTACAAAAGATGCTTCTGTAATGTCACTAGTTCATTTTTATGTTTCGTGCCCCCCCACAGCCCCATGGGGGGGTTCACCAGCAGAGCGATGCCTGCCTTCCTTACTTCCACCCCAATCTTCCACACTTTCAGGTGGTGATTCAGGATGCTGTCAGAATACTTAAAACCACTAACTCACGTAACTAACAGGGTTTGGAGGATGGTTAACCTAGCTGCTGGGCTTGGTTACAGCCACATGCCGCCTTAAAGAATGATGTGCATACAGCTTCCACCTCCACTGAAAGATAATGGGCTAAGTGTGAGAACTTGCTTGGAACCAACTGGCTGTGACTGGCATCGTTTGTCTAAAAACCTCATCTCCCAAATCAGACCATAGACACACATTAAAGGCAACATGCCAGTCTCGGCGCAGCCACCTCCTCAGCTTGAGGATATGAATGTTTAATGTCAACACTACAGCAACCCTGCTCACAAAAGCAGGACCTTCATCAATCAGCACTAACTGGCAAAGAACAGTAAAGCGGGGTGCATGCGTGTTTTCTACGCTTTTGTCAAATACTGCATTTCTTCTGCTGGCAGGGGCATGTTGTCTAGCCAGTGGGGAGAGGCGGAAGGGGCGGGGCCCTGGGACATAGTTTATGGCCCAAAAGCCCCACTGAGAGACAGATGGCTGTAGGAAACGAGCCCCGTCCTCAGCCCCAATGACTGAAGGCCGCTGCCAACTGGGGCAGCTGGCTCCAGGTTGCCTGCCGGCTGACCCTGTCTATACATTGCAGCTCGGGGTGGGGTGGCTGTAAAGCTGATGGTTCAACTGATGAGCTACAACACCAGATTGGATATGGTCTGGCACTCACAAGAAAACCAGGGCTCTTTACCAGGTCCAATACAAATTATTCACATACACATACCCAAAAAGAAAAAGGAACAAAAAAGAAAGAAAATAATTTCCTGCATAAATCCCCACTGTTTCTGATCTCAGCTGTACCACCATAAAATAACCATGAGATGATAAGTAAAATGACACTCACATCCTGGTTAGCTTTTTAATTTATACCAGTTTAAACAAACTCCACCTGTGTCCAAACATGCCATGGACAGCTACTGAGCTAGTGAAACATTCACACTGAACATTGAGCCTAGTTTTTCCAGGCTTAGCACATGGGACCAGAATGGGTTGGCCATATTGCATGATGGCTCAAGGCAGGCATAACAACTTAAAGACGATTTCCTGTTTTTAAACTCTGGATCGAATAAAAATGAAAGATATAAGATCGATTTATCCTTTCAAGTAACAGTTGACAGAACAAATTATGAACCCTTTTGATTAAGCTTTATCTTTGGCCTACACAAGGCTTTATACTGAGTCAGATAGCTGGAGTACCACCAACCAGAAAAAGGGTTGAGTACTTTCTGAATCCTGACCCAGTGTATTCCCTCTGGATGACTACATAAACTTCATAGCAACTTTCATTCATAGCGACATTCTGTTGCCTTCCAGATTGTGCTGCCGGGAGCCAACTGCTGCCGAGGTGACGGGACTTGGCGAGCACCGTGCCACATCACACAAGCACACAGCCTCTGCAAAGCCCCTCCTCGTTCTCGCAAGCATTATTCACCGCCGTGCATAGAACGAAGCCACTGCAGTTCGGCAGGCATGCAAGGATTCCTAGAACTTGCAAGATCAGTAATGAGCCGGGGAAAGCCAAAAAAAGGCAAATTTGAGAACACGGCCCTGAAGCTGCCATTTCACACACTACTTGTCCGAGGTAGATGCTAAGACAGTGCCTTAAAATGTCTACAAAAAAGTTTTCACCCAAACTGAAAAACGTTAACAGCACAGATCAACCCTGTATTGTGAGGCACCCATAGACTGCTTGAGTCCTACAGAAGTATCCCGCTCCTCTGGATTGTTTTTAAGACCCTTAATCCAACACCTCTGTCCCACATACAAGTCTGCCTGCATATTTTTAACCGCATGCTACAAGAGTGATAATGCAGCCTTCTGCATCTACTTTGTACCATATGTCATAGAAACTTCCTTTTGCGAGACTAACAACTTCTGTAGATCGTTTTAAAGATCGGCTCAATAGTATATTTATGCCTTATTAGATGATGACTACTTTAATTTCTTAGTTTTGTTCATTTACAAAAAAATTAAGACTACACCAACATATACTTTGACAGATTTTTGTAATTTATGGGTATGTCTTTGTAAAATTTACATTTCAATAATATTTTATAAACTATTGACCACATTTGATTCCAAATTTCAAACTAAAATATTGTCATTCAGGACATTATTCTCCCAGCACAAGAGCCTTCTTCTCCTCCCTGAAAACTTTACAAATTTTCGTTTTTGGCATGGCCAACAGTTGTAGTATAATGTATCTTGATTACAGATATTGGAAATGTTTAATTAGGCCTGATTTTATCACGTCCATTTCCTCCTATTGAAACAAGATCATTAACTCCACAGCAGTGGTTCCCAATCTTTTCCTCGTTTACTGGGGTTTGGCTCAGCCAATCAGCTAATCAGTATCAGAATCAGGTTTGTTGTTGGAATTCAACAAATTCTGAACATGGAATGACTGCCAGAGAAATAGAGAGGCGGATATAAAAAAAATATATATGGAACAGCCACAGTTTATTCTAAGAGCGCTATAAAAATCTCTTCTGAATATGATGTGCTATATATAGTCTATTATGATCATAACAATAACAATAATTATTTTCATTATTATTAGTATTAATACAAATAAAGGTTTATTTCTATTAAATTATAATTTTAATGCATTAGATACTCCTTACTGTAGGGCAAAGCAGTCTATTCAGTGCATTTAACAAAAATGGTGCATTTGCAGGCCCTTTCATTGCTGCATGGCCAGCATTTGAAAGGAGTTTGAATACACGTCAAAAGGTCTACCATAGCGCTGTACTCACTGATCTCCAGCTGCCGCTGGATGCGGCCCTTGCACCGCTCCCTGTAGTCCGACTGGGTGGCATTGTACTCCGTCATCACTTCGACAAACTTGCGGGACAAGGTGGAATGCTGGCAGGTGACAGAGAGAGGGGGAGAGAGAGCATGTGTAAGCTGAAGGCTGGAGTTTAATTTTGTTTTCCTTGCATTAAAGTTCCACTAACATTGTTCAGTTGGATGAAATCTAATCAAAAGCAAAAGGTGATAGAATTCTGGCTTCTCAATTCTTATTAATCGCACTTTCCCATAAAACAAAAGAACCTCAAGGCACCAACACCGTGCAGGCTTTTTGTTAGATAAGCTGCAGCCCAAACCATCATTTTCTGTAGTGTTTTAAAATCTTCAGCCAGACAAGGTGTATTTTCGGCATGCAGCCGTTCTTGTGTATCTGCTTATGCAGAGACAGACATTTTGTCTGTAATTTCTCAGGCATGTGAGCCCCCCCATTTGACCCCTCCTCCAACCCTTGTCCTCACCTGTGTCTTGCGTATCCGCAAGTCTGCAGATGACCTGTTCAAGCCCTCCTCGTGCTCAATGGACTGCTCGATGCCTGCGGAGAAACACGGCAGACTGGTTAGATTCCTGCAAGATATGCTGTGTATTCATTCCTTACGAATTCGTCCATTAATATAGCCACATGATTCATAATTAAAGTCTCTGTGTAGCGGCACCTGGAGCAGTTCTCATCGGGGACTCGAACCTCAAACCTTTGAGAATTCAGTTCCCAACTGTCCATCTGCTGTTAGGGATCAGAAGGTGGAGGTACCACATGAGGGTTCTCATGACCTTACATTCCATCAGATTACATGTTAGCAACACACTCCACTGAGACTCCCCATGAGCTGTTGTATCAAATGCTGGTCCTCCAATGGGACCACTGTTCAACCAGCCACAGTCAATAATCAAGGCTGGGACAGCTACTTATGCTGCATGCCTCCTCAAGGACCGTCCCACAGCGAACTCCAGCAGATACTGGAAATAACCCCAATCAGCTTTTTCCCCTGGGGCCGACAAACCCCAGCCAATAATATATGCTGGAACCTCCCAGCCATCTGTTTCCATGGGGACAGCCCTAAAGAAGAATGCCCTGGAAAGGCTGGGGAGCAGTTTCATCACAAAATCAGGTCACACATCAACTACCTGAACATTATTTGAAATATCAATGGCTGCTTTTATTGGGCCCCATTTAAGGTGATGATGTAAATCATCGATATTTCTTTACTAATTTAAATTTTTCCACTATTGTAAATTGGAAAATAAAGGTCTTATTAAATTTAAATGCATATCTCTCATTTTACATGTTGTCACAGCTGAAGGTTCTCATCAGACTCCCTCCTTGAGCTATGAAAATGGTCAACCTGCAAGTAAGTGACAGGCCTCAACACCCTCTCTGTACATAGATGCTCGTCAATACACTTGGCATACATGCTTGCTGATCAATACGAATGTAACGCCCAGCCTCCACAAATAGCATCAGATTTCACAATTACAGGCTTGAATTTTTTTGAAGAAGTTTTTTAATGCCAAAAAACAAATTTTGTTATATATTATGTATTTTGCAATCAACTGGTGCTTTGGGCAACCAAGATGTCTCCTGCCTTGTGCCCTGATATGCAAGTCACAATTATTCATGTACTTGATTCTGTATTTGTTAATATTTCTTAAATTATATCAGCAAGAAACCATCGTATTCATGTCCAGAAATGATGATGTTAGTTCACAGCACTAGTTTTGTGGAATTGTGGAAGCACAAGGGTTTATATATAAGTTGTTATCCAAAAAAAAAAAAAAAAAAAAAAAACATAATTCAGAACACAAGCAGCAGGACACAGAGGAGGCAAATGAAGAAAACCAAATATAAGTCAACATAAAAAAATCTGTGGATCAAACGCAGGCAAAATGTCACTGATAAAGACAACATGGGGAAAAAAATCACCATACAAACAACAAAACTGGCTGGTCAGACAGGTGTCATACACAGGAGCTGGACAGCCACAAAACAAATGATCAGTATGGCGAAACACGCAAAACTTTAGGAAGAGCTGAAAGAAGATGAGGTCCTAATGCGAATACAACTAGTAAAAGCAGTTAGGAAGTCACAGTAGTCTAGAGAGGTGGACCATGACCAGAATGGGAGTGGCTGTGGATCGTGGCAGAATGGGCATGGCTGAATGGAAACTCTGCTGGATGCAAGAGTTAGAACAAACTTGAAATCTGTGGCACTGTATGCTGAATCCATCACTTGGATTCTCCTCAAAACTTCCTAAAAGAAAGCACACATTTCTGGAAAAGTATATGTCAATGTATGTATAAAGTCAATGTTCTTCAAGAATGTTTTGAAAGCTGAGCTTTGCAAAGTTTATTTCAGATAAAGCAGATTCAACAGGGGAAGCATACTTATTAGGAGCTGCAACAACAGCAAAGTGACAGGCAGGAAGAAGCTTAACCTCAACTGCTCTTAAGCTCTGGAGAAGATCAGGGAGAAGGATTAAAAAGCTGCTGATGAACTCTGCCCCAATGTGCTTTGTGGCTTGTGAAGGTGACCTTACTCCCCCAAATGTCACCCCACAGTTGTAACCCTGAGGGACTTTTAAACTAATTCCAGTCTAACAAACACAATTTGGATTTATGGGGTAAACCAAACTGACACAAACACTACCACCTATGAATCTTTGTCACAGACTGTGTGACTGGGTCATCAGAATACTGATGTGGATGTTTCCCAATGGGGAGCAGGCAGACATGGTACAAGGCACGATTCAGACAAAGAGGGTAAGTGCTTTAATTGAACATCATAAAAATCATTTTAAAAAATCATCATTTTAACAATGGACTAAAAGATAATTAAAAGAAGAAACCTTCAAGATACATAAAAGTAGTACAAATAATATAAAGAGAGATAAATTACAGAATTATAAAGAAATGTACAGTGCTTAGAGTGGTCATTAATCAAAGGCACCACATCAGGTAGACTGTGAGTTTGGACTAAAGAAATAGCTACAGTCTGGGTACATGTAAGGTCATTGGGAAGAATTTTATAGACTTCATAACTGGTTGTCCCCCTTAAACAGCAACAACTGCACCTATACACTTCCAATAACTGGACATCAGTTTTTCACACAGCTGTGGAGGAATTTTGGCCCACTCTTCTTGGCAGAATTGTTCCATTTCAGCCACCAAGATGTCTTTCAAAAAGTTCTACTTTTGACTCATCAGTAGACAGAACATTATCTCAGAAGGACTGAAGGTCAATAGTGTGTTGGAAAATGTCAGCCTTTGTTGCTCTAGGGAAGCCTTGCAACTCTCCCACCAACACCATTCTTGGACAGTCTCCTTCTAATCATGGAATCATGAACTTAGCAGAGGGGAGTGAGGCCTGCAGTTCCTTAGATGTTAGCCTGTGTTCGTTTGCAACTTCCTGGATGAGTTGTTGATGTGCTCTTGAAGGACTTTTGGTAGGCTGGCCACTCCTGGGAAGATTGACCACTACACCAAGTTTTCTCCATTTGGAAATAATGGCTCTCTGTTGTTTGCTGAAGTCCCAGAGCCTGAAAAATGGCTTTGTAACCCTTTGTAGACTAATATATTTCAATTACTTTCTCATGTCTTAAAAAATTTCTCTTGATCATAGCATAGTGTGCTGCTTGTTGAAACTCAATTTGATTGAACCTATTTCACATTTCTAAAAAGGTTCTATTTAAGTGACGTTAATATTCACCAGGGCTGTCAGAGTCTAGTCTGGGTTTGTCTAGCGTAATTAAACCAAAATATCAATTGAATTTGAAATTAGTTAACTGGTTGACTGAGTAATCACAGTGATGATTACTTTTCAAAACACAGGGCCACTGTGGAAAACTTTTGTCCATCAATAAATGAAAGGATCATTTATAAACCGTATTTTGTGTTTACTCAGGTTATCTTTGTCTTATATTAAATTTTGTTTGATAATCTGAAACACCCGTGTGATAAATATGCAACAGCAAAATAGTATAAATCAGGGAACAAAAACTTTGCCACAGCAATGTATTTTCGTCCTGAGCCATTAACTGATTTATAATCAATTCTGTAACTGTTTAAGTGGAAGCCAAGATAAGGATCTAAGAATATGATTTTTGAGCTCATTTTTCTAACGACAGCATTCTCAATAAGCTGCAGTTGTCTAATTGTCTTATTGGGAAAGATCAGTAAGGAGAACACTGGGACAGTTCAACCATCTGGTGATGAAGACATGGAAGACTTTCTCTAGGTCTTGTTTGGATAAAATACCCCTGACTCTTGATATATGTTCCTAAGATGTTAAAAGGCTGATTTGGTTATTTCTTGACATGGCCATTTAGGCTGAAATCTGAGTCCATATGAATGCCCAGATTTCTAACTGGATTTTTTTTTATACTTTAGCACTCTAGACTCTAGGTAGCTTTCACCTTACCTTACCTCTGTCTTCATTCAGCTGAAAGAAACAAATAAGATGTGCCACAACTTATCTCCTCAATGGACTGCAATCACGTCTAGATTCCATCATGATAAATGGTGTCGAGATTGAACAGGAGAGTACCTAGTACTGAACCCTGAAGGACTCTGTCCTGTCTGGTAGTGTGCCCGGATTCACAATTTGACAACAAAAAAAAACCTCTAAGTTAGACATGAACCTAAAAAAGACTGTTCCTTGGACCTACCCAAGTTTCCAATTGATCAATAAGCATTTTATAATCACCGGCGTCAAAGGCAGCACTAACATTTAAGTTGGCACCTGTATTGAAACAGACGTCCTAAAGGATATTTATGAGAAATCCCTCAGTCATGTGATGTGGTCAAAGTGAAACATCAAAACAGCCATTCCTATCTTAATTTGAGTTGCTCAGTTGACTCAAAATTACTTTCTCAACAATCTTGCCTATGATCAATTTTGTTAAATTTAACCATCAATTTACTTAAATCATTAACTTAACTGCATCTGGGATTAATCAGCCAAACAAGATGTGCTATTGGCTGAGTTCAGCAGATACAGGGTTTAATGAATGGAATGGTAAATACTGGGGTAACTTAAGGAGAAGTTTTGAAATGGCTAAACTGACAGTCAGATCGACATAAAATCATAGTTTTGCATTATAGTATAGCTAGTGAGCAATAACCCACCCAACTGGATTTTCAAGATTTGGTGTTCAAAACAGTCATAAACAAAGTGAAAGAAACTTGGCAAGACAGAAAAGATTGTGGAAAACCCAAAAATTTGTTTGCATCTGATGAACAGTACTTAATGCTAATTTCTTTGGACAGAAAGAAATGCTGGCACCAAATCCTTGGCAAAGTCATCTGGCACCAAAGTAGATGCTTCAACCAAGTGAAAAAGTCTTCTAAGATACGGTCTTGAAGGGTGTATTGCAACTAAGATACCATTCTTGTGAAAAGGTGACAAGCAGAAGAAATTACAATATGTGAAAAACCATAAAGCTTGTGGCACAGACATCATAAACCAGTAGACAAGGGTCTTGTGGAGCACAGAGTCCTAATTAAAAATTTTTCGTTCACAAAGACACCAGAGACCATGTCAGAACATGAATTGGTGAACAACACAGTTATGCCTGTCTGCACCCTTCTCTGAAGCATGGTGGTGGCTCTGTCATGGTTCAGGAGTGCACTCCAAAATTTATGGTATACAAATGTCAAGAAATACAAAGGTTTTTTGATTCATTATGCCATACCTACATGAAAATTAGTCATTGGCAAAAAGCTTGATCTTTCAACATAATAATGACCCTAAACACACTACGAACACAATTAAAGAGTCTTGGAGTAAAAGTCTGCCAAAATGGAACATATACAGTGTTAGACTGGCCATATCACAGCCCTGACCTCAACATACTGTATTTTAAGCTGTATATTAATGCTTGGGCTGGAAAAAGAACAAAAAGCAACAAAAGTCAAAAGAAGAGTTATGGCAAGTTCTGAAAGATCCTTGGAGGAATTTAACACGACAATTTGAAAAACTGATATTAAGAGAATTGTCATGTATTGTATGGGAATCCATGATGGAGGAACTAAAAAGGACAAGCAATAACATCCAAATGAAATCCCAAATATTGATTTTGTGTGTACAGCCAGAAGCTAGCAAACAAGTGCGACACAGCACTGAGTACAAGGTGGAAACCACACAAGGGCTAACGGCAGATGTAAACTGCAGTGACAAATAATAATAATACAAAAAAAAACGTGACGAGTAGATTAACAGCCAACAGGATTTGACCAGGGGATGAAACGAGGGAGTCCACGGCAATGCCGAGAAGGCATGCACACAGTGAGACGAGCCATATTAGCCAGAGCACCGAAGCTTGGTGATTTTGTACCCCTCAGTGGAACACTAGCTAAGCACTCCAGTAACGAATGAGGAAGATGATGATGATTGCATCAGTGAACAACGATGCTGGTGTCACATCTCACCAAAAGAAAACAGACATCGATGTCACAAGTGTGTACCATATGCACCGTATGGAACTGAGAAGTCTGCATAAATTGCTTCTCACTTTTCCATGTCACTTCTGGAGAATACAAATCGCTTACCCTCGTGTATGAATCACGAATGCTCAGTATCGTTAACAGCTGGTAGAAAGGCTTTCATGTTGAGCATGACACAAGACAGCAGAATTAACAAAACCACAAGTTCATCTTAGCTGTTCGGTGTTCTTATAAACCCTGAGCCATCGGCAACAAACAAGAGAAGGACATTTAAGGGCAACTCACTCTTTAACTTGGAACGAACTTTGTTGGCCAGCTTCTTAATGTCAGTCATCAGCTGTTCCAGGTCCGCCTTCGTTTCTGTGAGAAGAAAGCGCAGAAAGGAGCACATTTAGTGGAAAATTCTCTGGTGCTCGTGCCCCCCATCTTGGCAGCCATGCTGGAGAGATGTGAGTCACACTCTCGCCATCCTAAGTGTGAACACACACATACATGCACACACACATACTGAGTGGGCCTAAGTCAGAGCAATGGAGGAGAGGGGAGCACTGCTGTCACTCGGCATCCTGGGGCACAGTCAGACTTGAGTCCACTCAGGCGGAACAACTACCCCTCTGTTATCATCTTACACACACACAGCTTATCACTTGTAGCCACCATCGGGATCAGTCGCTTGGCCACAACTTTGCATCTTTCTAGTATGCATTACAGGTACTTTGACCCCAGGGTAGGAAGAGACATTTGGAGTGGTAGCCTGGATGAAACCAGGAGAGACTGGGGGCTATGGTGTTCTGCACAAGCTGACCCAGATGCTAGTTGCACTACACACGGGGGAACCTTACGACTGGTTTATGATTAAGCAGTGGATCTATCACCCCCCGATGGCCTCGGACATGCGCGGGGGGTGCAATCCTCCACTTTTCACCATAATAATGCTGCAGGAATTGAGCGAAGGATTAGGAGATGTGAAACCGGGGCAGGATTCGCCACTCTTTCTTCTGCTATTATGATGTCAAGAGCCATTTGAAACCTGGAGATTCAGACACATGGCGTGAAGAGAGCATCGAACACCAGAAGAGTCTGAAATTAGGCCAGCTGTATATGATTGAGCCTACTGGACAGTGCTTCAACATGTATTTCTGCCATCAGGCTTTAAGGCAGATCACTCATGGTCTCCTAGATACACATATACACAAGCCTGTATGCTCTTGCAAACCATGTGACGGCAGGCTACAGAAATCTAGGTAACTGCCTCTATTGTGGCATTGACATTTCTCCCTGCAGGCTTTTCATTGCTGTGCCTGTGCAAAGCCAGGCAGAAGTATTCAAAACCCAAATACGAAATGGCTGGTCAGAAAAGAGGGGGAAAGATGAAGGGGTAGAAGGGAAAGTGAGGAATACCTGAAGAAGCCACTGAAAAAGCAACCACTGAAGCCATTTTCATGATGGCACTGTAGCTGTTCATATTTGGCTCTGCTTGGGCCTTGGCCTCACTTCCAGTCACTTGACCCTTGCCAGTTTATTCAGTCTCATAACTGTTTTCCTGAGGCCTCTCTGCTAAAAGAATTAGTAATTGAACAAATGAGGCTTCAAAACCCATGGTGGGTGGGCGTATTATAAACTACCAATCAATGCTGGGGCTTCTGAAGCCTCATTTAGTGTCAGAACTAATTGGTAGTTCATGATACTCCCACCCACCACACGTTTTGAAGCCTCACTTAGCCCCAGCATTATTTGGTTAATTTATGATATTCCCACAAACCATGGGTTTTGAAGCGTCATTTGGCCACATCACTAAAAATTATAAGCAAAGCCAGGTCTGGTGTAGCTAACTGATTAGCCCTTAATGGGGGCTGCATCTAAATACTAAGGTGTGCCCCCCAGAACAGTAACCGAATGGCATGGACTGCTTGGGGACGAGCTATATTTTGTGACACACTATGGAAATTCTCATTTACAAAAGGCTTACGGTCCAGATTTCCATTGGTGACTCTGCCCATTTGAATTTAAGCTGAATGGACAACAGACCTAATACCTAAAGACACATGAGAAACAATTGGGGGAAACCAATCTTCAGTTGTGGGTTAGTAAATCAAAACCGTCAACATGGCTGAATCGGCTTTGACTTCACCTGTCACGTGTGACTTAGAGGGTGACTGGGAATTCAGCCCATGAACACAGATAATTCTGCTTATCGGTTTCTGGTGGCATCTGGAGTCCTGGCAACCGCGGCTCGCAGCCCCTCTAACTGGATTCTGCCTAGCGAGCAGAAAGCGGGCTGCAGACACTACTCAGATCCCGGCAAAGCCCCCGACGGCCTGCTCTGTGGCAGGTGGGCTGTTTTTGTCCATGACGCATAGTCATGAATCAAAGCAACACTAATGGGGGGAGCTGAGCGAGTCTGAGACGTGTGTGTGTGGGAGAGAAAGAGAAAGGGACAGATTAAAAAAAAAAGTCTATTGCTTGAGATGCCTCATGTGATCCCTCCTTCAGAAAAAAAGGACACGCTAACATTGTATGTTAAGAAACATGAAAATACGGGAAGGCTAACATATACAAGACAACATAGACCCAGGCCACTAGTCTCCAGGTCCTCACAGTGTAAAACTGAAAAAATAAATAGTATATATTTACGAGTATATTCTGTAAGTTATAGGGAATGCCTACCAGAATCTAAAGGTTGTTTAACACTTCTCACACATTACAGAAAACAACAAATTTTTTAATACATGCTGTCCATAAACTGACGGCACAAATGGCCAGACAGCAGTATCATTGCAGTACCTTCCCTTCAGCAACACATGTATGGACAGTGTCTGTAATTACAAGGTGCTGGGAACATTCCTTAGAGCTCCTGATCCATGCTGACATGATTGAATACGTAATCGCTGCAGATTTGTCAGCA
>JAACJT020000032.1:5904046-5930986 GCA_009936485.2 Gymnarchus niloticus | reverse complement strand
TTTCTTTTAATATAGATTGGTTTGATCTCTTTGCAATCCAAGGGACTCTCAAAAGTCTTCTCCAGCACCATAGCTCATTGCAGTGATTAGAGACCCTCATCTCAGTCAAGTTGCAGGACTACCAGAGAAAACAAGAATCTTCATAAGCCTTCATCAGTAAATGTCAAAATGGAGTCAAAAGGAAATGTACACCAGACAAAGCACAAAATGAGCCACATCCTGGTTGCCTCTGGTGTTTAACACACTTTTCACTAACCAATTTATGACCCAATATACAACTTTTAAAAGTAGCGTAAATCTCAGCTTAACTCATTAAGCCTCAACTGCCATTACGGATGTCTTTGGTGGGCTACTGTTCAGTACTGGCTATTAACATAAGCTGAGATGTACAACACACAAGGGGGACATTATGGATGCTGTTAAAGGGTAAAACAAACCCAATAAATGAGTGTAGGGTGGAGGAAGTAGTTCTTGGAAATGAAGGTTATTATTTTTATTGCACACTTTGCTTTCTTTGCAGAAATAAAGCTACAGGAGGCAGGACTACTTATCATTCAAAACGAGATCACGGAGAAACCACTGAAGGCAGGTTACGTTAACACATGAAGTTCAAAGCTGATAGTGGCTTGGTAAATTCAGCAGAGGAACACATGCAAGACATAGACTTACTCAAATGTGAAGCAACGTTGGTGTTAACTCTGATGAAGTCCTCTCGACCAACCACTTAATTATCTATGCAACAAACCTTCAGCATACAGAATCACCGTTGATGAGGAAACGTGAATCACTGTTTGTTTACGATAACACCGATATCAGCTTAATAACAAACAACTTTTTTTTAGGGGACACAGTGGCTGAGTGGTTAGCACTGTTACTGTACACCTCTGGGGTGGAGGTGTGAATCCCGCCTCTGCTGTGTGTGTGTGTGTGTGTGTCACACAGGCCATCACGACTGAGATCTTATGGTGTGTTTCCACCGCATGGAACCGGCTCAACTCGGCTCGACTCTACTCGCCTTTTTTGCGTTTCCATTTGAGAAAACTGAGGATAGTATCCGGTACCTGGTCCCATTTTTTGGTACCATCTCTGCCACGGTTTCAATCGAGCTAAGTGGGTACCAAGACGGTCACGTGAAAACACTGCAGGCTACTGACTGGTCAGAGAGAGTCAACAGCACTGCATCATCAACACACGATGGAGTACACTGGACAAAGCATTTTAGCAAGCCATTTTGAAATCGACTGACCATCTATTGTTTTAAACTTTAACCGATATGGACGCTGGCAAAACCACGCTGTGGTCAACTACTATTACATATTAAAATGGGCATGCTGTGTATGTGTGTTTCAGATCTTTCACTATTTGCAAAGTCGCCGCTGCGGACCATCTGTTTGGGCGTTCAACCAAGTAGACCACCGTTTTTCAGCGGTGTTTTGTTTTGCTGCACTCAGCCTCTTCTGAGATAAACATTCTCTTTGCTGTAACAAATAGCCACATACTGATAATCAAATACAGAATCCCTTCCATATTATCCATTGTTCCTTCCTGTTTGTCACGTTGATGACATTACAGGAATTGCGTGCAGCGTCATGAGAACCAGGTTTCTGCAATGGAAATGGAACACCAAGCGAGTCGAGCCGAGCCGAGCCGGTACCATCTGGTGGAAACATGCCATTATACAGGCCTGGGGCCAGCCTGCCTACGATCTTATACAGGCCTGGGGGCAATCACACTGAGCAGCTGAATCAAAGTAAGAAAACACATGGATTTTGGATGTAGTACTAAAGACACATCTCTAACACAAACATGAATAACATGAACTTTTAAAGCAGCAGCATCCATTATTAATAGCATTTTGTGAAGGAAATTGTTAAACAATCGGACAACACCCACAGTATTGCTCGGTATATTTGAAACACCTGCTGCATTGCTTTATAAATAAAGGAAAAAAGCCAAACTTTATTTTATTAAAAAATAGTGACCTAAGAGGAATGGGCAAAGAATATCCTACAGGCACTACCCTCAAGCTACTATACCAGATATTGCCACATTTACATTTAAAAGCCAAATTAATTCAGCAAATCAGTTTGTGAAGATTTTAAGCATTTTATAAAACACCAGGGGAGCATGATCGCCCTTTAGGGCTGCCGCAGGTTTTCCTCTCTGTGCGAGCAGCAACACTAGCAGAAAAAACAGACGCAATGTCAGTCGGCCCCTGAGACTGCAGACGAGCATGTGCCATCGCCAAGGAGACACCAGTTGCATGCGTGTGTATATATATTTTATATAGTAGGGATGGGACAAATGAGGCTTCAAAACTCGTGGTGGGTGGGAGTGTCCCAAACTACAAATCAATGCTGGAAACTCCCATGCACCACAGGTTTTGAAGCCTCATTTGTCAGCCATCACTAATATATCGTAACCATTTTTTTTTTTTTTTTTTTTAAATGATTGGCAACACTTATCCTTACCAAAAACACCAACAGTGCTGACACAAAGCTGTATTTTTTAGAGAAAAAGCTATCGACTACATTGGTTAATTATAATGAATCTGTGTTTAAGGCAATTTGCCCGTAGCTTAAAGGAGCTCCATACCACCACATCTGTCTACGGTCATTTCTGTATAACCCCAAAGAGCTCAGACCCTATTCAAAGAGATGCCTGGTCCACTAGTAAATCACTAAAAGCACTTAGTAAGTGACCACACTAACACACTTAGCCTTGACACTAAAGTGAGGGTACCAGGATATTTGAGAAAATATAGAGACTATAAACTCAAACATACACCTCTGCTGTACACCTTCACATTACCACCCTTTCTGAAACAGGCTGATCCGTTTCATATTTCACGAAGCAGGGCATCCTGACACATCACTTGCTTCAAGGCAGGCATCTCCAAAGTCCAACAAGCGGGCCAAATGCAGCCCTGCTGACAGATTTTAAATGGCCCATAGCCCATCTAATTAAACGCATTCAAATTGGTCCACAGGCCTGCAATGTGTTGCATTTTTTTTCCACCTAATGGTGGCAGCACTTTCAACATAAGCTATTAATATATAGCATCACACTCTTGCTTATTGCGACCCATGAGTGCAGAACACTAAAATCTCACATCACAAAGACATTTGCTCAGAACAGAAGTGCTCCAGGCCACAGGGGGCAATATACACTGGGAGTAATGTAGAGATTTATTTTGTAATAAACGGTTACAATTACTTTGTTTATCATGATGGAAGTGTGTTTCACAACAGCTGGCCTCCTGTATTTTGATGCAGGTCAATCTCCCCCTCTTTGGACACCCCGATTTAGGACCCAACTACCAAACAGTAAAGAGAGTTTCAGCATCTTTGCCTGTCATCCACAGCCTTGCAGTACCGGTACCTTGTCTGCACCATCAGACAAAGCGGTCACACTGCTGCACCTCTGAAGCTCGCATCTACACTGTCCATGGATGGAAGTTTGAGAAACAGTTGCATCAGAAGCTCACCGGTAACCACAGGGGTTGCAGAGACATGCAGCAGTGACAGCGCCTGCAGATCCTGGGCTTTTTATAATATGCAATTCTCATAGCAGTTTGTGATGAAGGGCAGGGGGCTGTAGACAGGCTGACTTGTGTCAGATACAGTACTACACTTTCAAGTGCCTGATGCTCTCTTACGATAAAATAAACTAGAAAAAATAACAGCTGTGCATCTTGGGGAGTTCCTGAAATTTACTGAATCGGGCAACTTCCAGAAGTTCTCTCTGCCCTTTTTTCTCCCTTGTTCTGTGATGTGCATTCTGTATTTGCTCCATTTAATAGGCTCCTCGTCCAATTATTGGGGAATTTTGACAAGGTCCATAAAGCACACATGGTGCCAGCTTCCTGGTTAATGAATGACTAAAAACCAGCCGTGTGCCTTTTTTTGGTCAACCAGCAGAGTATGGCCGACTGACGCTAATTTTTCCTCTCTCAAACTGTAGGTGATTCAGTTGGATTCTTTTGTTATTTGAATGCTCAAAGGAATTTCACTGAAATGCCAGGCTAACTTGGCCAACCTGGGAAAAGACTAGACAATCTCCTCGACTCCACTACCACTGATTAACAGTAATGATACAATAAACTAGGAGGTCTATTTCAGCTCAGTCAGGAACATAATGGCCTTGTAGTTAATCAGACAAGAGGATCTCACACCTTTCTCTGGAACGAACAGAGAACATCCTTCAAGAAGGAACTGGTTCCTGCACCATGAGGTTGGAATTGACACATTACACGTTGTAATGGGAATGTCAAAACAATACCGCCATCCAGTAATACGTATGTGCTGCTCATAATCCATAAACCAAAGGCTTGTGCAGTCAGAGCTGCACTGAATGTAGCTGATTTCTTTTTTATAACAAAACTGATTTTTTTGTGCTTTACATCCTGTGTGAATCACAGGAAGTATCTGGCAATTTCAAGCAATCATCTGCAAACGACTGTCATCAGGATCTCGCCATAGACCATTCTCTTTATTTTGATAGCATCAAAGATTCATAGGAAACCAAAAATTAAAACCCAGAAAGTAGTGGAGGGGAGACATAAATGTCATCTTTATAAATGGTGATCAGAAAGGAAGGTACTAGCTCTCTGTTCTAGGTGCAGTTAGAACAATTTTCTTCACTTGTTATCTGCCAATCCTAAAAAGGCACTTACATTTTTTGTAAATGTCCATACTTTGACCATTTTCTATCAAATGTCCAGTTTGCATGTTTAGTGGTCACTGTGACTGTAACTGTTTCCTAATGACAGATGGACATTTCGGACTTCAGGCCATCAAGGGTGCAACTGATTCCGTTTTGGAGAGATTTCAATCCTCTGAGCTCCCTGCATAAAATTAATAAATCCATCAATTCATTCATCCATCCATCTACTCATCCACTCATCCACCCACCCATCCACCCCACTGCTTGTCTTGTTATCCTGGACAGGCTTGCTGGGGACCTGCAGTCTATTTCAAGCAGCATAATAAAACGTACCCCCATATAAAATATTCAAGCAGTCTATTCCCAAGGCCAACAGTAATGTCACTTCAGGTAATACTATAATAATAACACGATGCCATGGTCTGTTATTCTGCATTCTTTACATTAAGTTAGGAGAGATTTCAAAATCTTTTATTTCAATATTTTCAAGAACCAAATTGGTCTCTACTATCATAAACACACACACCTCACACATACAAAAGAAGGCTTATAAATATATTTACGTATATACCATACATAGCAAAGAATATTTGTTTTAAAGCCTGGTAACATTATAATAACCAAAAACAGTTAGTAGTATTATGGGACAACTCAACAAGAAAATTCAGTATGTGTGCACCTTTCTCCAGTCAAACTGACCCAATTACTTACTCACCTGGTTTACCCAACATCCCTGAGGAAAGAGACTCGATTCACCCAATGGGCATGATAATCAGGCCAATTAAGGCAGCGAGGGCAGAGCAGGAAGTGAAAGACAGCAAGGACACAACGGCCTTGGAGGGAAGAGGAGCTATGAGATGGCGTTGGCTCTTGCAGCCCTTCCAGCATTCACTGTGCACCTCATGGGCTACCTGCTGTGAGTCAGACTGGCGGACGATGGTGGTGGGATTTATATAAAACCTGATATTCTGTTGACGTAAGGGTGGACTCTGACTGAAAGCCATCCAGACTGTGGGCAATCCCCCCCCCCCGTAGAGAGAAGGTGAAATGGGCTTTCTGGGGCTTTAAAGCACACTCCTACATAAAGCAATTGAAACGCACCCACAGAGCAACTACGCAAATGTGCAGTGGAGGCTTTCTAGCCAAAACGTTGAGAGCTAAATCCAAACTGTTGTGCAACGAAAAGTTTCTTCAAAAAAACACATTGGATAACACCTTGCACGAGAAAGGGGTTTAAAAAAAAAAAAAAAAAAAAAGCATGCAACTTTGCTATTTATTTAATCAGCCCATTACGATCAAAACTTGTTTAATGCCTTTAAATCTGCTGGAGGGAAAAGTTTCAACACACAGGAAGAAAAAAAAAAATCCAGGATGTTTCAAAAGGGTTAATGCATTTACATACATCTGATTTGAATCAGCAGGCCGCCATGGGTTCTTTATTATAGTCTCTGGACATACAGACTAGTAAATATAGATGTATTAGGGGGCGGCAGGATAAAAGGCCTGGGCATTTTTGGCTGAGGTGTGTGGGCAGCAGGACAGCAATTGGAAAACACCAGAAAATCTCTACCACGCACTGAGGACACAAAAGAAAGATGAGAGGATGGAAGAGGTGTTGGGGGGGTGGGGGAGAGCTAATATGATTATAAGACTTGTTAAGTATGATAAAAGTTGGAGGGGATTATTTACTGTTAAGTGGCGTTTTAAAAGCTGTACCTTGGAGGGGGCTAAATCACTTTAAATGTGTGTCGGTCTGTGTATGTCTGCGTGTGCTGTGCTTTAACTAAATACTGTCTTCGCCTTCTTTGACCCCCCGGGTTACTGGGGTGATCAAGAAATGCGCAACGTGTCAAAGTACAAGGTTCGAGGGAATGGGTGCATGAAGAAAGCTGGAGCTGATCAAGGTTTCTGTGAGCTTGTGTTCTCCTTTTGCATTAATATTGCTCAAAGGGACCTCAGCCTAATCAAGTGACCTTTGCCTCTCTTCCTCAGCCCACAATTCCCCCCCATGCCACTGTGTTCACCTATCGGGTCCGTGCAGCTAGAGGAGGTGTGAGATAAAAATAATAAATATAATAATAATAATAATAATATACGGCCCATCTTTTTGTCACACCAGTCCTCTGTTTGGCAGATAATAGCCGTGATTTATATCAGGGCTGTAATAAAAAGGTGGAAGGAGATGGATAAATGTGCACAGTCTGGGGGAGATGAATGGCAGGGTATCCCTTTGGGAGGAAGCTCTCCTACCACAATAAACCCACACAAGGGCCAGAGAACCAAACTGTATACGGTAAGAGTGGAGATGCGACATTAATAAAACTTATCTTGCACAAATGAATGTACAGTACACATCAAGCCTGCTGCCCTATATAGTGTGGCCTCAACCAAAAGGACCTCTTTTACAGCTCAATTTTCCAGTTTTATATGCAACATGAACAAAAAAAAATGAAATGACACATTATTCCTAAGCTGTGGCTTTGTCTGTTCATACACGGGTCATTGACATTTGTTCTCTGTACATTAGGAAGACCGTAATAACATGACTATTGCAGTTTCAAATAAATCACCTGCTAAACCAACTATGCATTAAAATTTTTACAACCGATTTCTCGTCATTCTGAGGATCCACAACACTGTACTTGCCCAATGGACAGCTCAACAGGTTACTTTGAATAACATACCGCTGCGTTTAAATAGGAAGGTTCCCGCTAATAAGAAAGTCTCACTTTATTTACATTTTTTTTCGAGCATCTAGGGTTCTAACATTAGAACAATGTAGAATATCGCACACCTGCACCAAAAATCAGAAATGCCCCCACAATGCCCCATTTAGCTTTCCAACACATGCTGCTTCATTACCTTGATGTAAAAAGTCTACAAACGACATGACTTTTCACAGAGTCACATTAGCAACCACAGCACAGAAAAGAAGACTGAGGAACTCCTCAAAAATTCTGCTTATGATAGACAGAAAGCGATTTTCCCTCCAAATCCCTTTCTGAGAAGCAATACAATCTCAAAGTGAGTGGGTGCACACAATGAGATTTGACCCTGAAATCAGATCAGGGCTACAGCCAGCTTCACATTGCCCTTGGATTGTGATGACAATGGAGTAAATTGCTTAGCCCACGCAGAGAGCACACCTGGATCGATAAGCACCTGACCAGTGAAAGAGTACAAGGGTGACAAACGGTCCCATTATAACTTTTATGTGGTGCTGGATTAATGGGACCCATGTTTAGGTGGAGTGGAGCCCATACTTAGCCCCATCTGTGGGGAACAGTGATCTTCTGGGCAGGCAATTTGAGAATGCCACTGTCATTCCCCAGAGGCACATGTAGCCACATCGACACAGCTCTGACCTCTACACTTTTACTACTGCACAGCAGTCAAGAGGAAGACAAGCAAGTACCCAACAAACAAGGAGCTGAAGCAACAGCAATAGTATTCTGAGGTTCTAGCAGAATCGGCAATTGGGAACCTGCAGGGAGTGTCCAGATTACCCTTGGATGAGAAGATTCTATCAGATTCAGAATAATATATATGTATTTTCCAAACTGCTTTATCATAATCAGGGTTTTGGGGGGGGGGGCCTGAACCAATCCCATGCTGCCTGGGGCACATAGTGAGGGACACCCTGGATGGGGTGCCAAGCCATTGCAGGGCACAATCACACACTACAGACAATTTATCAGTCCAGTTAGCCTTCAGCACATGTCTTTGGACTGTGGGAGGAAGCCAGAACACCAGGAGGAAACCCACAAAGCACAGAGAGAACATGTAAACTCCCTGCACATAGGAGAGCAGAGGTGGAATTTGAACCCCCAAACCTGGAAATGTAAGGTGACACTGCTATCCCCTGTGCCACTCTGCTCCCTCCATGCTAATATCCATTCATTGTCCTAACAGCTTAATCCTGTTCAGGGCCTGGAGCCTATCCCTGGCAGCCTAGGAGATGAGGCAGGGGAAACCCTGGAAGGGGTGCCAACCCATTGCAGAGCACAGTCAAGCATGCACTCACACAGTGTGGAAAATTTAGACATGCCAATTAACCTTCTATGCATGTCTTTGGACTTGGGGAGGAAGCCAGAGGACCTGGAGAAAACCTGTGAAGCATGGGGAGAACATGCAAACTCCACACTGTTAACCCTGGAGGTACAAGGTGACAGTGCTAAACACTGAGCCACCGTGCCTGACCCCATACTAATATATGATATCTAAAAGAACAGCATAACAGAAATGATAACCTGTGTTTGACCTTTACTTATCACTCCACCCACTTCTCATGACACAAGACACTATGATGCCATGCAGGAGAGCCGAGTGCGAACTGGCAGACCACAGACCCCAAAGTTGGCAACTGGTGATTTGCACCTGGACAGGTCGACAAAGCTGCTTCACAGGTAGCTGGCTAACAGAAATCCAGGTTAGTTTCAACAGTTCTGGTCTCACCGGAAAAACGCCACCACGTAGTCAGAAAATGACACAACGCCAGATCTGAAGCACAATGAAGGAACCAAATCTGGAGGCTACCAATGATCAACAGACAAATCTTACTTTCATCAGGGTTAGGTGCGGCGAGGATGGCACTGTGCTTCCTCTTCACATCCTCCACCTTCTCAGACAGCGCCTCAATGTACCCTCGGATCTCCTCCACCTGTAAGTTGAGAATCCACCACGGTTAAAAAACACTATTCAAAACCTTTAGGTCTGTTCTACTTGGACAGCCATTGGTATAAATGTCAACTATAACCTTGATGAAACCTTGAAGCATAGCTGCCATTCAACATAAATAAAATGTCTTTAGCCCAGTTAAAAAAAATCATGCATGCTATGGTTTCTGTTAACTAATGGGGGCCCAGCAGCTCCAGCTCTCAGAAGCTCCCAGTGCTGTTGCTTGTCTGAAGTACAAACTGAAGTCTTATTTCTCCCATCTGCCAGCTTGTTTTTCACTTAGGTTTCCCCTATGCCCAGGATCAAGATGACCAACCACAGAATTTGTTGCTCATACAACCTTGTTTTTGCCAGGTTTCTGCATCTGGGTTGGGATCCAGTTGATTCAGAACTATGCCTATGGATCCTCTGCAGGAAAGTCTATATGGCTGTCCATTACCTGGAGGCTCAACTGAAGAGCAAAACAGCTGCTGTAGTGACCAGGAAAGCTTAGGTTTATGATGTATTAAAACTACCATGTTAAAAACAGAGGACACTGAAAAAAGCATGGCAGCCCAATGAAAATCCATTAACACATAAAGGCAGAATGAGCACTCGCTCACAAGACATGGTTTTCATCATGCTGTCCACTGGTACTGCTGCTTATTGTCTTCCCATTCTCCATCACAGCTGCCGCCTAGCTAATCAGTGGTCCTGCTGATTGAGTCTGTACTCTTCTAATAAACTTAAGTGGCTTTTCTGCCTAAATTAGTTCATTAATGCTTGAAGGCATCACCATTCCAGAGCTCAGGCATTCTGATGGGATATAAGCAGTACAGAACGAGAAAGAGAAGTAGGCATTGAGAGTAGGATTATGAAGGGTGGCATTTCGAGTATTAGCACCCCAATCCCATGGGTACATTCATAGGCAAGATTCTTAGGAGTGGAACTGAACATCTTTCCTGATGAGCTCCCCTTCTCAGCACGAGCTGTACACCCCCCCCCCACCCCCAACCACATATCCTGATCTATGTTCCTGGCACGCCTGCATGAGGGCAAAATCCAAGACCATCTGGCCACCCTCTCCATCATGTCATTGATCTCCCGCTAGACTCAACCTCCGCCTGTCATGCCTAATTCATCACACTCCACACTGGTGGAGGTAACAGCACCTGTCAGCAGGCCCAGCCCAGGTCCACCCAATTCCAGTTATCATAAAAGTGCTCGAAGCATCCACAGGTCAACTTCAGATAGCACACATACTTGTTTTGCTACATTGGCAAACTACCATTATGCTGCTTAGCTGACAATTTTTATCACAATTTGCCACTCATAAAAGTTGGCAGTCTAAAGTAATTCAGGCTACATCTACTGTGCGAAGCGGCACACTGTTTCGCACTGAACAAAGGCCCAAAAATAATTGTGTGCATCAAATATTTGTGTGAACTGCCCATGTTTGATGCTGCTCATCCGGTTCACCTGTCATATTCCAGAAAAGCAAGGCAACAGAGGACTTGACAATTTTTTTTTCCCCCCCATAACACTATGGTGGTCTTTTGATATTAAGCATTTTCTGGCTTTTGTCCTGATCTGGGAGAACAAACACTGCCTTTTTTAATGTCAGATAATTATTCATCATAATGTTTATCACTCAGTCAGATGGGTATCCATTTCAGCTCTGGCAGTTTCAAAAACATCAAAGTTTTTACTTGATTTTTCTTGATACCAGTTCACAATGTACACAACGGTTTATTTTAGCCACAGTGACAAATGTTCTTCAGTCCATGTTAGTATTTGCAACTGGCCTTGAAATAATACTATTCACAATAACATAAGTATCTCAGCTGTCAGCTCCCCTGCTGTGGACTACAATGCATTCCTAATTAGAGCCCTCACTGCCTTCACAATCTAATTGCAGGCTCCTGCTGAAGCTCTAAAGGGGTTTCATAGGGCACCTTTCATTGGAGACTCAACTGGGTTTGCGGAGAGTCAGAAATGGACGCACTGTGACAGCTCAGCACGTCTTCAGTGAGGCGGGGGTGGCCAGCCAGGCTCGGGGTGCATATACATGCGAGGGTGTGTGTTGACATGGGTTTTCAGACAACCCCAATCTGTGGACATTCAGTGGTGCATGCACGCAGGTCCTTTTAGCATGGACTTGCAGGAACTTACAGGCTAGAGTCCACACACCCATGTTACAGTTCATCAAGGCCTGAGTCGGACTGGGGGGCGTGGGGGGCTGGCCAGGTGCTGAAATGACGTGAGCAACGGTTTCACAGGAGGGTGAGAGTGGGTGGGGTGTTGGCCACGGGTGCCGCACAGCAGCAGTGAGGACGACGTCGGCGTCCAGTGTCACGCCTGCCTGTCAGGTCAGACTGGTCTGAGACTGCGGTCAGTAACGACAAGGACACGGGGATGGTTAGGAGCAAAAGACAATACTGAGGAGACAACAGTTACAAGAGAGGAAAAAATAAGAAGAGGAGTGGGAGTCTTACATAGCAAGAATAACGTATATGCCTAAGGAGCTGCAGGAGAAAGCAGAGCTCCATATCACATTCCACACATCAGACGGGCCTCAGAGGAGACGTCCATTCTCAGATAGGTTTCATTACAAAAGAAAAAAAAACACACAACAGCCCCAAGTGGTGAATACTTCAGACGAACAAAACAAAAAGATGTTTTCTTGACATCCAGTGGTGCCGCAGCTTACGCAGGCAATCAGAACGTCGGTGTACACCATTTCTTTTGGTGGATGCCGCCAACTCTCTGGAATTGGTCAAAACGTTAGTCAATTCCACAACTCGATCGCAGTTTGCAAGCGAAATGAATGAACACGAGAGAGAGCTGGCCGAGCTTGTTTGTGAATATCCACAGGTGTACAACAGTTTGCAGCGAAACTTTACAAATGACTGGTAATTCATTTGAAGTGTTTTATTTTTTTCTGTGCTTGAAACTTTATTGCTGCCAATGTTGGCCACATCCCTATGGTAAAAGAGATGTTAAATTGCATACAGGACTAACAAAACTTGGTGAAATCCAAAAATCACACAAAGTCATTGTTTGCCCCATTCTGTTGGTAGGGTGAATTACACGATATCTTTTTGAGTCTTTTCAAGTATGTTGTTTGTCTCAGATGACGTGTTTGGTGACGTATCGACTTCAGCTAGCTGAGACATCTTAAGTTTACCTCCAGCCTTAGTTGAAAGCAGGGAGTCAAAGTCTATGATCGTACCACTTATGATTGCTAATACCCCCTCCAAGTAGACCAAAGGCTGTAAAATTACTTTTGAACACAAGACATCACACTCTCCTGACCCTAACCCAATCTCTAAATAGGGCTGTACCATCATTTCACTATTCCCTCCTGCCATTTTTTGTAGTCTGTGCACGGGTTTGATTGCAACTTTAGTATTCTGATTTCAAACACTGGGCACCTCATTAACAGAATCCATCTTATCTAATCTCTATTCAATCATGAATAGTGAAGTCTGCATTACAAGGTAACTGGAATATAAAAGCCTATATGAAAACCTAATTGTGACTGATTCCAGTTAGAAGCTAAATTCAAATTCAGCCCTCTTTCTGTTGGTGTTTCAGTTGGGTATATTTCACACACTCCCATGCCCTCCCATATTTACAAGCAAGGCAATTTAGGTGAACTAAATTGCACTTAAATGAACGTGTGGCTGACTTGTGATAGTCCTCATATTCTCACTGCTTCTCTTGGTGAGGGTTGCAGTGGAGCATGCTGGGCAGGTTCAACCAGACCTCTTTCTCCATGACCACAGACTTCCACTTGCTTGCCCTGGGGGGTTCCTGGGAAATGTAATTCCTCCAGTGTGTCCTGGGTCTTCTCCAGGCCTTTGCCCAGTGGGACGTACCAGGAGCAGCTGTGACATTCCTCCTATCGCTTATTCGATAACTTGTGTGTAAAAAGTGATGGATGAATTTTAATCCACTTACGACAGAGCTGTGATAAAATATGGCCTACACATCCCATAACAGTGCAAGTTGCAATGCCGTCCCCATTCATT
This sequence comes from Gymnarchus niloticus, assembly GCA_009936485.2. Classification (NCBI taxonomy): domain Eukaryota; kingdom Metazoa; phylum Chordata; class Actinopteri; order Osteoglossiformes; family Gymnarchidae; genus Gymnarchus; species Gymnarchus niloticus. The sequence continues at coordinate 5,917,631 of JAACJT020000032.1, read as the reverse complement.
TCCATCAGGCAAATTGTTACTGTGTTTAAACAGTAACAGGTGGCTCCTGCCTCTTGATAGATTACCTGCCTTAAAGCCCGAGCTCACCCTATTAGAGCATGCACTCACATGCGAGAAACAGACATGCATGCAGATACAGCATATACAGACTTTCCACAGTTGAAGGTTTTTCCCTACAAGAACCGCTGAAGCATCAGTACAGTCTGGAATCTGGGTCAAAGCGGGCTAATCTAAGATCTCAACCACTCATAACGCTAAGACTCGGGAATGAGTCTCAGCTTCTTGGAGGCTAGATCTCACTCTGGGCACCAGTTCTGAAAACTTCTCACCAGTGTTCAGAGAGACACTGAAGAGATGTCGCTGGACCCGCTTTCGACACTCGTCGATTTCCAGGGGTATCGATGACACATCCACCGTGCCACACAAGTATGCTAAATAAAAGCGGCTAACTTGCTCAGCAGCGCAGTTATATATAATACATGACACGGAGATCACATGGTGTTTCATATCATTTATACATGACCGAATTGAGAGAAATCCGGAACAGCAAGCGTTCTGCCTGTGGGAGGCCACGCCGTCCATCTGGCCCAGCTCACCGTGAGGAGGGCTAACCTGCAGTGTGTGTACTCTGACATGATATATTCTGTGACCCATTCAAACAGCAGGGCTCCCCAGAATAACCCAGCAGTAGGAAGCCGCTTTGCTTCAAGGCCGGACGCTGTCAAATCTGCCGTCGGCTCTCACAGGGACACCAAGGATTTGGGGACCAAAAAAAGCTTACAACATAGTTGTTCTACAAAAACCGACAAACCCCCCCCCCCCCCAAAAAAAAAAGATCTGCCCACCAACCAAAAGAGGCACTTCCCCTATCCTATGCATAAACACACAGTATTGGCCTAGGAGCTGGGACTCACTGATTTCAAATATACATAAAATCTGTAATTACCATGAGCAATTTCTGCAGACTAAAGAACAGGATATTCTATAAGGAGATGTGAGGCTCTGCAGAAGGGATTAGATTTCTCTATATTCACCCAGAAAATCAAAAACAGATTCGTGGGGAAAATTCTTACCTGCTCAAAGAACTCATCCATGAATCGATCTTTGTCTAGGCTGACAGCCACCTCGTCATCCTCATCACTTTCCTTGCCCTGGGGGGGGGGGGTATAGAATTAATCGCAGACAGTCATGACACACTACACAGAATAAAAGTCAGGCAGCCAGACATAGGAGAACAGACACGGACCAGAGGAATGAATGCATGGTGCTGCAAGCTTCCAGCTCACATGGCAACAGGACAGCAGAGAGAAGTCGACTTTTGCCATGGAGATCTGCAATCCTGGCACATAAACAACTAAAGCTGACACACAGGGCAACACTCCTAAAGGGTGTGTGTATAGGATCCTAAAGGAGACATCCCAATTGACACTAAAAGCTTAGAACGAGCTCCAATTATATACAGTGAACCTGCAATTCCTTTAGCTTATTACAGTGTGGAGAAGCATGTCAGGTCTCTTGAACTGCACACTGAATATTCAGTCTCAGTTCCATCAACACTAATAAGTGGGTTGTAATTCTCATTAATACTACTACTGTACTTATTTCAACTTGATCCACACAATTTAATTTCCAAATCAAACCTATTCTCTTCATTAGAAAATGTATTTTTTACCACGGCACATCTATTTCTAAATACACGTGAAGCTTGATCAGTTGAAAGGGAAACCACCTCGGAAATACATGGCGTTTTACACATCATGTCCGTGTGCAGCCTTACAGCACAGAATCTCTGTGGACTCAAACCGTGAGGTCTTCATTTCACCATGTATACATCAGTTCAGTTTCAATAACACCACGGTAACTTGGCTCCATAACACCGACAAAGATTTATATAAGTGGTTAATTACTTTGCAGCCAATAGAAGGTTTGCTGGAAAACGGCCCACTCTCCCTTAAAACATTCAGCTACACACTTCAAAAAGAGCCATTCTTTGGAGCCATAATTGCTCAGCTGCTGGTAGTCATCGCTTGCTTAACTCAGCATTCTGCAATACCTGGATGTCCATGGGAGATTTCAGAGCCCTCATCAAAATGGGACGTTTCACTTTCGGTAGTTAAACCAGTCACGTCAGAGCACGTCAGATGTGTCATTGCTCACATCCAAAGCTGAATAGTGGATGTTCCTTTCATACGGCTGGTTCCCTGGAAAAGCATTTACACAACCCAGCGTTGCATCCTATGTTGTTCCTGGCTCGGCTTTAGATGTTTCAGCTCTGGCGTCAAATTTAACACCTTCCAGCGGACAGACGGAGAGGATAGAGGAGCAATATCATTAGTTTACCACGCAGGGCATGAAGGTCGGCACAGCCCACAGTGGTGATGACGCAGCCCAGCAGCTAATCACGTTCACCGTGGTACCAGCCTCAGAGAGATGATGGTACTGAGGCAGCTGGGGAGGGGGGTTACCAAGACTCACATGGGCCCAATGTAGCTACTCTATAACTATACAGTGTAAGAATCATTTGATCACCTGATATACTTAAGGTTACACATTTGTTATACTTTACATATCATAATAGTTTTTGCCACACTTGCTTCAGAGCTTGTCTAGACTGAACTTTACAGCATAGATAGTTAGTCAAACTCTTACGTTGCACTTCAACAACTAAAATCTGTTAAATGGTAATTGTTAAATTAACACTTTAAATAATGCAAAATGACATTCTGAATGTGTTTCATTACAGATGGTCATGCTATTCATTTATACCCATTTAGCCTAGGCTTACAGACTGGACACTCACATCTTAGCCCTGAGACAGCAGGACTCAGCCATGAGGACCCCTCACCACTGGGCAGACCAGCTCAAAACATGGTTGGGAGACAGTGGGGAGGGGAACAGTTTCTCCCCTGCAATCACTCAAAGAGCTCCATCCTTTTTTTGGGGTGGGGGACACCGAAGGAACAGACTGACTGATCCAAGAATCTGAGATCCAATCATGAATTTACAACTTTATTTTCTGAACATTGCTAAAAGCAATGTGACAGCTATGGAGAAATGAACACAATTTCATGAAAATGGGACCTTAGGGACACTTTGAGGGGTGGGGGAGTGGCAGGGCGACAAGAGAGTCCGGCCTTTATGGTAATTTGACTGGGCCCTCTTAGTCATCATCGAAATGGAGCATGCTGTCTGAAAACGAGGAAGCAGGGTAATCGACGAACCAGTGACAAACAGCAATGTTCCTCTCAATGCCATCTACTGAACATTAAGATGAGTCACGCCTCGGCATTTTGGCAAACCGGGGTGAAATGGAGACATCCCTCATTCCGACCGCTTATCCAGTGCGGGGTCACCGGCAAGACGGGGGATATTCATCCATCCCTCATTCCAACCGCTTATCCAGTGCGGGGTCACCGGCAAGATGGGGGATATTCATCCATCCATCCATCCATCCATCCATCCCTCTTCCAGCTGCTTGTTCATTGCAGGGTCATGGAGGAAATGAAGTCACTCAGCATAATTATTCTCCAAATCTTTTGCACAAAATTGTGACAACAATTTTCCGATCTTCAATCCCACACACACACACACACACACACACACTCTGTTGGGCCAAAGTCATCCTTTACATCCACGAGATCACTCAGCCATCACCCAGACAACTCATGTCCTGTACGTCACCAGCAGCCATTGATCTGGACCAGATGGAAGGCAAAGCACTGACGGGGAACACAAACAAACAGCACGAGGTGTTCAACTAACCCATCTCAGCCTGCCATTGCCAAGTTCCTCCAAGACAGCCAGGCAATAATCCAGTGCATTCCTCCACCGGAATTCCAGAAAAAGTCTAGAATGGTGACATCGAGAAACTATATCTGAGCTCGTTCCTTTTCAGCCCTGACAAGCTCACTGAAACCACAATCAGATAACATGGCTGCTGTCCTGTCCCATCCCTCTTGCCTGCTTACATGTCCACATTCTCCGCCCGGTTCCTCGTTCACTCACTCTCCACTATGGATGACGGCACTCAGCCCTGAGGCTTTCTGAATGGCAGCTTCCAGAGCAGACAGAGGATTCTTACATGCGTAGCACACAGTAATCCTTCGTTTGTCAGGTGTTTCAAGGCGAAAACGATAGAAGGAGCTGCGCTGAGGACATGTTCAGGTTACCAATGGACACTACAGCTGGCAATCCACTGGTGCACAAGACAATCATCAGTTATTATGCACTTTACCTACACAGCTGCATGCTAATTCCACTCTTCATTACATCGCATATTAAAATTCAGACAGGACGCCGAGACTACATTCACAAACAGCAGCTTATATCAGCCCCATTTCTTTCAGTCCAATTGCAATGTTAAACAAGGACCACATGGCCCAGCCCTTCACTAACTCTCACTTCATGCATCCTTTCATCAAACCACTTATCCTGAAAAGGGCAGTGGGAGGGCCTGGAGTCTATACCAGGCAGCAGATGGCACAAAGCTGGGGTACACCCTGGATAAAATGCCACTCTGCTGTGGGACATGTACACACTCACACGGCCAAAACACCAAGGGAAACTCTGCATCACTTTGGCCTGCAAGAGGAAAGCTCGGAGTACCTAGACGAGCCCTACACAGCACACACGCACGCACACACACACACACACACACACACAGCAGAAGCAGGATTCGAGCCGCCAAACCCGGAGGTGTGAGGTGACCATGCCACCCCTAACGCTTTCGTCAACAGGTCTCAATTATACAGCGTAACACAAAGCTCTGGCCCACCCCCATACTTTCCTTATTTATACTCCTGGATGAATTTATCAGAGCAGTTCATTTCAGTACAGAATCTCACCGAACCGAATAGTTGTTCAGCTATTCTGGAACTCAAACCTGCAACCTTCTGGTGATGTATCCAGTTTGTAGGGGTACCAAATCTCCATCGGCGTGCGTGTGTGCCTGCTGCAGAATGAGGGTTCTTGTTAATACAGCGTTTCTTCTTAAAAACAAGCCGTGTTCACATGTATGTGGCAGGTTCAGTACAAGGAACATTAAGCGTTCAAAAGAAATGGAGACTTTAACCTCTCTAGAAGGCATCAAGACAGCCGTGAAGGTGGAGTGATGGTGCAGGGGCCTGGCATTAAGGAGGCACTGACAAACCTGCACGTTGTCTCCTGCAGCACCGAGAGACACGACGAGAGAGACACGTGCTCCCGGAGCCATTACGGCAGGCAGCCCACACAACAACATGAACTCAATTACCCACACCCCTTCCCCCTCCCCCACATCACCACTTGCCCGTGACGGCTGTCGTCCGCCTGCCCCACGTGTGCTTTTCTCCTCCACTTGTCACCCTCTCGGGTGGATCGAGGTACAAAAGTGCCAGCACACAGAGGATGGCTCTCTCGCTTCACGATGCCAGGAGAACGCTCACACACATGAACACAGTTCAGTCAGGAGGCTATAGCGAGTCGGAAAATAGCCAATAACAAAACTGACATTTAAATATACCATTATATTTTTGTATTATACACACACACAGTACATATCTCCATACCTAAGGCTGAAATCAAAGCAGAATGTTTTGTTTACAGCGTGTGCCAAACTCATAAGCATTTGTCTCCAGCACTCTTCTTTGGAAACCCCTAAAATTAGACTCAGACGCGCCAGCATTTGTCCGTACAAAAAAAAAAAAAAAAAAAACACAACACACAACGGCAGTTGAGGTAGTTAATAATGCATGTCGGCTCCCTCAGCGTGGCCAGAGGCCACTGGAAAGTGTTGAGCATCTAGCAGCTGGGTGCGCTGGCTCTCCTGGGCTCGGTGGCTAATTCTGACTCTGGGCAGCATCGCCACGGTCTCCATGCAGTATGGGCTCCTCAGGGGTAGCCATGCACTGTCCTCTCCAAAGCCAAACCACAAGAGGCGCAGGGGTACAGGGCACTGCCAGCAAGGTCCAACAAACATCACATCCCTAAGGGCCTACGGAGAAAATCAAGGCCAAAAAGAAAAGTTTCAACGTCATGGCAATCAACGATAAGCCACCTGTAGCGTTTCTTTAAAAGAGTATTTGTTCCCTGATACATTTGCTGCCTTCCTTCAAAAAGCATGGCAAAATTCTTCAAACACTTAATTCCAAAAGCAACTGCAACATCTGTCTTCCTGGCCTAATCCTCCACCCAATCTAGATCAGCACCTCTTAATTCTCCCATGCTATGAATCCCATATATCTCCCTCTGATGAATGAAGAAAAGCCCTGAAAATATTATCAGTGGATTGCAAGAGTATAGAGAACATCTGTACATCCCACTGGATTGTGGGTACCAAATTAACAAATACACACCATTAGACAACCACAACATTGCTGGAGATGAAGAATTGATGGAAATATGGAAACCATGTTACGCTTCTTCAAGGCTTGGGATTCTCCATTACAGAGCAGATCCGTAGCCTATACATGTTGCTCCTATTGACTGTGAGAGATGGATAACTCCCTCCTGGCTCTGGGTTCCAGTGAGGTGCGCTACTGCTGTTAGATGTCCCAGATGCATGCTCCAGTTTGAAGGATGGTTAAGAAGCTCTTAGATGGAAATCTAAGCCCGTGGGAATGAAGAGCCATCTCACAGCTTTCGCATCGAGAGACCAGCACGGGGTCTACTAAAATCATCAGTTCAAATTTTGAGTTTACAGATTTTAGTCATTTGTAGCTACATGGTCTAAATTACTGAGGAGGCAGGTCCCATAAGGTACAAAAATAATGTTAAAACCATAAACTTTCCTACCACCTAATGTCATGAGCTTAAATATACAATTCTCAAAGAAACACTAAGACCAGTTTATGTCCTGAAAGTCTAAGCACATGGCATACCGTATGTACATACAGGGGTGGAACAAAACAATAACACCACATGAAAAAGGATTTTAACTTTGAAGTAATTAAATTACAATTACAAACGCACCTACAAAGATGAACCATATTAAGTGGAATACCAATCAGCAGTCTGTCGTCAGGCGTTAAAAAAGTTTGACAATCAAAACTTTGATGTGGGAGATTTCAAAGCAGTATGGGGAAATAATACTTCTAAAGAGGTGGTGCCTGAACTGTAGGTGTGCCATTCACAAATGCAGTAAAATTTATTTAATGTAACAAGGAATGCAGTTTTAGAAATCATGACAGCATATACCAAATGCAAACTGCATCACCAACAGGGACAGATCGACACTTAACAGGACATTTGTCAAACATCACAACAGTATGGCCACAAAAACGACCATGGAACTGAACCAGTCTCAACGAAAACTGTACATCATGAGCATCATAAAATGTGAGATTTGTGGCAGGGCTGACATTCAGAAGCCTGTTACATCCAAAGCAAATGCACAAACACGCATTTGCTGATGTAAAAAGCATAAAGCCTGGTCTGATGAATCAACTTTCACCTTTCAAACTTCATCTGGATGGGTTCCCATTTGGCGAAAACCAATGGATTCTTTGACCCACAATTTCTGTTGGTATGGGCAGCCATCTCTTGGGAGTCATTATGCCTAATAATCACTCTGCTTGGTTCTATAGTGGCCGAGGAACATGAAGCAATTTTACAAGACCTGGTACAAAAGGGCTCCTGAAATCATGAGAACTAAACCTTAGTGAAACTTTATGGGAACTTCTGGAGCAAAGTAGAGTTCCATCTCCTTCATCCATAGAGAACCTGAGACTTTTCTTTTGAAGAAAGGTCTATTATCATGTTACATGCAGCTCAGGATGTGCATGATAACATGGTATGAAACTGCTGTTACCCACCCCCCATTATTATTTTGTCCAACCCTCTATACTTGAGTGCTTTAATTAAAAGTTCAATATGTTTTCTCCTCTTTTGGCAGGAGAAACTAATTTATAAATTAACTCTGTTCACGCATTCCCTTCCAGAATGATCGTGATTAAGAGCCCATTCCTAGAAGCACAGCACCAAAGGCATGATACACCTTGAGTCTGACACATGCCTGTTGGAAAAACAAGCATTTAATTGTGGTTCATCTTGCAGAACTAAATCAGAATCCAAGCTTTTTCCAACTTAGTTGGAACTCCAACCAGTCCATATTTTTGTTATGTTCCACCAGCTACATACCTGAAATTACTTGTCATTTGATGACAGCGTCCTTGATTACCTCGATTAGATGTGCAGGTGGTAGACTAGAACAAAAATATGGACTGGCTGGGGTCCCTGAGGACTGGGTTGAGAACTACTGTTTTAAAATATATTTGACTCTATATGCACACGGAATCTCCATGGATGAAACAACATTTGCAAACAACTATATTGGGAGGACCTTCTCCACCAAGTGCCTGAATGCTCCTCAGTCCTGCCTCTCATGACCCCAAACCACAGAACCCACCTGGAATTTTCATCGTTTGATTAAGGCAATGGAAACACAGATGCTTGATGCATCCAAGCAGCTATGTGCACCTGTGTGGGGCTAATTAGTTAACTCACCCCTCTAGCCTTGTGTTCATCAGCAGCAGTATAGAGGGACCCCCACCCAAAGGCGGGGGTTGAAAAGTAGTAATTAGGGCAGGGAGGAGAGGATGCACAGGATATTCCAGAAGGAGGGAGCTCGTGGTGATTTAAAGGTCCAGTGTGCCCATTATTTGGAGGACACCTCTGGTCCTCAGATTGTTCAGGCCTTCTCAGGTGTATATCTACACATACAGCACACCAACCATATCTTGTGATGCCTCGACAAGAGCCATAATAAAACCATTAAATCTCAACTGATCATTCAAAGGCCGACAAGTCCTTGAAAGCTATAACAATGCGGCATATTAAATATATTTCAATGAAAGGCATCTTTCAGTAGATGTTTGGGGCATTATAAATCCTCCATGTATAATCCATAACTCTGTAATAATGGGGGGGGGGGGGGGGGGGTATAAGGAATTGTAACAGAACATCTGCATGGCACCTTGCAAGGACGCTTACTTTTGGGTAGGTCTTCCTTTCTCCTTACTTTGACCACAGATATGTTTATTTTTATAAAATTGTACCCTTTAGGTTAACATAGAAAATCAAAAGGTGACTGAAACAGAAACCACTTGGAGGGTGAGATCTGTAGGCTTTTCCATAGTTCAACCCACAGCTGAGTGAATCAGTTTAACTGCCCCCCCATGCTCGAGCAGAGGGTGGTACACAAACAAAGAGTCTGGAAAAAAAAAAAACAAAACAAAACTGAAAGATGTATCGGGAGTGACATCACCTAACAGCAAGCAGTATCCCATTTTCCTGGAAGCTTATTTGTGATCAGTCCACAGGCAAATGAGAATTTTTATTTCTGACAAAGGTATGTCTTCCTACACTGGCTGTACAAGTATTCAGGTTGACTTGCATGCACAGCAAGATGAACGCAGAACAGATCAGAGATGAAGGCCAAACAGCATGGAATCTGTACTTTGCACTGAATTCCAACTGATACACTATTTATACACAGACTAACTAGGACTTGGTGCTCCATATTGAGATTCCTTCCACATTAAACCTCTTATCTCAATCTCTACCTACTGGGCTGCTACCATAGTAAAAAGTGTTCAAGGGTATGGACCTGTTCCTAAAATAAGTCCCCTGTGAGGCTTCACTGGTATACCCTGAGGAAAAATGCTGAAGCTGAATTTGTTCCATGGAATATCCAGCGGTATAAATGGGTAAGATACCAAAAATACAAGGGAACCTGTACAACTCATTCTAGACAAAAGTGCCTTTTTAACAATAATGCCACCTAGAGTAGCATATGTCTGCTTATCACACTTGGCTTAATAGCAGGGATGACAAAGCTTACAATCGCTCACCTTGCTGTCGCCTACAGCTGTTTATTTAATAGAGCAATGCAAGTTTAGCTTCCAATTCACCAGTACAACCACACTACCCCTCTTGAGATTTAAACTCAAAGTGGCTCAAACGTTCCATATTTTTATGAAGCCCACTGAATGATTAAAGCAACAACATTAAGCTCCGCATGCCCAAGATGTTTATTATACAGCATGTTTTGTTTTTTCTGTTTCTTTGTTTCTGGAATATCTCATGCATCTACAGACACAGTAGCTGGACTGGCTAAGCAGACATTTTTATCATTCTGAACCAAAAGCCTTCACTAACTTCCTCCACTCCACTCAGCTGTTATACAATTTTCTAAAACAGGCCTGTAAATCAATTCCCAAATGGTATCAATAACCAAACCAGAGATGGTGGTGCCTGTGTGTGTGTGGGGGGGAGCAATCACTGGGGTTAGAGTCACGGCCCAGTTAAAATGACTCTTACATCCATCTATCTTGTACCCGCCAAACAACACGTTCAGCACAGCATGGTGTCCCCATGACAAGACACCAGTTTCAACCATCACCCTTCCGGAGTACATATAGCCACAAACACACAGCATGCCACACTGCACACTAGCTCAACTCAAACAGCCTTCCCTAAAGAATGAGCTCATACAGGTTTACTTCACAGATTCTTCTGAAGGCCCTACGTGTAAACTCCTGAGTGTTTACAATTATGACACCCATACAAAGATGCTCAGGCCAGCTAAGGTGCTTTGTCCCACCTCATTGGCAGGGGTACAAGCTGGATCACTTAGATGTTCGGTGTGCCGTGGTTATGGAGACTCCATAGGTACAGTTTAAACAGCAATAAATCATTCAAAAATCTGGGGACATGGGGAGTACAAAAATGAGTGGGATTTGTTAAGATGAGTCCTTATCCTGATTACACGAAATATTAAGCCACTCCTTTCATTTCATTGCTTTATTAATTTTCTAACAAGCCAACTAGGATTATGTTTTTAATCACCCTTCATTTGTATGATAATATGCAAGAAACAAAGCCACCGGAACAATATGAATACCCGGGCAAGCCTGGTGACATTTCAGTCCAGTATCTGCTAATGGGTTGTTGGTGTGTGGACTGTGGAGTCGGCGTGAGATGGAAGTGATGCGGAAATTAGGCAAAGGCCTTCGTCAATGATCGGCCTTCCTCCGGGAATTAATTACAACTTCCGCTCAGGGAAAATGGGCGCACGGGCGTTATAGGAGGACCTGAATACGATTTTCATATAGTTTTCTTAACAAGACAAGGAATCTCACCCTTTTAGCAACCAATTATTAAATGTAAGAAGTCATCGCACTGCGTCAAGTACACAGCTGATATACATTATATTTTAACATTCGGTTTTATATAGGAGATATTCTCCTTGAGAGAGGTAAGTAAACGAAACGGACGGTAATTTTATGATCAATGAAGACAAGATTCGGATGATCACCGAAGAAACGCCTTTAACAGCTTTTCAAAATCACAAGGAAAAAGCAAACTTATTTACACTGATGGCAATACCCTCAAGTGGATAACATTTTTAGAAAGCCTCAGACAATTCCCTGGCAGTAGAATGTTACTGAGATTGGCACTTGATGTTATTTATGGAGAATTTTATATTTAGAGTTTATGGTTCCTGTAGAGTTTTTACCTCCGGTTAACCCTGACTTGAGATCTTTAAAATTCCCACATTGGTATATTCGTGTGACAAAAACCATCTATGTATTTGTTAAAGCGTCTTCATGTGTTGCTGTTCATGAAATGGCAATTGTTAGGCTCACACGATTCACATTTATGGAAGATTCAAAACCATATGGGAAAAACAATACTTTGATCGTCTTTTTCAGGATATGGTTCAAGTTACCATTTACAAGAACATATATGTAACCTACGCCTTAAACATCCAGTCTACCACTGGATCATAAAAAAAAATTAATAATAATAATCGCCAAAGTACCTGCATGGGCAAAATGTGATTTTTAAACAGTGCTGCCACTCTCACTCTAGCAGGTTGTTCCTACAATATGAATCGAAGATGCACGAAATAAAATGGATTTAAAAATCACATTCCTCGCGTACACGGTGATAGTTTGTGATCAGTCTTCTCATTGCAGATACATCGCAGTTAAGGTTTTATTAACCACCGACATTGATGTACAGTATCTACAACGCTTCCTTTCCATATGGTCCCAACCAACCTCATTTAATCCGCGGACAGATAAATGTCGGCAATCCACACGAAAATAACTTAAAACTATCCATTTTATAACACTTTTAAAACAAACTGCATACTGATTTCTAAGCGATGATTTGATGCGAACACATCTTTTGGAATATCAGGCTCACCGCCAGGAAAACCGGTGTAGATGATGCATTTGTGAAATATCACACGGGATGTACTCAACAACGATCTTTGCATGCCGTTTGATTCAGCGGCGCTCCAAACTTAAAATGGGATTAGTGCGATGCCACTTACGGCTCTGAGCTCCTGCGTACGGTCCTTCATGGTGTGGATATGACTTGTATAGCAGTTTGCCTGGTCCCTTCTTGTAGATAGAGGATGCTGACAGTAATCTCCACTCGGCTTCTCTTATTTCCCTTTTGTCAAATCACTAAGGTGCGGCGGCGCGCAAGGGGTGTAGAAACGACGGGAGCGCGCCTCTCGGCTTCATCCGGAGGGGCAGCGTCATTTTTCACATTTTTATTTTGAGAATCTGATGGGTGCTACGACCGGAGATGAAAATACTGTTTCAATCTTAACTTCTCCCACCTCTCCTCGTCCGCGCAGATAATAATAATTAAGGTATAAATCGCAGGAGTCACGTGTACTTTGGATGCAATTAACATTACCTATCACGTCAGCCAAAGGAAAAGCAAAGCTTTGAGGCCTGTGTAGTCAGATCACTCATCAGTGATTGAACTTAAAAATAAGGGTGTTAAGTGGTATAAGACACCTCAAGTTTAGCAATAAAAAAAGATGACGATACGGGTTATAACAAATTTTTCATTTTGGGGACTGTTGATTAACGTGCTGAGCGACGGTGACCTCTGCCGCACGGCTCGAGCACCTGCAGGCTCTTACAAAACGAAAATTGGATTTGGAAGCTTTTTAATGCTCGAAATAGCTATTTTTCACCTGGGAGATTTACATTTTTATTGGTGAAGGATAGTCTCTGCTACCGTATTATTATCATTTTAATAAATTATTTTATTACTATTTTTGATGCTGCCTGTTTGTTGCACCATGGTGACCACCTAGGGGACCATTATCTCATGCCTCAGTATACTTGTATGAGAAACATATGACAATAACACCCACTTGATTTAGAGTAATATCATACACTTATGACACAAAGTGGAAGAAGAATGTAGACTGTATAAAAAGTTAATTCAGATTTCTGTGCCCAAAAACAAAGAGCAAGCAAAAATAATTTATTCATTTATGGAAGTGATGCAGGGTACCAGGAAGGAGACACCCTGGGACAGATGCCAGATTAACACAAGGTACACTTACGCTATGGGTAAAATTTAAGCTGCTGTAGCCCCCTTTATGCAATACAAGTGTATTAAATGACACACTTTCAGACAAGAGGCTCGAACTGACCAAGAGTTCACTTTGGATGGTGTGTGACAGAGTAACTAATTCATATGACCCAAAAAAGGACGGGGGGGGGGGGGGGGGGAAAGAAAAGGGGGGCGGGGGGGAAAAGGGGTTTTCGACACCCTTTATAGGGGGAACGCA
>JAACJT020000032.1:5854952-5901829 GCA_009936485.2 Gymnarchus niloticus | reverse complement strand
GGAGAGGGGGAAGAAAGAGGGGAGGGGGGGATAGGAGTAAAGGGTGAGGGGTGGGGGGGGGAGGGAGGAGGGGGAGAGGGGGGGGGGGGGGGGGGGGGGGGGGGGGGGGGGGGGGGGGGGGACTGATAAGTGTGACGATGGTGAAAAGTACTTTGCTGAATCTCTTATGAGTGTAACCCATTAATCTTCATAACCCATTAATCTTCATATCACCTGCACAAGGAGGAAATCAACTTTAATGTGGGTGTGTTGCAGTTTCTAAAAAGATTCATTCACAGAAAGAGGTCAGTTGTAGTCCCTTCTGCTGCACAAAACACCTTCCATGACCCACCAACTGCAACCGACATCTTGGAAAGTAGTCTTCAGTGTTTCAGTCGTCACTCCCAAAACAAGCAGGCCAGATATCGCCGGCAAAGTGGCGCTCTGAAAGTCAGAAGCGCGGTTTCCTCTTGCGGCCCGTGTACTTTGTATCAGCTCGAACCTCACTGAAGGAAGGAAATAAAAACACACGAGATTTTACAATGTGACTTCTTTCATTAAGAAGAGCCTGGAGTGTCTACTTCAGTCACAGTTCACTTAATCCTGAAATAAATGATGGTGTTTTGGGCACTTTTGTCTTAAATAGCTTGCTTTTGTTTAATCTTTTGTGAAACAGGCTCAAAAACGTTTAACACCATTTTAATTATTCAAAGCCTTAGAAGAGTGAAGTGAAACAGGCCTGAGGTGTCATGATAGACAGCTCAGGTGGGAAACACTTTTCCCTCGGCTCCCTGAAAACTGAATCCTACTCCTGCACTACCCTTGTGTGTAGGGGCTGCATGTTCAAATTTCTTTGGGTATTCCATGTCCTCTCACAGCTCAATGACATGCAGGTCTGAAACGCCCATAGTGCATAAGCGCATGTACATGCCATGCTATGGACTGGCATCTCATCCAGGGAGTACCCCTGCGTCGCACCCTGTGCTGTCTGGAATGGGCTTCAAGCCCCCTCACCACTCCGCCAAGAATAACTGGTTAAGAAGGTGGGTGGGACAGGTGAACGTTAATCCTTAACCCTGGTTCTAAATCATGTAAATCAAATTAACTGCTCCATTAAGCCTACCGAATTAAGACTTGACATATGACAAAGACAAGTACACATTGCGGGACATGACAACCAGAAGAAACACCCTGCTGTTACTGTAGTATGTTACTTCACTATTTCTTCAACCCAAAACCACCAGCCAACATTCAGTGTGCACCGTGTGGGTACATACCGGCCCTGCCTCCGTCTCCTCTCCTTTTTCTCCAGAATCCATTCCTTGCTCTTCTTTACAGAATTCCCCTTCATATTTTTGTAGCGACACCTTGAGATAAAGAGCAGCTTTAATTTTGAAAACGGACGGACAAGCCATACTTGGCATACTTATGAGTACTGGTGTAAACTAAAAGGCTATTCCCTGGGGCCCAAGAACATTAAATGACCTAAATTGCACTGTGAAAATGGCATGTAATGATTTACAGAAATCAGAAATAAAGGGACCAGATACTCAGTTTTCTCAAACTTAAAGGTGCAGAAGTTCATTTGAAAGATAATTATCCATACATTACGCCAATTTATACCTCCCAAAAACATATAACTGGAATTCAAGAAATACAAAATATGTTATACGTCCAGATATCTTAATATGTTTTCAAATTATGTAGCAATACAAATGAGTAACCAGTCAATAAGCACAATTCAGAAAAAGAAGAGAGATCTAAATTCCCACATTCAGTGAAGCTCTGATGAAAGGTGGAACCCTCCCCCCCATGAATCCTAAGGGTTTGGTACCAATACTGTGCTTTACCTCTGTCTAGCATACTGGACCTGATCTGAAACACCTCGGTCCGTCGTTTCAGATCCCAGTCCCTGAAGGAAAAAACAACACAAATAAACAGTTGAACAATCCATGTGACCCAGTGTCTTCCCAGCCGTTCTATCAACCAGATGTTTGGATTTCTGTGGTGGCTTGCTGCAGGGATACCTTGGGCAGCGCTCCTGATACTCCAGCAAACAGACAGAGGAAGAACCTACAGGGACAGGGGCAGCAGAAATATCCCAGGTAAGACAATTAGTACCATGATGACACCACCAGACTAAGTGTTTGGCTGCATTCTACCTCCAGCCTGTTAGCGGTTTTCAACGCAACCGTTCTCAGTGGACTCACTTCTTGGCCTTGGTACTGTTAGGGTAATCCACCACCATGCCCCCTGTAAAGCCCGCCTTCATGGCCTGAGCGGTGATCAATTCCAGCTGTGGTGCAAAGTGAACGGATCATTGACATAACAAGCTGTACCCTTAAAAGTTAGCCACCCACTTGGTGGTATATTAAAGTCTTTACATTAAAGTAGTTTGAAAGAGTGCCCTGTGATGGGCTGGCATCCCATCCATGGTGTACTCCTGCCTTATGCCCTATGCTGCCTGGGAGAGGCTCCAGGCCCCCACGACCATAACCAGGAAAAGCAGCTGGGAGATGGATGGATGTTCTCTATCCGTCTCCAGGAAAACAGATGGATGGATAGCTAAAAAGGTTCTCTAGTTATAATCACAGTATTCCCAAATATTCACCTCCTAAGGGAACTTGTGAAACAGATGATTGATGCGTTTCACACGACTTTAGGATCCGGCACATCCTAAAGTCTCATCCAACAAACAAAACACTGATCTTTTAGTATTCAATGAAAACAACAAACTCTGACAAGCTAGCTGGATATCATCAGCTGTCATATAGGCTCCACCTCCTATATCAAACATTTAAGCAAAGGACTACTCACTTGTTCAGAGTTTTCTGGATAGATCTGAAAAACAGCTCTGGCACCGCGGACCTAAAAGGCAAAGAAAAATATACACACCCTCTCATGGCCTCAACAATTGTGATGAAGTACTGAAAATATGGTCAGCTTTGTCCTCAGTTAACCTTGTAAGAAGTGAATATTCATACTTTAATTGCTAAAGGGAATGAAAACAGCTGTGCCACCAGGCCAGACGGTCATCATAAAGGGGTGGAACTAGTTTTTCAGGAAAAAACTTTGATTGGACCATTTTGATTTATTACGGTACAGAGCGAATTAAACGTGTTAATCACCAATGAGGAGTACAAGGTGCTGAAGAACATGTACAGTCTTTTGGGAGGACTGTAAGACTTTTTGTCTGCGTTGCATAACCACTGCAGGGCAGAAATACTGGGGATAAAAAGAACACAAGCAAAGTCATTACACACAGGTATCAGACCCATGGGTCAAAGGCTGGCATTGATACAGGTCAGGGCATAAAAAGAATCTCTGAATCTACCTGATACAGCCGTCAAAGGTCCCTGGTCTGAAGGGCATTCCTTGTCCCATATCTCCCAGTATGAGGTCACCTTCAACCTCTCTGTCCAAAGCAACATCTAGAAAATGGAAGTTTTCATTTTCTTACAAAAGCATTTTTTTATTTCTTTTCTATATCCACACTATGCTATTTGCATCCTAACAATCGATCAATGAATAAAGTTTACAGCAGGATGCTGAAGAGGGAACTGCAGTTAAAGAAACAAACCCAACATTGCTGTGCTTATATCCACTCCCACCCAGAAGTGTCCTTCTTCTGTGAGGTAATCCCCGCTTAGCCCAGAGCCACACCTGGAAACACAAATATTTTGATATTAAACAGTGAACCACTAGGCCTTTTTCACTGCTGCAGGCCACCCAGCTTCCATGTTTTAAAGTTTCCCTTAGCTTAAACCTCAAGCAAACCCATTTGAATGATCTTTAAAAAAACCATAAAATATTATGCAACTCTCACATTTGTCTGATCAGAGACAAAAAAATGATGGTCATACCCGACATCAAGCAGAAAACACGGCTGATCCTCTGGCAAGTTCAACAGCTCTACAGCACGCTCTGACATCTGACTCTGAATTTCGATCATGCGAGAGCTGACATCAAAGCAAAGACATTATTTGGTAGAACATGGCAAAATATTTACTTAGAATGGATCAGACCAAAATGATGTTTTGATGGTAACCCTTTGCTATGAACCAATGAATCTCTTATCTAGCTTTCTGCTATCACATAAAACATCCATCTTCCACACTGCTTTATCCTAGTCATTATCTGTGACATAGACGTTACATAATGTAATACACAGTTAATACGCAATCATAAGAACAAGACATTACGATTCAGAAAAAAATAAACATGTACAAACTTTTGAGAGTACTTTCTGGCCTCTTCATCGTTGTAGAACTACGGAATAAACATTTAAATATAAATGACCAATTACATGCAAAGAAACATTTACAGTTTGTTCAGATCAGTTTCACTGTAATATCTATGAGATTCAAATACATAGATTTCTACACAAGTTTGTTTTTGTATCACATCGTAATTTATTTTATAATAATGGTTTTTGTGCATCAGTAACATTTCCTTGTTTACTTCGCCTCATTGGTCGATGGCTACGTCATTAAACATAGCTATCTAGGAATCCTTGTGATGTGGAAGTTAGCAAAAATGTATACAAGTATTAGCCAAAGTGACAGATGTGTACGAAGTGATATCATTAAATGATTTATTCCAACGATGTTCTCTGTGTTTCCGCTGTGCTGAAATAAAACAACTCCAAACCAAAGTCCGACAGACGTGAACTACCCACAAGATAGGTTTAAATTTCTGCAGCTGTTTACTACGTCCTTTATTCCAATGGTACTTACCACCTCTGGTGGTGCCGTGTGTTCAGGTCTACGAGAATTTGAAGACATTTTGTTTTTGGAGATTGTTACTAGTTTAGTTTATAAAAAAAAAAACACACACAGATACGGCAGCACCACATGGATTGGTGATATGACGTCACATTCAAGCGACGTGAAATATTTTAAGGATACGGAATTGAATTTTTATGCGCTCTCACGTTAATTATGTTCAGCTCACTGGTCGAGTTCAATATTATTGCTGCATGTTAAACTCAAGACTTGACTCGAAGAGATGTGACGTATAATTAAATTTGTGAAAGATTTTGGATACATTCAAGTATATGAATATACTGAATGTGAAGTGTACTTTAAATCCCGTTAGTGTAATAGTGGGAAATAAAAACATAGTTAATTAGTGAATGGACAGACGTGACTGAACAGCTAAAATAATTGTGTGCTACATTTACACCGGATGAAGCTTATTTGAATAAATCTTGTTGCGCAAAAATACCAAGAAATGTGGCATACGTGCTGCGACACGGGGTTACAAAGTAACGCTGGATTGGACGGTCTGTGTGCTAACAAAGTGCTTCCGTATCGACTGTGGGTTTGATTAGCCCTGAAAGGCGTTACCGGATATGGTTCGATGTTACAGATCAGCTTTTTCCAAGTCGTGGTGGAGGTCGGGCGCAAATATGGAAAAAAGCGTTCAGAGTATAAATAGTCCCATATGAATTTACTTTCCAAGAATGTACGTTAAAGCAAAAGCAGTGAGTATGCATGCCGTCGATACTGGAGGAGGTATGCTAACTGAAGAAGATTGGTGTGGTCAGGTCAGTCACCGGGTCGAGGTTGTTTATGAACCGGCACTGGCTGCAAATAGTACTTGAAATTGAGAAATCTAGACAAAAACTAAACTATTCACCCCTTTGTCCACTTGAGATGTTAATTGTCAGTGTAGGGGGTGTTTCTGTCCATCCATACCACGGGTGTCGACTTTCTCAATGAAAGTTATACCTTTAAGCAGGCATTCTGATATTCAGCAGAAATATTAGTCAACTCTGCCATATCAACATTGAGCTTTGAAAAAGTGAAACCGAGCCAGTGAAGAACGTGTATTTATAAGACTACCAAAGAAACAAATGGGGGGCCCGTCAGTCAAATTTGCCCCGAAGACACGACTGTATATGAAAGCTATCAAGAGTTCAAGCTGGAAGGGAAGTCTCTTAAAGGCTACTACATACCTCGAAATCATCGGAATAAGAGGACAGCAAAAGAAAGCATTTTGCACTATAGGGAGGACTGAGAAGCAATCGATGCTTCAAAATAAACATGACGTTCTAATGCATGTGCGGCCGATTATTAGAGTATACAGCAGGAACAACACGAACAGTACCTCGAATACACCGCTATACAAAAGTAAAACCGCCTATTATGACATCCTTCACGTGTCTCCCAGTGCCACGCAAGCCCAGATAAAAACCGCTTATTACAGACAGTCGTTCGTCTATCACCCGGACAGGAATGCGGGCACCGAGGAAGCCAAGCAGCGTTTCGCCGAAATCAGCGAGGCGTACACGATTCTGGGTGACCGGACTCTCAAGAAAAAGTATGACTGCGGCATTCTGACTCAGGCCGACATACGAGGAGCCGGCCGGCCTTCGGGCCGGGAGGCGACCGGCCCCAAGGCGGCAGAGCGACAGAGGACGTCACGCGCCTCGCCTATGGCGGGCGCGAGCGCCAAGCCGTTATTCGATTTTGATGCTTTTTTCCGCGCCCATTACAGCGAGCAGCTCCAGCGCGAGAAGGAGTTTCGCTGGCAGCGGCAGCAAATGCGCAAGAAGCAAGAGGCTAAGTTGAAGGACTGGAAGCTGGGCAAAATGACCGAGATATCAGTGGGGTTTCTGCTGGCGCTCGGGGTCGCTATCCTGCTCAGCATGAAATCTGGAAATTAAGAAGGACGGTGGGAGGAATCATGTTTATGACGAGTGGTTGTGCACCAGAAGTCAGTCGGTCTTCCTCGGCTTTTTGAACTTGTAAAACCGGTTTTGTTCTTTGTGTCGTCAGTTAGGCCAGTCGTAAAGCAGCTGGGTGTGAAAATGAATTGAAAGTGCACATTACAGAGATTTGCCCTTTAAAACATTATTTTGTTAATTTGCTAGGAACGTATAATTATACAATAAAATATATAAAAATGAATATAGGTTATGCTGCCATTACATGTAAATATGAAGAATATCAATGGAATTGTTTCCCTTTAGGAATAATTATTTTAAAAATATGTAAGGTTCTCAAAAATTTTATAAAAACCAAACAATCTGCGTTTGGTGAGAGAGGCTACACTCCTTGGCATTTTGTAAATGAATTTGATCTGGTGTGCCATCTTTTAAATTGTTTGTTCTCCCTAAAGTTCCAGTGTTCAATTTGTACACAACTTCAGTTTCTCTAGTTTTGACCTTTCATAATAACAATCTTCAAATAGGAAAGCAAATATGTATTCAAAATCACACCAATTTGCTGAATTCACAGAAATATGTTAGAAATTTACTTTGTACAAAACTACAAGACTCATACAAACTTAGCCAGATGACAATGTCACTGGCATGAATGTTTAAAAACCCACATAAAAATACATATGTGAACACGCATTCTCCAGACAAGCCAGCAATGATTCAGAAGGGTTAATTAGCAAGAATTTATTAAATAAATTAAATTGCCAGGGAAATATAACTCACTTTGACAGAAAGACTGTATTAAAAATATACTACAGTGTTTAAAATTGGCACATAAACACTACTAAATCTTTCATTCATCCAAAGTGTTTCCTGCACAGAAACTGTAGGCATCACTCTTTACAGTGTAGAGGTAACCTCAGAAACATTTTGACATTTGCCCATCATTCAAATTTGGCATATAAAGAGATCCGAGTGCAGCCTCTGAAGGAAAAGATAAAACATATGTAAACCCATTTCACATCTAATACACAAGGTACCCCTAAAACTTGGGCTATTCCAAGAAACCAATCGCTGTCCTAACCACCCAAAAATATATTAATAATCCAGCTTTATCACTCACAGCACACAGTGTGTCCACCTGGGGTTGAGTTTGGAAAAAGGCAGGTTAAAAGCTGTTGGTTCAGGTCATGTGATTGCAGGCTCCAGGACTCATCACCTTCAGTCTGTAAAGCCCCCAAACCCTGAACCTGAACACAGCAGCATTTAATGGTAAAGCATAAAGCAACAGTAAGTTGTCTTGTGTTCCTTGTGCCACTATGGGTAAAGGGATAAAATCCATGACTGTGCCCAGCACTGAAGTTCTTGAGGTTTTTTTTCGACGCCATCTAACTTACACATTATACATGATACTGATATCCACTGTATGGCAAAATAAGGGCACAGTGTTCGGCAGTCTTGAAGTTCTTAAACTGCCATTGGGTGTGGCGATGGACTGAGGGTGCCATACACGTTTCTTAGAAGTAATACATTGGCAAATTCAAGTTTTCAGCCATAAGTATAACACTCATTCATGCTGGTAACGCACACATACAGTGGCTTCCAAAAATGTTCAGACCCTCTGTTAGTTCTAAATATCAGATATCAGAATCGAAAAGGGAGAAAATCAGTGTGACGTCAGGATATAAACTGTTTTTACGGGGTTTCTTCATTAAGTACTGATTTGTCAGACTATCAGTTTGGAGGACCTAAAGGAGCAATTCAGTCATTGAAAAACCAGGAGGAGAGGGGGTGACAGTCTAGAAGCAAAGGAACACTGCCCACATTAGAACATGCCTCTAAACTGAGGGTATGAACCCAGCAGGTGTCTGCTAGGCCATCAGCAGCTTTCAGCGAGCTACAAGGTTCAGTGGCCAAGAGAAGGAAATGTGCATTAGGCCCATGTCAAAAAGCAGCCTCTATACACATGGAAGGAGGCCAGTCTATAAGAAAATAAGCCATCTGAAAGCCCTTAATGCACGTTTGCTACAAAGCAGCTGAGAGATGCTGCAGATAGAAACTACTGTGGTTCGACTGAATTTTTTGGGACTGTGAAGAATTGCACTGGGTGTGAGCCTCTCGGGGGCCCATCATCGCAGCTGAGCATGGAAATGGCAGAGTCGTGCAGTGGTGATGCATCTTTTTGGCTGAGAATGAGGGGAAAACAGAGAAAAAAAATGCAGGAGCGTCCTACAGGAAAACCCCTAAGGAGATACTTCCCTAGAAGTTCAATGTTCAGTTTCCATTTATACTTGCAACCCTGTACTGCACAAGCAGTTAGAAGATGGACAAGTGAAGTTAATTTCATTTTCATGAACAACTCCCATGAAGCATTTAGTCAACTAGACATTCAGGTATTCTTATGGCACCAAAGATTCCTGAAAAACTGAATATTAAAAATGGGAAAAGAGATGGGGGTTTCGAAGTAAATTGCACAATTTGTGAACATTGAGTCCCACATTTTAAAATATTGAAAGAAAGACAGTAATGAGGAAGATGACCAATATTGAGATGAGCAAACTGCTGATGATTTTTATCTAAGTCTTGCTGCCTTTCATGTGAATACGCAGAATTACTTTAAACTGCGGACCTGAGCAAATCAGAAAAAGATAGAAAATGGGCTTTAAATGCTGCCATACATTTCCCCACCAAATACAAAGTTCACATAAATTTTTAAGAAATTAATACATTTTAGGTCTTTCTCTTCAGGGTTTGCTGGCATTTACAGTAATATGTATGGTTTATAAGTAAACAAGTATTTCATATCGAATCAGCTTTAATATTGTGTGTGCACTGAACTATTATATTGAAAATTGGGACATTGTACTAAGTACTAATGTCCCATTTTGAAATATAATAGTAAAATGCAAAATACTTTCCAAAAAACTTCTGCAAGGCAGGGAAACTGCTTGTAATACAGTGTGGCTAAGGCTCATTTATGTGTAAGTTACATCACTGACACTTGATGGAGCATTAAGTGTGTAGGTGTGTAACTGGTCCATTCACAAATCTGTGCCTCAGAGGCAGATCTTGTAGAAATTACAGAAAAGAGCAACTCTCCCAAACCGCTCTCAAGTCCACACCCTTACGGTTTTCCTGTTGGGTACAGCAATAACACAATATGAGACTCAACAAAAACAATAAACCGTGCCACAATGTCTTTTTCATAACAATTCTCTACAATATACTTCAAATGTAAGTCATTCTTAACTATATCGATATGCACGTTCATTACCAGAACCACAGGGCCTGCATTTAAAAAAAAACGAAAGCATAGAAGACATTTTGAGAGCAACTTTAACAACAAGCAAAACATTTAAAGGTGAATTACTTCTGGTTATTAAAAGTGAACTTGTGTTATTTCAGCCATTACCCACTAGACAACCAATATGTGACACTAAATTAGTAAAAATATTTTAATTAAGTATACTATATACCAAGTCACTGAAGGCCAAAGTTGATCATACTTGTTCATGACAAGATGTAGGCCATCTTAATGGAAGAGACTCAAAAGACCAGGGGAAAATCCATGGTCATCTTTGTTCAGTTTTCAAACATACAGAAATGCAGGAAAGGACTGATTCATGTAACTAAGAAGGTGCTCAATCTTTTGAATAGCGTCAGTGAAAATTAGTGGCAGGGCAGGCTGATGGCACGTGGTAACACTAGATCACTTCCTCTTCTCTGTATATGCTCTTAAAACTGAATCCCTGACCTAATAGATAAATTGGAGGTTAGATTTTGTGAAATCATGTCTGGTGTATCTCTTCCGGCTTTTACAAAATGTTTTCAATAAGGAATTTGAAGAGAGTCTGATTTCACTTTAATAAATTCACGTGTGATGCAAAAAAAAAACAAAAAAAACGGATATCTGGATTCTACAAATTCAATACCACTCGTCATCTGCATGGGGATCCTCTGAAAGTTGGGCCAATGAGAGCTCAGACTTCCACCTCAGTAGAAGGAGTACTGGTTTTCAACAGCTCGTGCTCTCCTTGCGGTGTCACTTTCATGGTAGTCCTCAGCAGAGCCACTAGGGGCCTCCAGAAGGCGCTCTGAACTGTTGCTGCGGCTGCGGAGCCCACTCCCTGCCCCTGCTCCTCCCCCTCCTCCTCCTGGCTCGGTCCGAGAGAAGGGGGGCAAAGCAGTGGGTGAGGAGGATGTGCTGGAGGAAGAGGGGGGAGCGTCCGTGGGTGGCCCTGCCGCCTGCGGGGCTCCGGGGAAGTAGTGTGGAGAATGGTGTGGGTCAATCTGACAGCCTGGGTCTCTAGGGGGTGCAGGGATGCGGGGCACAGCAGCATCTGACATGGTGGCATAAAAGAGCGAGTGTCAGAAAGTCTGCGAGAGCAGCTGAAATGTCAATGGGGTATATGCGGTGTACAGCTAAGATGTCTGCATGTACGTATGTAGATAAATATATACGTTTCTTATGTGTGCACATGTACATATAATTCCACCCATCCACCCATGTAGGGTGGAAGTACTGGCCTTCAATGGATGTTCTTCACAGGATGTCAGTAGTATATGTTTGTATAATATAAATGCATATTTATAAATGTATGTGTACTGTACATATGCATAATAAATATGCTGAATGCATGTGTATAATATGTAGTCATATGTTACTTACATACCTGTATATATGTATGACAGATAAAATGTACACGATGAATGCACAGGGGTGTGTGAATATGGATGCGTGTGTGTGTAGTATAAGCAGGAAAAGCACAGGACAGTAAGAGAGCAATACTGAACCGCGCAAATAATTACAGAGGTGTGAAAACAGGTTTCTGTGTCAGCAAGTGATTCAGAATCTCAAGGAGTGCCCGTCCCTTCAGCCAAGGCAGCGCTAGAGGTGAGGTGACAAAATGTGTCATGCATCCTGTAGCGCTGAGAATTTTTATTGCTATTATTTTTGTAGGTCCAGTCCCTGTAAATATGCTGGGTGCAATCAGAATGATGTGGGAGACAGAGAATGAGAAAGTTTTTTTTTTTTGCAAAGATTCCTCTAGACTTGAAAAATATATTTAAAACTTAGTTATGTTTACATCACAATGGTCTGACTCCACAACACATGTAAGATCAGTAGTTCGGAAGCTTCGGCCGATGTTTCGGTGTCCGTGAGAGGGATTGGGGTTATTTCACGCACCTGGCAGGCTTCGTTGGGCCTGGACGTAGCAGCGTAGAGTGATGTCCGCAGAACCGCCAGACTCCAGGGGGATCGGGTGGGTGTGGAAGTGGCGCAGCATGTCCAGCACTGTCTGGAACCACAGGTGGTGTACGTGGCACTGGCCATTATCATTGACAGAGAGTCGCAGGTGCTACAGGTAGGATGGAGACAAATGGGTGGGGTTAACACGACAGCTCGGGGGGAGGCACTGCAGGGGGGAGAGGAGGCAGAGTGGTCAGAGCTGTGATGCAAAAAAGATGCTGAATGAAATGTAAGAAAATTAACTAGATAGGTGCATGGCCACCTGCTGCGTAGTTATCTGTTACTATTGATTAATCTATGGTTTTATAAACAGAGCGTTAACCAAACGAAAAAATATTATCCATGTTTTCTCCTTCCTGCAGGATCTGCAGGTCTCTTGCCGCTGGGTGTGTGGGTTCCTCCACTGGAAACAAGTCTGTTTGCTTCCACGAGGAGCAAATCATCTGCAATGCGAGAAGGCCGCCCAGGGCAGCGGAGTGCGGGCCCTGCAGGGCTGCCAAAAGATGCCGACTGACACTGGAGTAGGAAGGAATTCTAACTTCCCAGCCATGGGGGGTGTGGGGGTCGCATTACGCTCATGTTGCACTGTGGGTGTCGGCTTGTTTGGTAAGGACAGCCAGGGCCGAGCATGCAGCACTCCTCACCTTGGCCTTGCCCTGGAAGTTGAACGTGAGGACGTACTCGCCCGGCCGCGTCTCGCTCTGCCGGATCACGAAGAGGCCATGACTGCGTGGCCCACCCGCCAACACCAGCTGGGCGGCGCGCACTCGCGACAGTGTCCCATGGAACCATGGGTAACGGGCGAGACTGCTGTCAGCCTCTGCTTCCTGCACCCCCTCTCCGTGGGCCCCTGGACACACATGAAGACCACATGGGCTCATGGTATCCAAAAGCACCTGGGTCATCCTGAGAGGTCTACAGTCCTCTTTCCACAATTCTCAGCTCTGACGTTCCCTGGATTCATCAGTTTGCCTGTCCATTTTCATAGTTAAGACACTTCAAGGGAAAAGGACATTCTTAATTAAGACTAACAGAGATTGATTTCACAGCATGGTAGCGGCACGCAGGAGACAGTTTACAAACTGAACAAATAACGGATTTGCCAATTCACTACCAAGACAAAAAAAAATTAATGTATTTGAATCTAGTGCTTCACAGTCCTTAATCCATCTAGTAACTTAACAACAGGCACTGGCACTAGCCAGCACTATATATAAACTGAAGCAGACCCCGCCCCCTCTGTCATCTAAAGGAAGGGGAAAGACTCACCTGAAACTGATCCCACCCCTTCCACTGTCTGCAGGAAATGTTCCAGTGGGATGTGTGAAGGGTGCTCAATGAAAGATGATTCTCGACAGCGGGCTGAGGGGGCGCTGTGGAGCTCAGTTGCTGCTGCACAAGGGGGGGGTTCAGGGGCCCGATGTACCCCTGAGAAAAGGACGGTGACCCAGGTTAACATCAGACCCTTCTCCATACATGACATCTCCTTTAACAAGGTTACTGGACACTTTAATCAAGCAGCGTTCCTTTCGGGCAATGAGAGATGGCATGGGCATGTCCTAAGAGCTCACCTTCAGAGAGAAGCTCGCAGCTGCAGGAAGACACCATGGGGAACTCCCTGTGTGGCTGGCCATGGGAACAGGATGCCAGCTCAATGTCATCCCCACTATCCCTATGTCATGGTCGAACAGACAGGTAAATGACACACAGGCTGTCTGCTGCACATGCTCCTGTGTAACTAGTCACTAACAAAGATGGCACACGACTTATTCATCAATTTGAAAAAACAGTGAAGAAAAATGTGGTTAGCGTTTCCTTATTTCAAAACTGCACCCACCCCCCTTTTTTCATTCCTAATCTTCTTACCCAGTAGTACTTTTCTAAACGGTGTCTCATGTTCTCTGCCATAGTCTAAAGCCACACAGTTAGGCTAAGTGGTGTCGCTAAATCGCCTGTAGTCTGTGGCTGTGAGTGTGAGTGGCTACACCTGTGTGCCCTGCAAGGGACATCTGGGGTGTACCCCAGCCGTGTATCCTACGCAGGATGGACAGATGGATCTCATCATCCTTTGTACTGCATCACATGTGTAATCACCTTCCCAACTTCACTTAGAAGCAGATTTACCCAGGGTCTATGCAGTCCTGTATATCTGCTACCCAAGAATGCTTCTGAAGGGAGTCAATGGTCTCCAGAATGTACTCCTCACCATTCTCCACCTTTTTTATCCCAAAGAAAAAAACACACACACACACACACACACACAACAAAGTGATTAAAACAGCCATGAGTGTGGAGCACACGCATAAGACAGGAGAATGGTTAAACCGAAGAGTCCCTGGACCGCGTTAGAGGTATTGCTGAATCTGGATCAAGCCACTCAATCATTACAGTATTTATCAGTCGTGGTCTATTATGGGAGGATGTAGAGCAACCTTCTAAACACACCCAGAAAACCAAAGTAGTGGAACTAATCGGGGAGATTCATAGTGCATTTCAGGAGACTACAACATGAAGCAGTGACACATTGAGACTGGACGAAATTACAGTAGGGTTGGACTCTGGTTCAAATCGGAACAGGTGCTGGCATCAGTTGTCCGTTATGATTTATTAATTTTAGCATTTCTCTCCATTTCCATTTGTGTGTCTTGTTTGGCCAGATGTCTTGCCTATCATCACTAAGATGGCAGCAATGTCCCTGAGAGTTCATATCCGTGAGAATCGTTTCCTAAAATAAACAAGCTAGCAGCAAACCAAGCTAGGAAGAAGAAGAGCGGAGAGAACCAAAGCCAGAGAAGACAGCAGGGACACTGCATTCCCCAGCCAGGTCATTCATTCCCAGAACCCCATAAGTGTTACACCCAAGCTCCATGCCACACCATTAATGTATTTAGACAGGTCTGACGCACACACACAGCCTTCAGGCTTCTGGTCTCTGGATCTAGGACTGACTGCATTCACGCAAACTAATCCTTAGAAGCACGGATGGCTGCGCTCTGCCACCATTCTTAGCTTTCAGTTGGAGTTACGGTCATTCAGAAGTTTAATCATGCCGTATTATACATGTATCTATGTGGAACAGGTATGTTTCACACATCCTACGATTTCAAAGTTATTTTACATACAGAGCCACTGGGATTACACAGAGAAGAAAGGAAGCCGTACCTTGAGAACAAAGGTGTTGTCCTTGTCCGGCATCTCCAGAGGCATGGTGGTCCTTACCTCCACGATAGCAGAGAGGGGGACACTGACTTTGGGCTTGGAGGACTGGAGTGGGGACAAAGAGCGAGACAGAAGCGGTGACCTGGAAATCCATGTGCTGTGATGTAATCACGGACGGTGCGTTGCTCAGCGGCTATGTGTTGAGATGCTGTGGCTGCCTTCTGTACCTCCACTGCAACTTGCTCTCTCTGTGACATAATCATCTCCCTGCTGCAACTGCTTCAAACTAGAATGGAGAAACTGGAGCTTATGTTCGGGAGATATCTCAGCAGCAAGGGAACCTGAGCTCCAGGAGCCAGTAATCCACAGACAAAGCCCTGGGCTGCAGAAATGCAGAGAATGTACAAAAAACTGCAGTCCTCCATAAGACTAAATTATGTGACTTGTAGTTATGGCAAAGATCTACATAAACAAGGGTAGAACACAGAGGCCACGTACACACACTAGAAGAGGGTCCAGGTCCATGGAAGAGCTGAAGAGCTAAGCTCAGGGCTGGGCAGCTCCAGGTCTTAGGAGCCAAGATGGCCTTTGTTCTCGATGAACTTGCCTTTGTTACAAATTGACAGAGTAAATTTGCACAGTTTACAGTTCTAGTCAAAAGTTATCTACTTGAAACCAGAATTATCTGTGGCTTAAACTGTATTTACTCCCATATGAACAAGTTGGTGTTAATGATTAACAAGTCAAAAGTGGAAAAATCCAGGTCTAACCACTGTGTATCTGTATGATGCAGAGTGGGTGAGCATATGAGTTCTATATGCATGGTTTACACTGTCAGGCATGAAGCAGGTAGGGTCACAATCCCGATTTGCTTTGCTGGTGATAGAGCTGGTGATCTTTAGCAAGTCCACAGGCAATGCTAGACTTGAACAGTTATCATAGCATAGTTCAAAGGCATGCCAGTGCATCAGGATCATGGCTGATTGGGCAGTTTTTCATTCTCTAGCTTGATAGCTCTTTGAGGAGTGTTATGTGCAAAGAAGAACAGTGAAGGATAACTCGAACCAATGACCCGGTCTGCCCAGTCTCTAGACCTGCAAAGCCATAAGCATGCTCCATCTCTGGGAAGTGCTACAGAAAAGCTGAGAAGATATCAGGTGCTGCAATTTGTTAGCCAAATGCCTTTACGGAGCCATTATGGACGCAAATGATGGCTGTTTTAAGTTTTCTTTATGACTATTTGATATTCATTATGTATTGCATATCATGTTTTCTATTTCCAAGTTTTTGCAGAAAAATTATACTGTATTGTACAGTAAAACATTACAGGGAAAAAACAGTTTCCAGCTATGTTATGCTAGGCCATAAATTATTCAGAGGGCTTGTGATCATTCTTATCTTATTGTTAGTTTACAAATACGTGTTATAAGTACTAAAAATTAATATGGCTTCATTTGACCTAACAAAATATTTTACATTAGTCAAAAAAATACCTTCTCTGAAATTGACCTGGGACTGGCCATCCTTTGACAAGACAAACAAACCAAGATTCTCAAGGATATGTTATGTTTTAAATATATCATCTCATTTTCAAATAATAAAAATTGATATTGCTATTCCATATGTTTAATACCATGTTTTAGCCACATTAGCTAAAGGCACAAACGTGACACGCAAGCCAACATGTCACATGATACATAGTCTGTGTTCAATGGCTACTCATTAGAGTCGAGGATCATATTAATATTATCTCTCACGATGCATGTGACTTTGTGCCACAATGTGTCATTACGAGGATGCGAGGACATTGCTCCCTACCACGTATCCACTTTAATGTCTTTTCTGCCCTGACACTCCTGACCTGCCTGTTTTTTTTGCTGCATTCCCTGCTCTGCAGCATGCGAGATGAAGGAATGCGGCCAAAAGGGAGGTGAGACCTGCAGGCCCATATCGTTATGCTGCAGTATACTGCTTGGTTTCAGCCAAGCAGTAGTATGAACAGAATAAAGGAGAAGCCACTCCAGGTCAAGGGGCCAGAAGCATTTCAGCTGTACCACTGTGACGAAATAATTATGAATGCATATGGATTTCAGCGTCATCACGACGTGTCTGTCAGCCTCAGTTTATGCTGGGGAGTGCCCAGTAGATTGGGGCTGAAGATACGGAGAAATTGCTAAAGAACGTGATATAGCTATACGCCTTTATGGACATTTAAGCCCCCTCAAGATGATAGCACCCTGGGATCTGACACGCATCCCCGAGGACAACCGCAATAATCCAGTATGGCTGGAGCGAGGAGAGTGTAGATGCTCTGCAGGGAAGACATCTGAGCAGTGCAGAGGTCAGCCCGGCAGCTGAGCTTCAAGGAGGAATCCATTTCCACTAGACTGGAGACATTCTTGCCAATAAAAAAAAAAAAAGAATACATAAACACAATTACGCTGGGAATTTGAAATTTCGCAACAACGGAGCACTTGGAAAATTTATTATGAAGATCAGAGATTCTTTTAAAAACTCTGCAAAAATAAGATCAATGATGCATCTCTGGAAGTGGGAGGTGTTGGGTAAGGTGAGACGCGTGAGACAATTAGCCACGACAGCCAGCGCTGACATGTAACCATTCTCCAACTGACAGCTTCCTTCTAGAATGCTCCAATACAAAATTAATAAACTACGCAAACTCTGCACCAGCCACAGAATGACAACACACACACACACAGTGGCATGCACACGGAAGGTCACCGGGGACAGAACCATGTTAATGGTCTTTCCAAATGCCAGGGAGCTCAGGTGTCTGCTGGATGGTGAGGTGATACTGACCCGGGGCAGCTTTGCACTCAGTGAGACTATGAGCTCAGGACCCATTCCAGTTGGACAAGAGGAAGTTGTATAGCGGGTACGCTTTCATATGGTCCTATCTGCTGGAAAGTGTGTTTCAGTCTCCCAGAACTGCCACTCAAACTGACTGACCTTGCACATTTTTCTATTTGTCCTTACACACAAAGCACAAACCTGCCCGACATGACTCACTGCAATTATCACACCCATCCATGTACCTGAGCCTGACTTAGAAACACCACTATGATCACAGCATGCCACTAGAGGGTGCTGTTTTCCCCAGTGCATGGCAGCAACAAGACCCACCTTGGGTGGCACATAGAACTCCAGCAGGAAGCGCTCCCCCTCAGCACGTGGCCCTGTCTTCCTCAGCAACAGTCGGCACTTCTGCCACTGGGAGCTCCCCATGCAGTTGGTGTCATCAGCCACCATGTAGCGCAAGGCGCCCTCCCTCTGAATCTCCAGCTGCTCGGCCTTGTGGCCCTGGGAGGCCCTTGAGAACCACAAGCGCTGGCTCCACTTATCCGCCACTTCGCCGTTGGCCCTGCGGCCGCTGTCGGGCTCCGGTGAGGAGCGGCGGTGCCAGATCTCCTTGACACCATCCACCACACAGAGGCTCATATTACGCAAGGAGAAGCCCTTCTTGAAGCGAGCCTTGGGGTGGCCGGCCGACACGTCCTCCGAGCTGCGCGACTGGCCCAGGGCCGACACCTTGTGCGCCAGAGGCTGGGCACGTGGGCTGCGGCTACCCGGCCCACTGTCCATGCTGTCCAGGGACTCGCTGGAGGCACCGGCGTCCCTGCGCAAGTAGAAGTCCTGGCCGTACGGCAGAGGGCAGCTCTGGAGGCCGGCGAATGGCACGATACTGTACCGTGGGCCACCAGGCGAGCCGGGTGTGCGAGGCCGGCTCAGCTCTGCCGAGAAGCACTCCAGGAAGTGTTGCGCAAAATGCTGGGAGAAGGTGGCGTCAGCGCCCGGGGCGTCGTAGCTGGGATTCTCGCTCACAAATCGCCGAAACTTGTCGGCAAAGTCTGAGGCAGAGGCCCGGGCGTGGAGCTCGCAGAACTCCTTCCAGTCAGGCAGCGGGCAGGAGGAGAGGTCCGGGCTGCTAGGGCGGGCGTCGCCATTCATGACTGCGCCATTCCTCCGAGGGGTGGGGGGTGAGGCTGTGCAGGGGAACAAGCAAGCTACCATCAGTGCCTTACACTGACCCTAACTTGGAGTGTGCTTTCGCACCGAAAGGAATCATCAGAAATACACTCTAATATGATGACAAATGCACCAGACAGTCAGCGAGAGCAGCCTAAAAAACTTCCAGTCCTATTCTGATAACAGAATGGATCTTCCATCTCGAGACAAATTTTCCAAGCAATTGCAGTTTCCGCCTTCTGACAGAGGAACAAATTTTGTGGTTTGTGGTGCACAGAAGGGTAGCTGGACTTTCCCAGCAGGGCAACAAACGGGTTTTGTGTCAGGGGCACACGTCCAGCCAACTGCGTGCCACCGAGCAGGCCTCCCAGCATCAGAGACCCAGAGGTGTAACTGAGTGTCATCAGTGTGCCCAGGGATGCACCTGCTCCTCGCCCTCATCCGGCTCCAGACAGACCCGGAAGGGGGGCAGGACAGACTAGAGCAGAACTGGAACAACCTAGACACTTCTCACACTATCACAGACATACATTTAGGTAGAGGTGGTAAGGACATGTCCTGACCATCTTTCAGGAAAGCTGAAAATATCCCTACCAACTTTTACACATGTATAACAGAAGCAATAGCTTTGGTTTCCTACCAACTTTCAAACCAAACTTAAAAGACAAGCTTAAACAGATGAGAAATCCACTCGGAACACAATATCTGTAAGATATATAATTAGGAGACTTGGAATGAGTTAGGACTATGGTATATTTCAAACCAGTAAAAAAAAAAAAAAAAAAAAAAAACTGGTCAAGGAGACTTTAGTAAACCGAAAACAGAGTCATAGTGATTTACTTTCAGCAAGCACAAAAAAGCAGAAACCAGTTTTCACAAGATGACTGGACCAATCCATCAGATATCTAGTGATTAGGGCTTCAGTAAAGCGAGAGGCTGTAATCACCAGCAGTGCAGAGTGCAACTGCATGGTGCGAGAGCTCCTGATAAATATTAAAGAGGCACAGTTATATTTCAAGGGGAAGATGTGCAATCAGACAGGACAGCTGCCCATTAAGCCATGAGTTAATGACAAGCATGAGGCTATGAGGCTAGTCTGGTTTTACACTGAACAGAGAGAAATTCACAGATAATCTGTATTTCATGGCTGCGTCTGTCACGACTTGCGACAGATCTGAAATTCAAAAAGAAGACAGACAATGTATTGCCAGGGCCCCGGCCAAAAGGACAACCTGAATACTCCATGGAAACAGGGAGTAGAGAATGCAGATCAGTCTTACACAGTAGTCCTGTATAATATTCTCAAATCAGACCTCTGTGACCCGGCCTGACAGATCACATACAGGAGAACAGCCATTATTTCTTGTCACAGCTGTCAGCATCTGGTATATGTACTTTTGCTTCTGAGCTGCTTAAGGACAGTGTTTTCACATCACTGACCACCATGCCAACATAATGGCCACTTCCTTTAACTATAGGGAGGACACCCTCCGTGCACAGGTGTCTTAAAAGCTTACAAACACTCAGGCTCAGGGTGATCATCAGGAGAATTTGTAAGGACATAAGTGGTCAACACCCCGTGGTCTTTCAGGATGATACTGTAATTAAACATGTTGACCCAGGACCCCGGAAGAGCCAGTCTGCACATTTGAAAATATATTATACAGCATTTTTTGAAGAAACATAAGCAAAGCAGTACTTAATGTTAACTTCAGCATGGAAATTCAGAAGGTTCTAATTTCAGTGGGTCAGTGTGTATCTCAGACAGGGACACCATTAAGAATTTTGGGCCTGCTGAAAGCTTCATGCACTGAGCCCCTTCCCTTACCTCTTTCAATGGTCCTGCCTGCTCAGG
This sequence comes from Gymnarchus niloticus, assembly GCA_009936485.2. Lineage (NCBI taxonomy): Eukaryota > Metazoa > Chordata > Actinopteri > Osteoglossiformes > Gymnarchidae > Gymnarchus > Gymnarchus niloticus. The sequence continues at coordinate 5,880,931 of JAACJT020000032.1, read as the reverse complement.
GCCCGTGGAATTGTGCCAAGCGTCCCCCCTAACCATGCCCTTGATCTTAGACTCTATCACGATTCTGTAGAAAGAAAGTCAGTCCGACGGTGAAACTTCAAAAATATATCGTAACCAAGCTCTGCTAAAAACTGCCAAACTGCAGAGTATCAGATTAAACAAAGTTGTAACGCAGACATTAAACAGTATGATAGAACATTTTATTGGCTAAAATAAAAAATTATTTGTGGTTACTCCCTTTTCACACCGTATTATTGCAGTTGTATAAATGTTGCTTTTTATTTATTTTATATTACATTAACAATTAATGACCTGAAAATCTGAACAGCACTGAGCATCTCAATACATTCACTACCATCACAGACATTATAAATACTAATTTTCCCCCATCATCAGATCAAAGATGTGCAAAGAAAATTTCATCAAATGCATTAAATACAGAACATTTTTTTCTGAACTGTTTTCACACCCATACCTTTTCAATGCATTATTTACAATTTATGGGAAGCCTGCTGATATTAATATCAGCTCTCAGAGCATGTGCTCCTCATTGTCAGGATGTTTATGTTAGCAATCCCATAATGCAGCTGTTCCAAAATGGGGGGGGATCAAAATATTCTTATCTGCAAAGGAGGGGTCTGACATAAAGCATTTGGGAAACACTGCCTTAATGCAATATTACAGGAAAAGTTCCCCTAGCCTTTTCTAGGTGCTAACCCTCATTTTCCCAGCAGACATCGGTGTTATGAGTCTAGGCCACATTTAAGAGCTTACTGGAGACTGTGTGACACTGCCAGACACGCCTTAACCAAGTAAACATTAAACAGATTACTCCTCAAAACAGAATGAGCATCAATTGGTGTAGATTCCCACCACTCTGAGGAGGAATGATTTAATTCTACTGGAAATCTCTGTTTAAGAAGCCTTCCCAGGAGATGAAGCAGAACTGGCCCCCAGCCTGCAGGCCTTCCGCTGTAACCGTTCAGTTAGTTTCTGAGATAATTGCTACAATTCAGCCACCCTGAAAATAAGCCCCACCCATTGTCTTCTTTTTCTCTTTAGGGCTGACAGCCTGGACGTTTGGAACTTCACCCGTATGCGAAGGTGCTAGTGGATCCTTAGGTCCCCAGAGAGTACTGTAGGATCATGGCTTCACTGCGTAACACTCTACGGAGTGGACGAACAAGAGGAGGAGGGAAGAACACGGAGAGCAAGGACAAGACGTAAATATGCTGGTTACCACCGTGAAGCCAATTAGTGTAGGTGTGTGTGTGTGTGCGTGATTGGCCTGGTGAGAGAACATGTGAGACTGGAGCTTCCATGGAATTCAGTGGAAAATTGTCAGGAAAACAATGGCAGATATATCTGAAGCATTCCTGTTTTAGAGAGATGGTCATTTCCGCTATATGGCTTCAAAAGAAAATTGTTGGTGATGATGCTTTTGCAAATATCCTATAGGCCAACTACAATTAAAACAAGCCTCTAACAGAAAGACACCCCTCAATTTTTGGTAAATCAAAGGACATAAATGAATGATACATGGTGTTTCCATTTCATCAGCAGGAAAGGAGCTTCAGATCAGGTCTGCAAAGAACCTTGGTGATCCTCTTAAAAAAGGGTGAATTCTCCAACACATGCCTGCACGACCTGAAATTCATAATGCAATATATTTAGCAAAGCATGAATGTGTGCTATGTCCAGTTAATTACCGTTCGATATAAAGTAGAAGCTGCTTTTTCTTGCTTTAATTTATGCAGATCACTTCCTCTGAACCTAGACTGCTCAGCTAATATCTAAGCCCTACAAAGTTAAACTCATTCCAACCGAGAATCAGGTGATTAAAGAACCTTCCCTTCCATGTTTGGAGTTAAGCTTCATTTCCTAATGTTTTGCTTCCAGTGAGAAGGAGTATTGGTCATTTTCAATGTCATTCACTCCTGAAATGATTTCCTCCTGCTCAGATAAACACTACAGTATGAATCACACTGACCTGATATTACATAAATGCAGTGCAATCTACTTCCAGTACAGACACAGAATTTCAAAGAAAGTCACTGGATTATGGTAAAAATCACAAGAAACCTGATATATCAGGCCAGGATCATTTGCATGATTTTGCTCTGAAAGTACAGTAGTAATGCATTAAAATCAATCTCTCCATGCCTTACTTAAAAAAATACTGCCCATAAACTGCTCTGCTCTTCATGGATGGAATAGGTGCTACCATTTGTTAAATGGGTCCATGGAGATATTCTCTGACAACCCTGGAGTCTGTGAACCTTTCCAACTTGCGTTTAGTACCAAAAACGAAAGCTCAATTTACAGACTAAAATGGGAAGTGGTCACTAAAGACACGAGAACATTTGCTGACACCAGCATTCATTCCAGAGATGCTCATTTCCACGAAGCATTTTTGCAACATAGACTAATCTGTGATACAATAAGTTTAGCGTGAATGACAGTTGGGTGACACATCACTGGTTTCAGAAATCCTGCACAAACCTCTTGCTTTGGCCACAATCTCCCACAGCGCCGATATCCGGTCCTTCTTCTATTGGCTGTGACTTCTTTTTTAATCAATTAACTGCCCACACATTTTTCTCATGTTTCTCCCCCAAATGTTTTCAGTCCTCATCCAAAACACCTCCCTATCAGCTCCAGGAAGCAGAATCCTGTGCTTCACAGTCCTGTCAATTTGCCTTTTTTAGACTGAAAGTCACATGGTGCCTCAGAAGAAAGCTCGGACTGATAATGGCACTCACACATCTCCTGAGCTTGTGCCTGGAAACCCCACAGGTGCCTGACAGGTCCATAGACAGCAGCCAGCTGTGACATTGTGACCGAGTCATCCCCCAGTGGCAGAGCAATGCCAATTATGATCAGCATCCCCAGCCCCAGTTGTTGGGTGATATCACTCAGGCCAAGGCCCATTTCAAGGCATGGAATGGTTGTGATTAAAACATAATAAAATCAGTGTTAAAGAGGCAAAAAGTCAAGCCACCATCAGAAGTTTGTGCTGAAGTTTTCTGAACCACAATTCCACTGAGTCACCTAACCAATGACGTGTGGTGACACAGCACAAGTAAGAATGCAATGGTTTCAGAGGTAGGCGTACGGATGTGGTTTACGAAGATAAGAGGTTAGCGCTGCTTGATTGGGATAAGAACATGCATGATTCTTTATGTTCTGCTTTGCTTTTCCCCTCCTCAAAGGGTTTTAATGCAACTCTTGAGCACCTCATTACCAAAAAGGGTCGTTTTGCTATGAGAGTGTCTCCGTCACACTCCACCTTATATTTAAATGACATCATTGTCCGACTCCACCAGATCTTACGTCACTTCCTCCAACCGTGGGCCAGCTTTTTGGTCACAGGCATGCCACAGTGTCAGTGGATGGCTTGGGGTCAGCTGAGGACTGTACTTAAAATATTACTGATTCATAAGAGTGTTTTAAAAATTATTTACATTTCAGAATTGAAGCCACTGGCAATCCCAAACCATTAGAAAATACTAAACAAACTCAAAGTGTTTTACAAAGATTATGAAGCAGTTGTTAGCAGATTGTCTTAATGCTGTTATCGTTTGGGTACGTTACCTGGCATTCGCCCCACCCCTCCAAGATATGATCCAGGGCCCTCATGACCCTGACCCGAATAAGCAGGAGATGAATGTCTCATGCTGTAACGTACAACTGGACACTAACTGTACCAATTGAATAATTAAATACTATTTGCACACCCAAATATATCACAATCACACTTGTTGACAAAGTTTACATTAAGTTTATAATGGAAGAGAACTGAGTCAGCCTTGCTGAGAACGATAAAATTTAAAAGCAAAATAAAATAAGAACAGCTATCTTTAATTGGCGTGGCAAGTTAATGGACGGTGATGACCCATCTGCTAATATTAACAGTGCTGAGACAAGCGCTTAGTGTAGCGTTGAAGGAAGAAGAGGCCAGTTCCAGGAATATATTGTCTTTCATGACTACTCACAGATGTATACGCAGACAAGCCGAGCATGGTGGATGCAAGATAATGCCTCTGTGTGCAGAATACTCCGGAAGCTACTGGCAAGGGCAGAATGGAGGCAAGGAATGACTGACAGTATTGAGAAGTGTATGCCCTGAGGGAATGTGGTAGAATTCCCTGCTGGCAGGCCAGCGTATGCAGTGAAATGAACCGAGCCAAGTTCTAGTGCGTGTAAAATATGTCCTGAAGCAGTCCGCGAACAAACTGTGTTTGCACTGTTGTGCCACATTATCCAGGGATGCAAAACACAGCTGGTAGAAAGAGAAAACTGGAATGGCTTGAGACCTGGAGTGCGATTCTGCCCACACACAGGAGTGAACAGTCAGGCACACATGCTCACACACACACAGGTCGTCGGACTAAAAACGCAGAATAACTGTAGCAATGCAAGCAGGCTCACCTGCAAAAATACCTACTGCCCACTGGACAAAGGACTGGTCAACTGGTTCACACACTACTGTTGTGGAATCATTCAAACAGACTAAACAAGAAAAGGTTCCTAAACAAATGGTATTTAATCAAACACTCAAACACTAATAGCTCTAATATCCATTAAATAGGCATATGTGCATCAAAAAAATGATGTAATACCATTAACAAGGGAACTAAGTCTCTGGACTTTCCAGTTACACAAAACTCAAAAAAAAAAAAACTATGCCTGAAAAGGAAACACTGATCCCCAGTGAAAGACACATTTATGTCTAATCAAGCCTGGTTACTTCATGAGATTTGACTGGAGGTCAATTTGATAGACTCATGTCACTTAGCTAGTGATATGTGTATGCTGAAGTCAGTTTGTAAAGACTGGTTTTCCAGATCTTTCCCTGTCTTACTGAGGGGAGATAATCCACAACTGCACATCTCCGAGCTACACATAGCATGAACACTATAATCTGTCGCTAATTAAGTTTCCTGTAAAAATCATATTAAAATGGAACACACTCGATGTAGAATCTCAAACAAAGAAACATTTTTGTTTATAAGTTCCTGTTTGTCAAAAGTGCCGTCCGTTTAAAGAAATTACATAAATTCTCTAGTCCACCTTAAGTATTGTTGCACATGAAGTCACAGAAAAGTGCCAGTGATTTAGGCATCACTGATAGATTCATACATTAATACTTCTTACTTTCACATACACATCCATCCATTCATCTTCTAACTGTTTGTTCTGATTGGGGTCCTGTGGAAACCTTAATCATACACCATGGACATGTACTTGGGGTGCAGGAGAAAACCAGAGTACCCTCAGAAAACCTGCGTGATATGGGGAGAGAACACACACACACACACACACACACACACACACACACACACACACACACACACAGAGTTAAGTTATGAGGCAACAGTGCTAACTAGGAATGGGAGTCGATCCCAAAATCAGAGTCGATTCTCTGATTCCAGGCATTAAATAGTTATCAAGAGTTCATCCCAAAGTTGTGGACTTGATTCTACACAGTGAAATCGATTCAGGTGAAGTTTACCTGGACCAGCACACATAAAGAACATGTAGAGTATTCTGTCTTCACAGTATTCTGCCTTACAAAATGCTTTCCTGTTTGAGTCTGCCACTTTAAACTGGAGAAGGCAATGTGAAATGTAACAAAACACTGACTTATAATGAAGCGATGTCACTAAAGCTAAAGCTTAAGACTATCTTCTAAAGATGACAGCAAAGAGTAATGTACAGATTTACCTCCCCCCCTTAGTCAGCTAAGTGATTTTGATAGTATTAGCTCTCCAAATGATGTTGCTAACTTAATCTTATATCATTAATGATCAAATTAATTTAATACAACAGACAATTCAACTGTATAAGTTTGCAATCCACACTAAGTAATTTGAAGATATTAAGTTAGATTGCTGTGACATCGTTCTTACTATAAAGCTTGTTGTTCCTGGACATGTAGAACAGTGCTGATCCACAGATTAAGCATTGTTGACTTAAACTATGAGCTCCATACCAAATAACAGTCAAACTGGGCCTCACTCAATGCCGAGCCCTAATTTAATAGAAAGAGACTTTTTTATGTCTGACTGTACGTGGAAGATATGTAACAAGGCAATTAAACTGACTAAAATCTTGTGCCCAAGAAACAACTGTGGCAGCTCCTAACAACTGAGCCACAATGCTGCCCTTCTACACACGCATGCAAACACGATATCATTTAACATTACTTCATATTTACTAAACAACAAACAATCACGTTAGCGGTTTCATGCAACAATAAATTACGCCTGACCAGGACGCTGTATGTCGTATGCTCAGCCACTGTACCTCAGGCATGTCTGATCTGTTGCTATCTTAGTGGTTTGAATAGGAAACGAACACGAATCAGTTGTAGCAAACTCGTCGGCAGCAAATTCGTATGTGATACCAAAAGTACAGGTTACACTTGTACTACCAAGGAATGGTTTATTTTGTGTAACTGACGTTATTTACAGAGACCTACATGTAAAAATAATAATTTTATTAAGGATTAATATCATCCTGCATTAGTTAACCAAAGAACACGCGCCTCTTGGCCAGTATTTCATTGTTAAAAAAGCAGCCGACTACTTTTAAAACACTACCCGTTCGCAAATGCGTCCAAAGGTTAAAAAAAGAAAGCTCGAGTTTTAACTTATACTGTAATTGCGGAAAAGGACAAGCATCGTCGGCGTCTGAAATAACTATACTTTCCGATTAATTTTGTTTTAATCAATATTCTAATGCTACGTCAAGGTCGCAAAGCCGACCGCTCTTCGTGGTTGGAGCCGTGATGGAAATTGTCAGATAAAAGGAAACGTTCACCTATATGGATCCGTACTACACAAAAATGTTACTTCTTTAAGTCTAGGAGCCGGGAGCTGGGGGAGGGGTGGCCGTCTTTCCCTTTGACTGCATTAATGAACGCTTCTTCAATGGCTCTCAATGCCGAGGAGTGTTCACCGGGAGCCAAAGCGGCACCCTCGGTCCGAAATGCGTTCATTCGCGGCTGAAATGTTTGTGAGCTGAACCACACGACAGCAGCTTTCAGCCGCACCTGACCGCAGCTCTCACCATTCGACCGCAATTAGGGCATTTGCGTTGAATTAAAACGCTATTTCGACAGCAATGCGAACGCGTCTCCTGCCCGAAGCAGAATAACGACCGAGCCAGGCCACAGATAACGGCTAAGGAGGCATGATAAAGTAGTGACAAGTGAACGAGAATGAAACGCAGCAACGCTCACCTTATTCTCCACTCACTGCATGACGTCAATGCCGATGTTGTTCTTTCGCAATTACGCTTGATACGTTTTATTTTAACTCGCTTGTTTTCGGAAATATTTCGCAAGGAATGGAAAATTCCTGAATTAGCATTTGCTACATGATCGCTCCATATTTTCTCCCCGTGCACACTAAACTGTAAACTACACAGACACACAGATATTGGGGGGCTGTGATCTATCCAGCAGACATTAGCGCTGGGCTTAAAGGAGACGCACAGCATTACCATTTCACATTTAACTGGAGCCTCTTGTCATCTTACCAATATGATATCGTATCAACAGCTTAAAATGACTGAATAAAAAAAAAAAAACTGTTTTAAACATTAAACTAATAGCAAAACTAACGTTTTACTTCCAAAAACGGTTTGAGAGCCGTTGGTGTTTGCGAATATCCTAAATCGTTCACCATATGGGTTTGAAACATTTATACATCCTAGGATTTCATCACCGTTTTTAATGATCTTTCCAAATGGTTCCTAGAAAACCAAAATATCCGTTGAACATGCACCTCGAGTTATTTTGTTCTTACTCGCTTTATTGAATTTACATTTAATCCCAGTATTTTATGGTGATAATAGAAACAGTTTTATTAATGTGTAATATACTTGTTTATGACCTGTAATGAAACGTGATTAACTGAAGGCTATAGTGTGTTCATTTGTATCACTGATGACGACGGTGTAACCCCAACCTTTCCTAAATCAGAGTGCTTTCCCACCCCTTTCTGCAATTTAACGAATAGATTCGACAAATAATCCAAGAACGAAATAAAATCTGAACAAAAACGTGTAAATCCCTGCGCTGCCGTCGCTTGCGTTTTGGTTTTTAAAATGTATTCGGCGATAAATGTAACTCACTTCCACATATCTTGTTATTTATGCGCTGGCCTAATTCATAAATACGGTATTTTATGTCTCAGAAATTTATTTTCACAGATCAATGTTTAAATTTACTGTGTCGAGAAAAAAGCTTTCATTGGTCTTACTTCAGAAACGGGCCCTATAAAGTCTTATAGTCAAATAATCTCATACACGTACGTTTTTACTAACAAAAAATGAATGGGGAAAATGGGGTACGTCTGATATATACCTTAATTATCATGTACTTATCGTCCATATTCCCATTGTAGCGGACAGTTTTGTTTCTTAATGCATCCAAGAAACATAAATACAGTATGAGCTGACTATATACGGCGCCTTTATTGTCTTGCGCCGCCATCTACAATTTGGAGGAATAATTACAATCAGCTAGTTATCGGAATAGTCCATGGTTGCAACATTAATTATCAGTGAGTCCAGCAGATTATTATTTTCTAATGGGTGGTGCTGTCGTTTTAATTTGGAAAATGCAGCGTAATCTCTTTTATACCATGTGATGGAGAAGAGATTTTTTAATTGCCACTGTGTATAATTACTGTTGATAGAGCATGCTCTTTGCTCCAAATTAAGTCGAAGCTATAGACTAAACACTTAAGATTTAATTTTACAAAACCAACTTTTCCATTCGGCGCCGTATATACCATATAATCGAGAGACATCAAATACCAACATATGAAGTAACTTGCTCCAAACCCAGCATTTTGTGCTTTCTTTTGATCGAATATGAAACGCGCCTTTCGGATCTGTTAGAATTATAACGTTCTGTTTTAAACAAAGCCAGCCATGCATCATTATACAGAGATGCGTTAAAAGTGTTCAAAGGCTTAAATTCCAAGACGAACACCATGTAATTAAAAAGCTGAAACACAACAGGTCATTCGAGAAACACTTGTGGTAGAAAAGCATGTGATTCCATATCTCAAGTCAGTTTTTACTGGCTGACCAGTGGTGTCTCTCTTATTGCTACTGGGTTTCTCCAGTGGTCTCACCTCATTGCCTACGTACTTCAAACCACCGTATAGTTAAGTGACTCCGCTCATTATCACACCTTTACAATAGCGACCCCATCGAGAACGTCCATGAATCAAAGGCGTTAGCCTGAAATAATGTATCGTATAGTTTTCTCTTCTCACTACTAGACAGGTACAGTGAAGACGTTCACATATTGTCATTCTGCTCGACCTGCACAACACCAGGACTGGTTCTCGGAGAAGAGCACAGGATGCACAGCACATCTGCATTGTCACCTTGACAAATGATAAACTTCACAGCTTGACTGCTCACAGTATGTAGCCTCGTTTATGCACGTTATTAATCAAAGGAAAAGTCGTGCCATTTATTTAGGCTGGAGGGCACGTTAGTCCTTGGCTGAATCTAATCTCACGAGAATACAGAATGATGACAGACAGTCACTGACAGGACAAAATGGCACCAAACATGCAATGGTCAAGTCAGTATTGGAAGAATTCGTTACTATCATGTATTAATAGGACAGGCTTTGTGTTGTTAATTATGGTATTACATAAGTCAGATTTACCTAGGGGCTTGACGTTTTAGGTAGCGTTGCACATATATAGCAATATTTGTGTTAATGGGTAAAATTGGGAAATTACTTTAAAATGCACATTGTGAATCTGAAACAAAGTAAAAACACAAATGGTATCAACAAAAAAGCTGTATCAATGTTCGTCTCTTTATTTAAACCATATCCTGTGGACCTTTCAAGAGAGAATAACAAATGAATTTCAAGGTGACCTTTTCTCCAGCTAGCAATATAATAACGACTGCTTGGTTAGCCTGGGGCACATACTATGCACTCCTCTCTTTGGATACTCATGGAGGCAAGCTGCAGCTTTTCCTTCTACTATCCTACAGAGAGTGTTTGTATTCCTTAGCATACTAGCATATGCTTTTGAGCATGCCTAAATGAGTGTTTTGGGAGCCCCGAGGGGGTCACATGTTCTCCTGCATTGAGTCACTTTTAACTTGATTGCTGGACTGATCTATGCATATCATCATATAGCATTTTCTGTGTATGAGGTGATAACTAGGACATAAATCTTGAAGGGTAAGTTTAAAATGTAGAAGTGGTTTGTACTGGAAAGCATGTTACTGATTATTTTAAGATGAATGTGCCAATAATGTAATTATGCTATTTTAAAATATATACTCATAAAATCAGCACATGAACATACCAAACATACAGTAGCTTCCGTCTCAAACACTTTATCAGCTGTGTGAATTAGCCACCCCCATAAGTTGTCACACGGGTATGCTACTGAAATTGTATTGCCATAGGGTAGTCTCTTCCAGGGTATAAAGTGTGTGGGGGAAAACAGCTCTTTTCAAGTATGTGGTAGATGTCAGACAGGGTGATTCTTGCTCTCATGTAGACATTCTTCCATCCTTAACCACATCCTCCTGAAAAGTCATAGTGACAGTTATGAGCCACAAGGCTATAGTGTGTGTTGCATTTTAGATATTTTCATCATGGCTCACTTGAAAGAAACCATCCATTCATCTTCTAACTGCTTATCCTGGTCAGGGTCATGGGGTCATACAGACAATCATACCTATATCAATAAGGCTTCCTGCATGTCAGTTGTGGGAGTGAATCCCACATGACATACGTGGAACATGTAAACTCCATACACAAATTACACCCATGTGCATAAATGGAGCAAGGGTGAGAGTCAAACCCGCAACCCTCGAGGTGTGAAGCCACAGTGCTACGCCCCGAGCAGCAATGCTGCTCCTTGATAACAGTCATGTCTATACACAGGGACTTTTACTGCTATCACGTCCATTCTCATCACAGATAAATAATAACTTCTGTAACGATCACACCCATTTGTGTAGTTTGACATGTATTTGATTGAGTTAAATAGGAATGGTGGCTGCCCCCACTTTCCTTTAGATACATTTTCAGAGGTGGAGCCAGAGCTCTCATGCACATTAAACTGGCTGCAAAGAAGAGCGCAAACCACCTGGTGCCCTGGAAAATGATTAGAGCAAGATATCCCCATACGTTCGACAGTGGGACACCAAGAAATAGTGTTACACATCTGACCTGGAAAAACTCCACTAAGGCTGCGTTACAGCAGAAAGCTAAAAGAGTCCTCAGTTTCTCCGTGTATCGGTTTTCAAGCTTATCCCACCGGAAGGACAAGAGGCAGAATCGGTGTTTTGTAGACCCCACATCCCAAAGGAATAGCTTGTCTCATGTCAACCATAAATAGCAATCTGCATACAATATAAGAGCCTTCCTCAGTGAGTGCAACTGATCTATGGTGGGAATCAGGTTAGATGAGGGTGTGCCATTTCCTGTCTTTGAGTGTTTTCTTCCTCCTTTCAAGACATCTGGCCTTGGAATCAATGGATGGTGCTCTAAGGATACATCTTGAACTACTGATGGAGGAAGTATTCTATTGGAAAAGTTAATGTCTATCCGTAATATGATAATCAATGTGAAGAGAAGTACTGTTTGTCTGTCAAGACAAATGTATACTTTGTGTAGTTTGGAGAAGATTAGTTGCTAAACACAGCTTGATGCTATGTTAAATGAACAAGTGAGATTTTTACTCAAGAAATCCACTAGTGGTCTGCTGCTGCCATACTTGTCAAGAGCTAAAGGAAATCATAGCTCTGTAATGACAGCCCAATGCATCAGTCAGTTTCTACATGGATTCCTTCATGTTTCTACATGCAAGGCTTTAAGGTATGTATTCTCCTAAGTAGTCTTCAGTGGCTAATGGGTAATGGCAATGGTACAATGGTACTGGGGGAAATCAATAATGTTCATCCATTTTTGCCCACCCCCAAAAACAGTCAAATCGTGGTGCTGTACATCTTACATATTTTTGGCAATCCTTACCCCCTTCTCTTTCCAAATGTTCCACAAAATAACCCCCTGAGCATTTAGAGGACCACTGCATCTGCTGTAAGGCTCTCCGTGCCTGGGAACAAAGTAGAATGGAGCAGAATTACTGGACATAATTAGCACTAGCTTGGTAGTGCTGTGGGGGATAGAACTGCTGAGGTGAGGTTAATGAGTTAACGAGGAACTCGCTAGAAGACAGTGTGGAGAAGCAGGGTCTAGTGGGAGCTTGTTCGCATCTAGAAAGCACTAGCTACTCCAATTACAATTTGTTACAAGGCATTCAATGGGTTTGGATGTTCATCATCATGACATCGAGGCAAAGAAGTTAGAAGCATGGTTTCTAAGGGTTCGTGTGGCTTTAGAAATGACCTCAGGTATGATTCCAGTTTGCCAACATTAAAATGTAGCCTCCACGTTTTAGGAGTGGCCAGTGATTCTCAAACCAAATATTTATGTAATTGCAAGGACTTAATATCTGTAGTAGCTCAGCTGTTAGACCCCGAGAAAGAGACTCCACTGGAATTTCTTCAGTAAAATTTCCAGTTGAATGAAGAAAAAAATGTCTTTTTTGTTTGGAAAAAGTGAATGGCTCAGAAATAGTAGTAAGTTATTACCTTGTATAAAAGGCATACATTTTGGGGAAAAAAACAAGATAATAAGTGTCTTTTTAGGTTTGTACTTAACTGAAAAGTCTCCAAGTGCTTGAGAGGTTCCTCACATAAATCACAGACACAGATCAGAACTAAAAGTCTAAAACAAAAATCTTTAGATTATTATGGGTAATACAAGTTATGGACCCAGGATGAACATAGTTTGAGAACTGAATTAATTTCTCTTTGAAAAAAATGCAAGTTCACTGCATTTCATGTAATAAATAATCTGATGGCCCATTAGGCTCACAGTGACCATGGCAAGTTAGTAGAATAACCAACCATTTGGCAATATGAGGGTTAGCTGCATGGTGCCTCTGTTATCCACTATAATGGTTACAGTTAATTACCCTGCTGTCTGAATTGACCACCTATCACCAGTGCCCCTGTGTAATTACCCCAGGCAGCCTTCATGAATATGTGCAAAGGAAGGGCAGGATGGAAATGGGGTCATATATACTCTTGCCCTGTTCTCTTCTCCCTCAAAGTTGAACATTGTCGTAGTAGCAATTTGATTTTAATTGCAGATCTTGGCTTCACTGCATTGGTGTCATTATGTTATCAAGACCCCGCTTAATCCTCAGGTCACAGGAGGGATTTACTCGTTAACCCTTTTATGTCCCTTGAAACCATGGACACATCATAAAACTCTCCCGTGAAACAACAGAGAATCCAAGGTGTCAGCCAGGATGACCTCTGAATAGATTAATCTAGATTCACCCAACCTAGATTGCTTTAGGAGAGGAAGCAGGATGCGTAAAGGAAGGATGCTACCAAAAATTACTTTAAGCAACGGTCTGTCCTCATCATGCCAGTAACAGCAAAGTATTTTTACAAAGAGACACTCACTGAGAATGAGAAGGGCTGAAGTGGCATTACTTCTACGTTGAATTGCTATTGGTGAAAAGTGGGTGTGCCATACAGACATGTCTTACAATAAAGGACTAAGGTCAGGGAGCTCTAGAGCAAGAACGATTGGACTGGTTTGATCATATGGTTTGGGGGAGCACTTTAGTGGAGAACATCAAAAACAAAGCTCTGTTTCCATGGAAACCTTATGGGGCTGCACAGAAAAGGTAGAAATGTAGTGCATGCTGGGAGGCTAGACTATACCACTGTCAGTTCTAGATAGGAAATGCTGAAAGATCTTCTGTAGAATGTGCTTCCAAAATATCTAGAGTATAATTAAAATTTATTTAATTATATGTTGTTCATAATAAACACGTAAACTTAGGTGGTCTAGCTTCAGCATTAAGGCTTATTACATGAATTCCCCATTCCATAGAAAACCAAGTTTCTTTGGATGGATGGTAAAAAATAGTTGAAATTCAGTTTAGGAGAATTGTGTGCAATGCAGAGCAAGAATTTGCTCTGAAACATTAATATTTTAATGCTATATTTATCAAAATAATTAAGGATATGGACCAGATCAGAAATTTGTGTGGAAAACAGCTATTTTTACTCAGCCTGGGAAAGCATGCTATTGTGTTGATGTTATTTTACAGAAACTGAATGTTACGTGGAAAATCAATTCAGGTAATGACCTACAGAGAACAAATACCATAAATGGAATTAATTATAAAGGAAAGCTTTTTACACGGAGGTGTTCTCTGTTAATTCCTGATATCTTCTTTGCCATTTGTTAACCAGTGATAGTGTGGTTATAAAAACTGGGATACTTAAAAAGATCTGAAAAAGCAAAACAGACAGACAGACAAAACACGTGGAAATCAATAAACGCATAGATTGGAAAATAAAAAAATGTAAAAGGTGCGTATGTAATGTATATAGTCCTAAATATATTTTGCATGTCGCAGTCTGTTTTAAATGTATAGGAATATTTTATAGCTGAGCGTGAGCGCGAACATGATATCGAAGTGAATGGCAGCAGACAGAAAAGATCCTCAGTAGTGGAATAAGCTCGTGGCTAATGTTGCTCCTAGTAGGTGTCCCGTGAAGGGGATGGGTAGATGTCTCCATAACAAAAGCAGGGAAACTAAAAAATTAATGCTTTATTTTCAATATCACTGAAAATGAAATACTGAAATATGAAAATATCCTTTTGATATTGACAACTGTTCACTAGTTTACTGCTATAGAAACACGGACACTTTATGAAGGTAAATTATTTTTCGAAGAAATTCTGCCCTCTGTTGGTGCAGTGTGAAATCACAAACGTACGCATAAACAATTAAATCAAATAGGCCTTACTCACAACAATTCTAACTTCATTCCTTTTCTAAAATGACCCCAATGACTGATTTATAAACTTATCTGTTTCTAAAGACAGGAGCAGAAATTGTGAACTGCTGTGGCCAAATTCCTTACTTGTTAATGGATGTGTAAACATATTGCGTCCTGGGTCTTTTTAAAAGGCATGATGAATAATTCAGAAGTCCACAGAAAGCTCCTGTTCATTCTGGGGTCTGTCGTGCTGAGCTTTCAAACATGTCCCCAGAGGACTGTGGGTAGGAGGGGAGGTCATGAGTTCAGCCTTAAGAATCACTGATAGAGTGGCTATGACTTGTCCAATAAAGTCATGTGAAGCATGGTCCCTAAAGACCTCTGGTAGTGAATGTCCACATTCCACTCAGTGCACATGAAAGCATAACAGCTCCGTTCTTGGGATGTGCTGCATGAGTGGCAGTGCACCTGTGGTGTGTTTGAACTTCAGGCTCGTGGCCAAGTATCATGCAAGTTTTTTCAACTCTCTGAATACCAGTACTTATGTAAGGAGGTTAAAGTACGCTTCGGTTCCTGGGGAGGTGGTACAGTCTGCTTGTATTGGAGTGACACATGTAGCACTCTATTTCCCTCTCCCAAATTTAGCAACTCTAGAAAAATGAGATGTGGGGTATAATATATCCCCACTGAAATGCATTTCTTTCAGTTTCATATTCTTCCTGCAAACCATTTTGGAATGCTTGATGTACAAAAATATTTTGATTGTCCTACGTCTGAATTTTGTTTGAGGTTATACTTAGAAGTCATCAAATACATAAATTTCAGCTAATGGAACCCCCCGCCTACACACGCACAAAAACACAGAAATGCAACTGTGTGTTTGTTTTTATGGTAAATCATGCCAATGGCACACAGACGAATGGAAACAGATGCCCATGCCGGTCTATCACAACACCATCTGGAAAGAACATGGTTTTGAGCTGAATTGAGCTCGGTGCTAAGTTTCACCCTGTTACATTGACACCGGCTGGGTTTGTGGTCACGGTTTAGAGTCATAGACATGCTGCACTGAGTTCTGCAGACAGTTGCCCTCAGGAGCTTGTCCAGCAGCTTCCTCTCTTGCTAAGGAGGTGAGCTTGGGTCAGAATTAAAATCAGAGCTGCTTTACAGACTTAACTGACAGTTTAATGTGTGTATTCTGGGTAGAAATATGGCAAGACAGCCCCTCAAACCAGCTATCAAAATGGGGGAAAAGACTTCTGAAAAGCACAGAAAACACAATGTGTATTGTAGTCATCTGTAGGATCATACAGACAAACATGGAGTGTGTGTGTGTTTTAGTTTTCAGCAAGAATGAAATATTAACACATTGAAAGCTGTGATGATCTCATTGGTTCCCTGTTAGCTGTTTCAAATCTATCACACTGTCAGGGGAGAAAGCAATGATGAGAGGATAGAGACAAAAAGCAGAAAAAGCTCAGACATTATGCTGAAAATAGGAAACAACCAGAAGAAAGACCGGCGAAGGTCTCCCAAAAGCAATGCCTTTGAAAACACAACACACTAACTAGAAAGGGAAATGTTAGCAGAAAACTAGCGTTCTCTTTGAGGTTCTAAGGTTATTTTTTCTGCTGTAACACTAATTACCTTTGGTGAGTTCTCTTCACAACTCTCCATTGCAATAACAGTATATAGGCCAAGCCTTTTTCAATTAAATGCATGTGTTCCAGTTTTAGTACACATTTCATAAAAAGATTAATGTACATTCTATAAAATATGCAGAGAATTCAGCAAACAAGTAACATGCATATGATCCACATATTTACAATTAACTCATGGGAAAATTGAATGAAATCCATTTTCAATTCCATCAAATGACTAGGCTTGATTAATTCACTATGTATCTGACTTTTGTTTTTTTTCATTCTTCCTGCAGTGATCCTACTGAACTGATGAAGGGAGTGGCCACCCTTTGTGTGACTGATCAGTCTGTCTGTATCAGTCCTCTCAAAGCTGCCAAAAGTTCACACCTCCTTTTCATATGAAGCACATGAGCAGCAACAATATATATAAAGAGCAAGTGGCTTAAATTTAATTCTATGCCATTAAAAGGCTGAAAAATATCATTCCTTAAAAAAACAAGGTCTTCATTAACTTTTGCCTGCTGTACATTATCTAAAAGCCTGTTGTGGAAGTAGAATAAAATGTATGTTTCTTAGTATTGAGTAAGGCTGTGAACTGCCTATTGTGACCCCCAATTCTCTTGCTCCCCCTTTTTGGTACGCAGATTATCCAGCTAGTTTCAGCCTCCAAATGGTCCAAATGATGCTAAGCCATTTCCACTGAGATCCCTGACAAGGCGACATGGATAGGTACTGGACCAATGTCACAAATCCTGTTAATCATGCTTCCATCCACTCATCAGCATTCACTGAGCTTCACTTAGATGTCTCCAGGTACTTTTAAAGGAAGGAGACCTCATTCAACCTCACCTTCTTACCAGAAGTGACACTTCTTCCACACTGGTTTGAAATGGCTTTTGCTGAAATGAAACAACAAATTTCATTGTATTTTATACCAATGTTTGTTACAGGGGTGGTATGGTGCTTAAGTGGTTATCACGTCTGCCTCACAGCAAGAAGGTTCTGGGTTCAGTCTTCATGGCCAACAGAGGGGGCCTTTCTGTGTGGAGTTTGCATGTTCTCCCTGCACCAGTGTGGGTTTCCTTTGGGTATTCTGGTTTTCTCCCACATTCCAAAGACATGCAGGTTAAGTCAGTTGGCTAATCTAAATTGTCCATAGGTGTGACTCTAAGTGTGCATGGGTGTTTGTCTCTGAGTTGGCCCTGTGGTGGATTGGCAACCTGCCCAGGGTGTACCCTGCCTCTCACCTGAAGTCAGCTGGGATTGGGTCCAGCTTCCCTGCAAGCCTGATGGATGTTTGTTACAGCTCTTCATTTGTTAATTCTTAAAGCTGCAGCAAAAAAACTACTAATGGATTAAGTCCCCATTCGGCCCCTGTTCAAGTGCATTTCCTTTATATTCTCCAGCTTCATCTCACAATTTGAAAATGTGTGCTTCAAATGGACTGGTGCCTTTGATGAACTGCCATTCTGTCTGGGCATACCCTGCCTTGTGCTTCCTGGGATGTATGGATGTACTTTAGTATTGAAGGAAATGCTCCCTCTAGTGGACAAAGTTCATTATTATAGAAGACAACAAGATTGAGGTATCCTGATCAAATCAGAGGTACTCCCATATTCTCCAAATAGCTATCATCTCATGGAAAGGGTGCAGATGGTCTGAGTAGACATGAGAGAGACACAAGTGACATTTCAGAGTAAGAGCCATGGCCAATGTTACCAATTTGACTTTTTTCCAGGTGAGGCAGAGCTGATACTGCATGCATTTTAAGCTCCAACAGCTCAGTCCTTCACTTGCAGCTACTGTGAAACCTCGTGAAAATGTCATCAGGAAGGAAGTTCTGGGCAGGAAGCAAAACTGCAATGTCTCCAGCACTGCAACTCCTAGACAGTTTATGTAGCACATGGAACACAAGTCAAAATCAGCTGACAGGGTATTTGGAACACATAGCAACAGAAATAGAAGGTCTTAGTTGTCAAATGCGCTATTTTCAATTGCAGATTATTTCACAACCATCCATCCATCCATCCATCATCAGGTCCCTTGTCAGGGTGACAAGGGACCATTAATTCAAAAGGTTCAATAAACCTTACAAAACAATCACATTACATCTGGTGAAAGGGTTTATGCAAAGTGTTACTTTGTGGTGCAGTGCTGGGGCTTGTCATGCCCCCTATTACTGCAACGTACTGAGATGTGACACAAACATATTCAGGTGAGAACGAAGCTTGGGTCAGAATGCAGGGCCAGACATTTAGGATTTATGTGAGTGTTATGAGTTAGCATGAGTTTAAAGCCAGTATTATAGTATAGTATTAGTCTGAGTCAGTGACCTAAGGGACAGCATCAGCATTAGATTGTAAGATATAGTAGATTGTAATATATAGTCTTAGTATGATGTAGTATTGGTCAGAGTTCAGTGGGTGTATGTACAATTTCTGCCTGCATCTTCTGCCTGTGAGCTTCTCATTCTTGCAGAGAATGATAGGAATCCAAAAGCTTCTAGGACACCATGGCCTCCTATCCTCCAAATCGCAGACAGCACTTACATTCCAGGATCACCCTGAGCATCAAATTCAGCGTGTCTTCATTTTAGCCCCTCTTCCACTTTAGGATGCAATGCTAGTAGGATGCAGTGCCATATGTTCTGAAGAAGATCAGCATCCGAACCCCAGGGGATGTGGAGAAGGTACCTGAGAAGAACTACTGGCTCCCTGACAGGCTTAGGGATTCTCTTGCGGTGGATTACATCTGCAGCCTGCAGAACAGCAATTTATGCGCTTCACAGAATGAAGGAAACAGGAGTCAGCATAACTCTGGGCAATTGCAGGTCTGAGCTCCAAGGGAGTAAAGGCTGAGAACTCCAGCAAACCAGTTTATAACTTAAGACAATATTTTATTTCCATAACAGACAGGTAATGTGTATTTAGTTTGAGCATCACAACTAATGGATGTAACGGGGAAACATTCGGGGCTTGAATTTCAGACAATGAAATTGCCATGACAATACAATGAATATGCTGTCCTCAGATTCTGGCCACTTATTATTTCTCTCAACTGTACACTGAACTCAGTATTATAAACAGAATGTTGCTATATCACATGCTTATCTTATGTCAACACAGTGGGAAACTTTAGAGGCAGCTTATGGGAAAGAGGATGTGGTCTGTTATGTTCAGGGCTTGGCAGGGAACATGGGCCTATTACCACTGGGGATTGGAAGGGGAGATTGGCAGGGAGAATGGGCCTATTACCATTGGGGCTTGGCAGGGAGGATGGGCCTATTACCATTGGGGAATGACAGGGAGGAAATGCATATTACCATAGGGACTTGGCAGGGAAGATGGGCCTATTATCATTGGGGATTGGTAGGGAAGATGGGCCTATTACCATAGGGTCTTGGGAAGGAGGATGGGCCTATTACAATTGAGGCTTGGCAGGTAGGATGGGCCTATTATCATTGGGGATTGGCAGGTAGGATGGGCATATTACCTTTGGGGATAGACAGAAAGGATGGGCCTATTACCATTGGGGCTTGGCAGGGAGGAGGGGCCTATTACCATTGGGGATAGACAGAAAGGATGGGCATATTACCATTGGGGCTTGGCAGGGAGGAGGGGCCTATTACCATTGGGGTTTGGCAGGAAGGATGGGCCTATTACCATTGGGGCTTGGCAGGGAGGAGGGGCCTATTACCATTGGGGTTTGGCAGAAAGGATGGGCCTATTACCACTGGGGCTTGGCAGGGAGGAGGGGCCTATTACCATTGGGGTTTGGCAGGGAGGCCTCCAGGGTGCTTGACTCTCAGGCCAATGGTCTGCCTTGCCTTGGAGAACATGTCCTGTACCCTTTCATGGCAGCCATGCCAGGATGTCACTCATACACACATACTTATTCTAATAACATTTTAATAAAAAAACAAGACTGCAGTTGTGTTTTTTGGCGAGCAGCATGATGGACATGGACTCAAGGAGACCTCCAACTCCACACCAGGGATAATCACCCCAACCTGTCAATCACTGTCTAACCACAACCCAAAGGGAACCAATAAAGCAATTTTATCACTCAGTGATTAACAGCACACAATAAATCCCGCCCACCACGGTTGACACCGACTGAGTGGCACCCATGCTATTCAGTGAACTGGCCACATGGTTTTCTCTTCCATTCACAGTCAGCACTGCAGTGACATCAGGTGCTACCCGGTCTTCCTACGCCCTGATCCATTTTCATCACTTATCCTTGAATCGCTGGGCACACAAAGACAAATATCTCATATTCTTGGCTGCAAACATACATGACATGTGTTGTTGTTTAGTCACGCAGTCGTGTCCGAATCTTCGCGACTCCATGGACCACAGCACGCCAGGCCGCCCTGTCCTCCACCGCCTCTCAAAGCCTGCCCAAACTCATGTTCATTGCTTCCACTACACTCTCTATCCATCTCATCTTCTGCCGTCCCCTCTTCCTTTGCCTTCAACCTTTCCCAACATTAGCGTTTTCATGACATGACATGTAGGGTCAGCTATTTCACAGTCATGCATTTTACTCTTAAATTGAATCAGAAATAAGCCATGTGAGTACCTTAAAAAAAATAATAATAATAATAGTCCTCTTGAATGCCATTGGTGCAGAGAAGCCTGACCTAGCATGCAGAGAAATTTGTGAGTAAAACTATATGGCGGAAGGCCATGGGAAAGCAAATTCACAGGCCATTTTGTTACTCAAGGCCGGCTGCAGTTTACGTGGCATTCAGTCAGCCATACAGCAACCGAGCCGATTCAGAAAATACTGGCGTAAGCAGGAGTTATTTTTGTCTTGTTGAAAAGCTGGGTCGTCATCACTTATATGGCAAATGCATTCTCAGCTAGGTCAGGTCTTCTGCATGTTTATATGTGGGCTTCTGATTCTCGAACCATCTTGAGAAACCAGGATCTCATCTATTTCTAAATGAAAATGACGGTAAATAAACACACCACACGCAAGCTCTGTGTTTGTAGAAAAGATATTTACTTCAATTATCACACCTAGGGTGCTAGTGAATAATAATAATAATAATAATAATAATAATAATACATTGTGAGTTTCATACAGTGATATTGCTTCTCCATATTGTATAGGGACTGTCTTACAGTGCTGAGAACAGACTACATGAATTAAATATTAGAAAACTTATTAAAAAATTATGAAACAAAGAGTGGGAGCAAAACAGAAATATTCCTTTCTTTGTCAGAGGAAACAGCAACAAACCCCTTCACAACTAACAATCAGGCAGCCTCTCATAGGATGACGCACACTGACTAATGGAAACAGGTGTGTGTGTATGGGGATGTTTATGCCTGTTTGATGAGTTAAATTTTGCTATCACCAAAGTGGCAGGAGCTCTGAATGACCCAGAGGGCACAGAAAACTGGATCTGCTAATACTAGATTCCACCTGAGCTTTGAGACAAATGAAGTTGGTCCAGCTAAGTTGACTCTCCTGCTTAAAGTTTAAAGCTTAATTTTGAAGTAGAGAAAAACCACAGCAGGCAAAAAAAAAAAACCAAAAAAAACACTACAGCTCATACAGGGAAAGGATAGCCCATGGTTGATGCACACAGAGAGTCATAAATGAAACCCTGACACCATTTCACGACTCTGGAGAAATCTGTAGTGTTGGATAGAGCGAGGAACCCAACGGCTGAAGAGCTGCTGTTTTTGAGGGATGTTTGGCTGACCGGAGTTCTTTCGTGTAACATCAGGGTTAAAAAAAAAAAAACAGAAAAAAAAAAACACTTCAATGTGAGGTCTAAATAAAAAAAAAGAAAAATCAAAACCTTCAGAAATAAAATTGCACAAAAAAGCCACATTTGCACAGCTGAGGTCTCCAGCCGGACAGTATTGGCTGAACAATGGCAGCTTGCTCAGCCAGGATTCAAGGAAACATCCTCCTAGGTTAACAGTTAAAAGCTACTGAACAGCATGACAGAGAAATGAAATCATTATTTGGTATAAAATTTTCTGCCTTTTTCAATTTCAAATTGTCTAGAAGAAAAGGTGATGTCCTATAAATGGAGATGAGGCTCACCTTTACAACCCTCTACTGTAGCAGGTATTTGCAAATGTGGTCCAAAATAGTGGCAGATTTAGTGAAGATTGCATTGTGGGCAATGGTGAATTTCTAGGTTCCACATATGCTGCACTGAAGGAGCACAGCTGCCTTCTTCAACACACACAGGTTGGAGACCTCTGGCACTTAAACGTTGTCAGTAAGTGTGGCCTGAAATCCCTCCACCTGGAATTCCTGTACACATATAACGTGAGTGCACACACTTATGCCACACAGTAGATTTCTCGCCGCTGTAGATAAAAGTAGTGTCCCTGTTTAATTTGTCAGCTGAAAAATATTCCTTTACAAAAAGACGGCTTATAAATCTGGTAAAGTAGTAGTAAAGTGATAAAATGTGTAGAACCACAAAACTGGCAACAAGTAAAGCTAGCTCTCCTTTTTAATAAAATTTGTCAATGCAGATCTGTATCTGTGGTCTGTGTCCTGTGTCTTACAAAGGGGTGAGGCTGAAAAGCAGGATATGGTCTAACTTGGACAAATATGAGGCTTACGATATAGAGAGAAACAATCTGCAGAACTGGCCCATTTTCACAGAGGATGACAGCTCCAGATTTGCACACCAGATGCGCAAGCAGTGAAGTTTTGACGTTACAACAGACAAAATTCATGGGACTACAACACTGAGAAGGGTTAAAAAACCCATCTATGCCACTTCATGCAGGCAAGCATTCCGTGGACACAAAAACAGCATTTCAGATTATTTAACTTGACCAGCAGCAGTATACTGTGCCAGTCATAGCTTCAGTCTCCATGGTCGCCCTATTCCCTTGCGCAAGGCCTGTAGCTGCAATTCCTGCTTCCAGCATGCTTTGGACAAGGTAAAGTCGAAATATCTACCCAGTCATCTCCCAAGAGCTGTTTACAATGAGCCCATACAACTCTTATTCCAAGTTCCACTATCATAAACTGGCATAAGATTTTGTGGAGATTCAAAGGTGATTTGAATTTATACAATGTTGGTACTATAACATGTAAAATAAAGAGTGTGACCCCTGTAATTTAACCTACTGCATTCTATTAACACATATGAGAGAAACATTTTAGTTTTCAAATGATTGAATGACCATAAAAAAAAAAAAACTTTATTTTGTGGACTTGCAAATTCCTTTGCACTATGAATGAGGTTAACTCATTTTAAACTACGCTATTTCCACGTCACACTAAACCTTTGACGCATGTAGTGGCCGTTTGGACAATATGAATTTGTCTGATGTTGTACTGCTCTTGCACGATTCCAGCACGCTACAGGAAGCAGTTCCACTTTGGGTACTCGCATCAGAGAACTGAACAGGCCAGGATTTCCCCTTCAGCAATAAATATACAGGCTGCACACAAGACCCTCTCCAATACATGAGAATGCAAACGGCACGAACATAAACAACTCTCCAATGTGATTAGAACATTTACTGCATATTTGTACCATCCATTCAAAGTTAGGCATCTTTGATTCCCGGAACCTGTATTCGGTGTCTCTCGATACCTGCATACTATGATGGACACACAGCCTCCACAATTCCATAATTGGCAACAGCAGCCTTAATGTCTACTCCGTTTTTTGCAATTCTTTGTAGAATCAGTGATTCCATGCACTTCGTACAATAAAGGTGTGGTGGCTAATCTACGTTTGTAAAAAACAACATGGAGCATGGGGGGGTGAGCAGAACAATTTAACTTAACAAAAAAAAACTCAATTTTATCAGTCAAACATCACTAAATTCAGCTCCATTCTCCCTGGCCTGGCCCAAAGGTTCTGTTATTTACATGCTCAATAATAAATTACCATGGAGCAGTATCAAACAGAAAATTTAATAGAATGTCTCAACATGTGAGACATTTGCAGTTTCTTTGCATGAGGGGAAGGCCAGAACAGGAATTGCTACACACTTTCTGATATACTTCTCATTGTTGAGACAAGTATTTCAAATTCAGCTGTTTTAGTATGCCCTTAAAACATATACAGAAATAGATTAAATGATTAGAAACATTTATTTAACAGAAAAATTACAAGAAAACATCATTAACTTTAATTTATTTTAATCTCTGACAAAGGTTCTGTTAGAAAAGTTATTCGAATGGACTGTATTATTTACTCATGTAATCTGAAAAAATCCGCAGAAACAAATCCAGAACCCAACCACGCTGCATATGGTACTGGCTGAGCAATGTTAGGTGCCCATAAGTGAATATGCAGATGTACAGTAATTCTACATCATTCTGACTAATAATACTTCAACAATAATAACAAACACAACCCATAAAATGCTTGACAGCTTAAGGAAACGCTATAAGGATATATTCTTATCTGTACAATTTTATATGACAGTGTATAGAATATCTAGATAGCAATCTGTTTTAGTTCTATACAAAAATATTTGCAAAAGGGCAAAATCCTGAATATTGTCCAAAAGAATCACATTGATTCTGTAGTTAATTGTACATATTTTGACTGAGTGTTTGGTACTGAGGATTCTAATTCATCCTTGTGAATTCTCACAATGTCAAAGATGAAACGATTAAAAAAGAATGAATTAAACACACGAAATGCCCTTTGTATTAACCAGTGTCACTTTGGGAGTTGGATTCTTCAGCCACTTTCCCCCTATTCTTCATAAGATGGTAAGTGTTACCCGTTCTCTCAGAAAACAGACGAGTGCACATCTATGACAGGAACAAAGTGAGAGTGCCTCCCTTTGACAGAGGACAATGCTCACAGAGAAAGAAGGAAAACAAAACAAACATGAAAAACGCTCTGGTACTCATCATTTTGACAGAAAGACCACCAAATTAATGTCTCCTGCTAGCCTTTTACTGACAACCTGAAACTTTTGAATCTTTTTGTATTATTGTAATACCATACATGAGTTGACTGCTATTCACTTGGAAGAAAAAATACATCAGCTAGCAATCCACTCAGCGTCACTAAGGCTCAGAGAACATTTGGTCCTTGTGTGACATTGCTATTACCTGGCTCCTGCATCTCTTCCTTTCAATTTAATCTGATTTTTTTTGCCCTGTACACTGTGGTTCACGGAGATGCCAGGCACTCATTTGGTGCCAAAGGATGCAGACCGAGTTTGAGTGCGAAAGCAGCAAGCAGCTTCCTAACCCTGCCAGTGAACGGCTCTCCGCTACTTCACAGTGTGAAGGTAAGCCAGGCTCAGCTA
The DNA here is from genome assembly GCA_009936485.2 of Gymnarchus niloticus. Lineage (NCBI taxonomy): Eukaryota > Metazoa > Chordata > Actinopteri > Osteoglossiformes > Gymnarchidae > Gymnarchus > Gymnarchus niloticus. Next base: position 5,855,136 of record JAACJT020000032.1, on the reverse strand, counting down.
TGTTAGTGAAACAGGGCGTGTGAATAACACACCTGATGACGCACCCATATCAAGTTTTCAGCATCATGTTTCCCAATCCACCCCCCCCCCCCCCCCCCCCCCCCCCCCCCCCCCCCCCCCCCCCCCCCCCCCCCCGCCCATCTCGAATCGGACAAGAAAAAGAAAAAAAATTAACAACTCTACA
>JAACJT020000032.1:5834282-5854852 GCA_009936485.2 Gymnarchus niloticus | reverse complement strand
GGAATGGGAGCGCGCCTCATCATTCTGAGTCAACGCGGCGTCTCGAATAACCCCCCCCGCCCCCCCCCCTAACCCAGCTTTCCACCCCCTCTTTCCCCCCCCCCCCCCCCCCCCCCCCCCCAGGGAGACAGCAGCTTCACTCGCATGATGTAAACTGTGAGACATTGCATGGGAGATATAAAAAACACAATTTCTGCTGACCTTCAAAAGCTTTAAAAACATTTAAATGCATAAAACAACCCGTTTAACCACCATTATTTGGTTTCTATTTAATCGTGAACGGCAGGTTTCTCTTCACATCACAGATGTGCTGCTATTTAAAAGTTGACCTTAATGGTAAATTCACTATGACAGATAGAACTAAACCTTTTGAAAAGTGAAAAACATCCAGGAAACATGAAACCCAACACCCACTGATCAGCGGTATCAGTTGTTGGGTGAATCACTTGCCTCAGTCTAAGAAGAATGTGACACAAAATGAATATAGTAGATAGTCAAAAGGCAAAGCATTCCTTTTTGGAAACGGATTACTAAATGAACAGATTTTGTAGGAAACAGATTTTGTTACTGAGGGCAGCAGAGGTCAAACTGTCATTTCACCAGGTCATGTAGTCTCTGGAATAAGACATTCCTGCAGAATAAGTTTAATCCAAGCCCTCCATTGCTCATCATTTGTAACTGGGCCATAATGAGTGGAAGCAATGGACTTATACATGGTGTGGCCTTCCATAGTGTAAACCCCATTGGTCAAACCGAGTCTCTGTGAACATTGAGATTTTAACTCCTCTTGGAATTGTATGGAAAAACAAAACACTAGAGCGAAAGTTCCCTGGTGCACCCTACAGTCCGACTGGAAGACCTTGGCGCTGTTAGAGGCCTGCATTATACAAAGCCAGACATTTGCCACACTCTATCGGGGATGTGACATTTATACACAAGGTGCCCTGATAGACTGCTGGCTGCAGCATGAGAATCACACTAGCCCTGAAGACAGAAGGTAGGTGCAGTCAAAGACCAATGGCATCACCGTGTAGTCTGCTGCTCTGAGGGGAATGCAAACAAAATTGGAAGGGGAGACCGCTGCAGGTTTGGTTCAGGCTTCAGGTGCTATATGCTCCTTCTAAACAGCAGACCTTCATAAAAACTTCCATACACTCTTTAATTAAACACACACATACAGAGTGTAAGCATTGTGAAATTACACTGCACAGTCTAAACAGTCTGGCTAACTTATCATTTTGCTTTAATTTTTCAGTGGAAGCTGCACAAGGCTGTGTATGAAGAGTGAATGGAAGAGTGTGACAGTATCATGGAGTAAGAACAGAACCAGCAGAATCAACACGGGGCTTCAGAACAAAACAGCCTCCCAGGTCACAGGCAGACCCTGAGTCCTCTGACTGCACCACTGAGGAGCAAGATTCAACACTGCATCTGCCTAGGATCGCTGCCAAGGCACTCCGAATGTCATATGGTTCGGCAAGTGTCAGGAAAATGAGGAAGTGCTTAGCGTCAATGCTACAACATCAACAGCATTCAATTACTGTGAACAACTTATTGTGCTTTTAAAATGAGAACCCAATGCACACTCAGTGAACTGGGGTACAATGTGAAGGAAACGCACATTTCCAGCTAGGGTAAGTAACCCTGCAGGCCAGAGTTCAAGAGAAACTTAATTTGTCAGTAAAAGGGTCTTGGATCCCCACAGATTCCAAGAAAAGCTGTGCTTCTTCTGGACATTTTGCCACTGCCCCCTGCAATCTCCTGAGTAATTGCATTACCCTTGCTGTGCTATAGGAGAGGCCTGGGGAAGCAATGGGACACTCTCGGTCACAACATTCCACTGTATTATTCTGAAAGAGTGCCAGTTTGGACAGAGAATTCACGTAGGCCAAATGCTTGACCACACTTGCAGTACTATTACTGTCACATTTTAACCATAGACTTTACAGTATTTACCATATTTTAGCCTATGCAAGAGCTAAGAACTGGTAACAGTTCATTTAAAATGGGTAGCAAAGACCACTATTTTTTCGGAAAATGGTCATCAATAAAATATTTTTTAAAACAGCACCTTAGGACAGGACATCTTCAAAGGTTCAGGGAATTCACAACAGCAGAATTTCACTTGCCTTTTTAAGCTAAACCTGTTTTGTTTTTAAACTCTTAGAGAGTGTCCGGGTCTGTTTGTGCTTTAAACACGGTGAGCAGAGGCTCAGGCTGGACTTGTGAAGGTTATGACTGCTCTTTTCTTCCATATTGCTAATATATAATCAGGCAACGAACATCATTGACAGCATTAAGTGCAGGCTACTGTATTTACAACATCTCTAAAATGCAGTCCTGCAAACATTTCCAGAAGTCCTTTCGAACAAACAGATTTTAGCAGACCTAACCTGCCAGGTCTAACATTACTGCATTCGGACCATTGAAAAACACATAACATGTTAAAGAGCATTTCTTTCATTAGACTGATGCATCTTTTTCCTTTTAAGGCCAACCATGTTAATCGTAAAGTTTCACAGACCATCTATCTGTCCATTACTCTGACAACAAGCCTTGTGCAGGACCACAGGTCAATCCAATCAGTAAATTAAATTCAATACAAAAGCTTATCTGGGAATGATCATGTGACCAAAGAGTTCACTTCACAGTGAAACCATGGCGGTAACATGCATCGTAAGTACGACTCCCCCCAGCTCTGTGTCCCCATTGGCCCTAAAACCAATTCCCTAACTTCTCCACTGCCTCTGGTTCCTCTTGGCTTAAGGGGCCCATGGAGCCTTCATCAGATTCCAGGGCCCATGTGTGAAGATCTCCAGGCTTACAGCTGACTTGGTGTTGTTCTGTCTGGACCCTAAATCCTTCGGTGCCGATTTACCTCCCCTATAGCCTACCAGTGCCTGTCTTTCAGATGGCCCAAAGCCTGAGCAACAAAAAAAAAAAAAAAAACACGCACTAAAACAAAATCAACTTAAGGTATTAAAACTTCAATGAAGAGCACTAAGGTGTAGTCTGTCTCCGTCCTCTAAAAACATCACCTCAAATCAACAAAAAAAGCACAAGAAAGGTGTAACATAGTGAACCGTGAATGCACCATATAATGCTATCGTCATCATTCTTAATCATTGCTTACCTATTACTTTTAAACAATATAAATGTCAAAATAGTCCTCAGAGTACACTAATATACATGTATGACAACTATATCTTGTAAGTAATCCCCAATACTGCCGGCAGTCTATCAGTCTAACAAAAAAAAGTTACTTGCCCCATTATAATCCCTTCCATAAAATACAAAAAATAAAAATCAAATAAGACATCAAAATGAAAAATACAGCACCTATAAATAAGCAGAAAGAACAAAAAATATATATAATTTTCTAAAATAATCTACTGTAAGTCTTGACAGGATATAGAAATAAAGGTAACCTAAAGATCAGCTACTTAAGAAGCCGTATAAATCGATAAAACACCTTAAGGGAAGGGGGTGGCAGTTGAGCACTCACCGCATGTGCAGGTATGTACAAACAGAAGGGCTGCACACACGCTTACAAATCACAGCAGAGTCAAACACGCACGCGCACGCTCTGGGTCGGGCCACACGAGGGCAGCGGTACCCGTGTCGTACCTTCCCAGCCTCTCTCTCCATCTCACGCAGTCACCCACAGAACAACAAAGACGAGGGGGGAGGCAGTGGGCTGGCAGGCACTGTGAAATTCTCGGGAGGGGTGGGGGTAGGGGGACGGAGAGTGAAAGACTGGAGGCTGGATCCGCCTGGCAGCTTTAGTCTCAGGAAAGAAGTCTACCTTCAGAAATAATGGCGTGTTCTTGCTTTTTTTCTCCGTGGCAACCACAACAATTGCTGTCTGGCGATCATTGGGATTAGGCTGAAAATATTCAGAAAGGGCAGCCAAATTTGTAGGAGTGGATTGGTAGGAAATTATCATTGGAAGTCAGACAAAGTTCTAATACTGGGTTAAGGAAAAGTCCGTGCACTATAGGTCGGGGGAGTTTTTCTCCAGTTAATGAAAACGAAAATCTCAGCATCTCGTTACCCTATAGAACCAAGAAAGGTCAATGTGATCGTGGGGGGCACGGTATGAACCACGTGATATTTTGATTTTGGCAGCCTGACCGACAGATCTGAATGGGATGGCTTTCAGACAGAACGGCGTGAGTAGTCTCACCTCTTCTGGTGATTGACAGCTTTGGTATTCAATCATTTGGCTAGTTTCCGCTGCTGTGCTCAAGTTAACCTAGTGGGTTGATTACGGTCTGAACGGGTGCTGGAAAATGCAGCCCAGGTTGTTTTCTTCGGGGGGGAGGGGGGCTGCCCTTTGTAAATATATTTCAAGGTTAAACGAGGGAAAATGACGAGGGAGGAGGTACTATGAGGGTTATGTCGTGCGACTTGCATGTTGTGTAAGAGTGCATAATAGATTGAGCCCCTCCCTCCTGGCTGGTGCGTGGCTACACCACGCTCTGAGAGAAATGCACACCAGAGGGAATCTGGAAAATATACATATTTACACTAAACAGTGAGTAGAGAGGGGCTACGGCAGCCTAAGAGCAGGGCTCCACCAGGGCCTGCAAACCTATGCTGAGGGAGACTGGAGGCCAGGAGCCTGCCGCTCCGAAGCTGGAGGCCGTGGCCTGGAGCATACAGTAAAGTGAGCGGTGCCGGACCACAGGCCCCAGGCCGATGGGCCAGGCCCACGCAGTGCCGTCGCCCTGGCATGAGGTCTCAGAAGTGTGATTTCTGTGGTTAGAGGTTAAAAAGCAGGTTATTTCTTGTCTCTTAAAAATATCTAGATTGAAATATTTCTCATTGTGTACATCTTTTTTTTTTTTGTCTTTTTCTGCTGTAAGTTTTTCCTGATTTTGGCCAAAGTGGAGTGTTTTGAACAAACGCCCCCAGAGGCCTAGATTCAGACCAAGAAGTCAGTTAAAGCTATGAAATAAATGTGCACTACTTATCAAAGAGCTATAGATCACTTACCAGAAATTACACTAAAATCAGCTACCACAATATTTTTACTCAATTTTTTTTTTCCTGACATGACCTTTCGTATTTTGTAAAGTTAAAAAAATTGCAAATTAAAGTGATATCTCATTATTCCTTTCAAAGTTTTAAAACCAAGAGTGTTGTTTTTTTTTTTTTTTTTTTTTTGACTTTTTTGCCTCCCAAAATATCTAGGATTCCAAACGAGTACTGTTTAGAGTCGATAGACTGTGCAATCTCTTAGTGGCAACCAAATTGCTATAAAACTTTTTTTCTGATGAAAAAATGCATCTAAAAACAAAAAAAAAAACTTGATTCTTTCCAAAGTAGTCCATAGCCTGTAGGAAATCCATAGCCATTAAATGGCAGTTTGGAAAAAAGGGACATCAGGACTGGGCAGCACATAGACGCATCTTTAGTTCTCGTCCCTTCCCTAGACCTGTTTGTAAGTGCTTGGCTTTTGCTCAAGGCTTGGTTTCTCACTCTTCATGTGGGACAGCCAAATATATAAACCACAATGGGGGGGCCCAAGAAAAACCTCACAATGGACAGTGGGGGGGAAGGGCGTTGTAACAGTTTGACCGTGTGTGAGACGAAAAAGGGGACTCATTAAGGGGATGTGATCTGAAACACTCCAAGGCGGCAAGGTAACCTCTCCAAGGAAAAGCAGAACAGACGGACAAATAAATAGCTTCTTTAAACAGCTTTCCTCCTCGCAATTAATGCTCCTTTGTCTGTAGTACAGTCTCGTGTAATGTGTCGCACCAGAGGCCGGTGGTGTTTGTGCCCTGTGGCCAGCAGGGCTTTTAAGTGCTATTCTGAACAAATCCACAACGAGTAGTTTTACATTTTTTCCCTGTCCATATACCCCTTCCTTTCCTCCTCTCAGAACATGCCAGCTTTCCTGCTGCTCTGCACATGGCTGGGCCATGGCTGTGCAGTCAAGGTATAAAGTAAAAAAACGAAGCCTCTCCCCTCTCCCTGGGCGAGGGGGCCTTCAGAACTCCCACTCGGAGGGCTCCTCACGACTGGCTGCCTTCTCCAGCCGGTGGATGATGTTGTTGAGGTTGGCGGCCTTCTTCTTGCGCAAACTGCTGTCCCTGGGGTTCTTGGTGCCTGGGGGTGCCGTCTCGGGAAAGCTGAACAAGCTGCCGATGGCGCCGCCCTTGTGGCCGCTAGTGCTGGGCGGGCTGAGGGCTGAGGTAGCAATGTCCTGAGGAGCAATGGTGCCAGTGGGCGCCTCTGTACTCGACTCCTCTCTAGCCTCCCCGGGGTTGGTGCCATTGCCCTCGGAGGCTCCCTGGTACTCCTCTGGGCCCAACGCCAGGCTGGGCCGGGCCTCGACTGCGCCGTCAGACTCCGTGCCGTCGCAGCTATCGCCCTCACCCGTCTTGCTTCCGCGGCCAGAGGGAGAGCTCCCCTCTCCCGCGGCAGCCTGGATCTCCTCGATGAACAGCTCGCGACGGATTCGGGACCTACGTCACGAGGGTGGCAGCACAGGCATCAGAACTAGGCAAATTCATACAGATGTCTTTGTTACACATACACTCAAGAATCTGGAGGTATTCCACCGCACTCATTATATGTTATCACATTACACTGAGTATGTGTGTGTGTCAGCTTTACTCATCTTTATTCATATATAACCGGTCCTGAAAAGGATCCGCTTCACCACTGTGGTGGAATCAGAGACGCCTTGCAGTGCGAGAGCCACTCGCTGACCTGTAATTGTGAAACCAGTTGATGACGGTGCTGGTCTTGAGGTTGAGTTGGCTGGCCAGTTCCTCGATGGTCTTGGGTGAGGGGTACGGCTTCTGCTGGTAGGCCCGCTTCAGCGCCTCCTTCTCCTCAGGTGCCAGGACCACACGGGGCTTCTTGAGCTGGTGTTGCTGGTGCTGGGGGCTGCTGCCCTGACTGGTCTCTCCACCGGGCTCAGTGGACTGGCTCTCACTCACTGAGCTGTGGCGCCTCTTCATATAGGCTGCAGAGAGATGGGCAAGTGGGGGTCAGTCCAATGAACGGTACTCAATGCATTGAGGGGGTCAGTCCAGTGAACGGTACTCACTGCCTTGAGGGGGTCAGTCCAATGAACGGTACTCAATGCATTGGGGGGGTCAGTCCAATGAACAGTACTCAATGCATTGAGGGGGTCAGTCCAATGAACTAAACAGGAGACTTCTGTGTAACTGTATATATTTCAGACAGTGTGAACTTTGTACACATCCTATACACAAAACTTGGCTTTAAGTCTGGTGATTTTTGATAACATCTCATATTTCAAATGCTTACTATTGTAAAAAGGCATCAAAGGAACTGTCCCAATGAACACCTTAACAGCTAATAATCTGCTTTCGAATCAGATGACACAGCTGAATCTGCAACCTGGGCAATACAGTAAAAAGGCAGTGAAAGCCTATGATGTACAAGGACAAATTATGGCATTTATTGAAGACAGGAGGTCAGGTTCACACCTGACAAATCCTGTAAGGAATCTACAAGGCCTGAACTATACAAACTGCGTGCTATTCATAGTGAATGTACATACACTACTCCACAGAATATTTAAGCTGATTATTGTAGTAAAACACTGGCATGAATTATGTAGAATGGGATGGACTGTTGTAAAGTTAGATCTTAAAAGAACAACTGGCTTTAAATTGCCACCAGGGGGCAGTGAAATTACACTTAAGAATCTAAGGTAATGACTATGTACTTCCTGATTAATAGCCGTTTTAGAGCCCCACTTATCAAATGGCACAATACCATTTAAATCATCTCTTTCAAAAATCCAGTTAGAAGTTTCCACTTTCAGCCCAAAGTTGCCTCGACACTGTTGTTTAAAAGCAGTGATTCTGTGATTTAGAATTCAAAACCACACTAATATTCAAGGATGTCAGATGTGTTTTGTTTTTTCTCTTAAGGATAAGACATTGTTCCTGTCAGCACAATATTGAAGAACCACAGATGCAAACATTGAACATGAATACGATTCTCATTCCCCAGTTAATGTACAAATACCATCATGTTATTATTGCCCCAGACTGTCTAACACAGGCAGTTCAAAGTCCATTTTTGGCAGTAAGAGAGAGAAAACCCCACCAAGGAGCATCCGGCAGCCCCCTCGGCGTGCCTCACTGCGTTCAACGCCCCTCCCCTCCCCGTTGGAAGTCATACAAGATTGCTGTCGATAAGCCCCTTTTCCTGCCATCGTGTCACCGGTTTGAGGTCAAACGCAGACAATTCAGCCAAACTCTGTTGGAAACGATGCAGGATCGCCCACTTCCCTGGGCTGACATGTTTAGACAGAGGTCCCAGTCGCCCAGCTCTAATGAATAGTCCCTGGCGAAGGGCCCGTGTGGCACTTGACTCATAATGAAGAAATTGTCATCTGCACACAACAGCACTGGCAATGTCATCTTTACCCCAGGAGGAACGTTAAACAGGCCTAATCACTTCAAGAATGTGCACTTGGTTTGCTGGGAGGGGGGAGCAGAACGCACTGGACTTTGAATAAGTAAGGCCCTGGAGAAGCTCCGAAGTGTCATGTCTGATAAAAACGGTGACATCCATCTCCCAGATCAATCTCGACAGCGCAGAGGAAAGCCTGCTTTAGTAGAAGTGGCTCGGGCTGTGGAAGGGGGTGTAGTGGGGGGTACATGGTTTATGCTGCAGCTGGAGGGCACATCCTGGCCATTACATGAACAAAAAAAAAATTGAAAGCCCAATCAAAAAAGGCCTTGCTTGATCCCTCTTGAGTCCTTGCTTCCAGCATGTATTTTTAGGAGCACAACACCGAAGCACTTAGAAAATGGAACGTCTGAGATTGAGGCTCATGGGAAAGAAGGGGACAAATGAAACTAAGCGCCATGTTCTCCAGGAAAGCTTGGAAACCTTCTCCCGTGTTAATGAAGGCAAGCAGGCATTAATATCAGTTTGCACAGTTTCACAGATAATTTTAAATTTTTTTTTTTTTTTTATTTTAGGCAAATCTCATATAAATTAGTCTAAGCAGAAGCTGTTTTACAGCTCCGATTTTATGTTAAGTACCACTTGGAAAGCATTCACAGCATTCTGTAAGTTGCCCAAAATTCAGTGGAGACAGTTTCTGACTGCCAGCAACTTTCCTTTCCATGGACAAACTCCTCTGGATACATCCAAATCAACAAAGCCAATTAACTTGTGCGCTGGTTAAGGCCATGGACTTGAAAGGCCAAGATGAACAACATTTAATCCAAACCATTCCAGTAAAATATAGTGCTGTGTGAAAGTGGCAGGTCTTGAGGCACAGAGCATGATATCAGAAGCTGGACTGTGAGAGAATAAAGGGTGGAGGAGAAGCTGACTGGGGGCTACCTTTCTTCTCCATGCGCTTCATGTCCATGAGCTTCTCCACGTTGCGGGGGTCGCTGAGCCACAGCTGCATACGTACGAAGGGCTCCCGGCCCTTCAGGCTGAGCTTGTGCCAGGGCTTTGGCCGGGCTAGGAGGTCAGACACGGAGCCCTGTGTGAGGCCCAGGATGGTCTCCCCAAATAGGCGCTGCCCTGCAGAACACAAGCACGCGGAGGGCAAGGTGTCAGGCAGGTCCACCATCTCCATCTTGCTCATCTAAAGGGCTCCAAGGCTTAACCAGCTCATTCAGTATATGACAGAGGGGGAAGTAAGGAAGCTACATAGACATCAAATGGAAAAATAAAACTAAGACCCAGAGTGAGACCAACCTGCATGAATAATAATACAAGTATATCTTAGGAAGAAAGAGAAGGGATCAGTGCAGCTGCGCCTCGCACCTCCAACATCGCAGGATTGCATTCGGCCGTCTGCTGCGTGTTCCGAGCATTTGCCGCACCTTTCCCGAGTGACTCTACAAGGCTCTTAGTGTGCGACTCCGACTTGCAATGGGCCAGCATCCCTTGCCGAGTGAACGCTGCCTTCTGTCTACTCTACCCAGAATTTGTTCCAGATCATCTCAACTCCGACTGGACAGGCGAATGGATAGGCAACTGAAAGTGACACAAAGGTTTCACTGAAAGGCCTTCTGGGGCTCAGCAACTGGATATGAATTCGTCTACTTTTAGACTGCAAGTTCCAGGCCGCCTTAATAAAGCAGCAGGCTTTTATACTGAATCTTATTTTACCATAGCCTGTATAAAAAAAAACTGAGGCTCAATGTTTAAAACAGATGGACCGTGCAAAAAGACAGTCCAAAACACATTACACCCTGTGAAGATAGAATAATACTTGGTATGCATAAACTGAAAAAGTCATTTAACTTCACTGGATGCGAAATGTATTGTGCTGCTTTTGTCTCAAATGAGCCAGGACCGCAGTTCAAGCGGGCATTTCGATGACTGAGAACTAGGCCTGGGGAAGCAATTTTCAGGGCAGTCTGAACATGGAGCAGAGCTGCATGTTCACCCAGCTTCAGTGTTCCCTGAAACCCTTGGAGTTCCGTGGGCACAGGCAGAGGACGCTCTCCTGCCCCCGTCAACCCACCCTTCCCATTCTCGCAGCGATTGTTCGTTAAATTCCTCATGAGAGCAGTTTTCCGATCGCTTGACAGAGGTAAACCTCACCGCAGGGCTCCGCAAAGATCAGCAGAAGGACTTCCTGATGCATGGGACGCGATGCTCCCCCCCACCACCACCACCATATGGGCTCTCAGACAACGTCACGCTTCAGCAGAGAAGCCCTCCTACATCTCCTCGCAGTCCTGAACTGGGGGTCTACCTGGGACCCCCGCTGGAGTGCAGAAGCAGCTCCACTCTAGTCTGCCCCATCCAGCCAGGCTTCTCTCAGACCCCCTCTGTCACACCGAAGATGAGCTTCTGAATGTCCTACAAGTCAATAATTAACAAAAACTAACAAGAGAAAAACAAAAGCAAAATACTGTAGCGAGTCGAGAGACAGCAGCCACCGGGCTGTGTACCCTTGGCTGATGGCGGCCAACAAAGCGGCCTTTGTGACGGACCTTCATTGTAGGGTCCCAAATGGGTGTCTGTCAAGCAGCTTCTTTCAACTGCACTCAGGAAATAGACTTTATCTGGAGGGTCTGTCTTGGGATAAGGAGCCTGGCAGTGGGGCACTGACAGAAGATGGGGTCCTCAATCTGGTCCCCACACCTACAGAGAGTGACTCATTATGGTGTACATGACAGACCCTGGTTGGTCTGTGACGAGGTGGAGGCCAAAGGCAGGACGACACACAAAGGTAAATGGGTCATTGCAATGGGGCTTGGCTGGTCACCATGGTGATCAAGGCATGGCTATGGACCAGTATGTTCCTAAGAACACATCATTAACCTATGACCGTCAAATAACCCATACACAGATCTATTATGGGATTCAGTTCAAACACATTGCTTTAAGTGGTCACAGTGACCATTAAGCTGACTGAAGTGCTGACTGTTCACCAATATTAAATATGGAAACACACCAACCCACTTACTGTGCAATGCCTTAAAGGCAGATATTCCCAAACTGTGTTTTTGCAGACTAGTGTTTCCATCCTGCCTAATCACTTAAGTGCCCATCATTTCCCTAATTGGACTAATCTGTCTTCTCTTTCATTGCTGAGTTTGCTAGTCAGGCCTCATCAGGACTAGGCCTGGAGACGCTCTGCTTTGGAGCTGTGATTTATACCTGGTTGCCATAACTCACCTAGTATGCCGGTTTTTCTTCTAGCTCATTTCATACCAAATCAGTCATTGGCCAAGTCAATTCAGATCATGTTCAATTTTTTTTTTTAGCATATTCATTGCAAATCTGCATCATTACAGTCCCTTAACATAATTTTTGTTTCGGAAACAAAACACACACAAGTTTGCCCTGATATGAAGATTACAGTAAGTTGTCTGGCTTAATGTTAAGCAACACAACTTGTTTAACGAGTGAAATCCAGTACCATCAGATGTACATCTGAAAGTGGTTTTAAGGCATTATCCCAGAAAAACAAGCACAAGAGGACAGGGAGAACAGGCTTAAAAAGTAAATCTATTGAGAGCACTGGAGATGTAGAGGGCACTGTGGGGGGGTGGGGCACAGCTGGGCTGTGGGGAAGGTCAAGGGACTTTACACTCACCAAGGTTGTTATCTGTCAGCACCTCCTTCACCTTCTTGGTGATGACGTAGGTGTCCAGCTCCGGGGACATGGCCACCATCTCCTGGATGCTGAGACCCGAGTGTCCGGGGACAGGCAGGGGTGTGGGAGCCAGAGTTTCGGGGGCTTCGTTGGACTCGGAGGCCAGGGGTTGGGCGGTGTGCTCGCCCAGGCTCTTCACAGACTCTTCGGCAGAACTCAGCGGCGACTCGGGGGCAGGGCTGCAGCTGGCCGAGGTCTTGGGGGTGCTCTCTGTGGATGGGTGGGGGCACTGTGAGCGCCTCCTGCTGTAATGTGCTGCGACAAAACTGCAACGCTGTGTGTTTTCTGCAGAATGGCCTAGTGATGTACATGATGAACCCGCCCAATTTCATCTATGACTGGCTGTATGTTATGACAACATGAGGTAGGCAGGACGTAAACAGAATGGAAGGCAAGGCCTCAGCACAACCCAAGCCAAAGCTATAGCCCCACTGAAAATAACGCTTCAGAGAGTGGAGCTGAAGGTGCCTTTAAAGCGGAGTGCTGTAATGGGTGAGAGCAACACTTCAGGAGCCTTACCTGCTGTTCACAGCACTGATGGGAAACAGATCATTTTACTGGTTCATCCCCGAGTAACCGAAATGCCCGAAAGACGGAGGGAGAAGAGGTGCGAGTCCAGGGGTGTGCAGTGACAGCTTCCACCCACAGTGGCCCCGTGAGTGAGGAGGGGCGGGCAGCGCCAGCAGACAGACGCTCAGCAGGATTTAAATTCAGAGGTAGACACTGTGGTCTAATTGAGGTAAACTCCCACCTAATGCGTGGAGATAAATATTCCTGCTGTGTGCGTCGCCGCGCTGCAAACAAACACCTCGCTCAGCTGGCTGACAGTGATTAATACTGAACAATTACATTCCCAGCAGATGCCGGCTTCAATTAGACGTTACACGTGCGAGTGAACCCAGGGAGAGCCTGGGGGTCTGGGCTCCCTGACGGGCTCGCATCCAGTGGCGAGACCAATCCCGCCCACGAGGGGGCTGCACTCAGCCACAATGCCGCTGGATGTCTCCCCAGCTCTAGATCTTGGCCTGCCCAGCCTCTGCTCCTTCCCCCTAAGCCTGCCTCCTGACCGGTTCCTCTCAGCTAGAGACATGCTGGGATGGATGAAGCGCTGCTGGGGGAGGGGAGCAGGGAGCCACTCCATTCAGCCCCTTCTTTAAACAAGACAAATAGGCCACTGGCTGTATTGTGGAGCAGCCCACAGGAGCGTGCCGGACCTCCGCCCAGCTACGGCTCGCCTGATGCCCTACGACAAGACAAATATCCTGGTCCCCCCCCCCCCAGTAAAGTGCACCCATGTTATACCAGGGGCTGATTCACACTTTAACTCTCATGAATTAAATAATTAGATTTTAAACAAAATTACACATCCAGAATTATTGAATGAAATGACAGAAATTAATCAGTTGTTTGGAATTGTCTTGGCAGCTGAACTCTGATTTGTGAGAAGTAGCTTGTCTACGTTAAGACTTAAGAAAGCAGAGACAAACAGCCACCAGGCCAAACCAGCACACGCCCAAGTCAAACTGAATAATTCAGTAACAAATTAGCTCAGCTTTCACACTGGGTCTGGTTATCAATAGGTTGGAATTTTACAAGTTAACAGGCAATTACACAGTAACTGGAAATACAGCATACAGGCTAAGTCACTGTGTCAGAAGTCGTTACCCCGCTTAGACATGTCATCATGCGTTTACAAGAAGGGCTTCTGTCAATGTCCTGCTCCTCTCAGCATCAGCAAAGGGGGGCGCTATCCAACCCACCAACAACAAAAATGCTTCAGAAAGCTGTCTGCTTGAACTGACAAGGTCCCAAAGATTAGGGAAGCGGCCAAATAATTGAGTGAGTCCCACGTAAAACAGATTGCTCTGTGATCCAGAAACCATTCTCTGTACCATGGCCAGCCATGTGGTAACAGAGGGGGCAGAGCAACCGGTGAGGGCAAGAAAGGATAGAGGGCAGAGCCAGATGCTACCATGGGGACGGCTGATGAGACCCTGTGTAGATTTGCTGTGGGTGCCTGCAGCCACAGAGAGGTGGAGCCCTCTCGCCTCCTCTGAGGGAAATGTGGCCAACTAGGCGACCTGGATCTGAGGTGGTCACAGCTCCGCCGTGTTTGCACGCTGCCCTCCCAGGCTGCTGCGGTCTGTGGTAATTTTAGACAATGGTTATGAGCCGAATGCCTCCCCCATAATTATGGAACATAAGAAACAGCTTAAGTATGGGGCTGCTGTGTACACAAACCAAAAGGAACAAGCAAACGGAACTCTGGGCTCGTTGATGTTCCCTCCACTCTGGAGGCTGACCCCATTGCTTGGAGCAGTGTTAAGGTCCGCACCGTGCTGCCAGAGCCTCCACTACTCAGAGCAGGTATTCCATGGAAAGACATGGCAGGCGCTCAACAGGGACAAGTGTGCGGACAAGGCAGAAAAACGTGCCGTGCGGGTGCCACCGGAAGCTGGGGGAAGCACATACATTTCAGATTAAGCCGGCATCCTGCCTCATCGTGATATTTAAACTGATACACGCACGCACGAGTCCCGCTAAGGCTATAGCAAAGGCTGAACCTCAGTGGAGAGAAGGGCGAAACGTGAACGAGTACAATTACAGGCAGGCTGCACTATGCTGTATGTTGGTGGGTTGCCTCATGTAGGTAAGTCTCAGAAAACCACACATAATACCCATCTTTTGTTTCCCATCCCAGTCCTGCGTTGACGAGCGTGTTTTGACATTCTGCTCAGAGCTTTGTGATAATGCTCTCTCTTCTCTCTCTCTCTCCATCTCCCAGCCTCGCCGTCCCAACCCAGCTGGCTGTGGCCATCAAGTGAGCAGTGGGGGGGGAGCCGTCACTTGCTATTAGCTCTCCCTCTGCCGTGCTGTGGAGGGTATGGTCTTGGGGGGTGGGGGGCAAGCCAGCTTGAATCTTGGGCTCAGGATAGCAGGCTTGTGACATTTTAACCAGCAGCGCAGCGCAAGGGGCTCTGGAGACGCACACTGCGGACACACCAGTAACCCACAAGAGGGTGTGGGTGACGAGAGGGGGACAGCAAGGGCTTCACTGAGGGGAGGGACCACATCTGGACACACAGCTGCTTATTGCTGTTAGACTCACCCAGACTACAGAAAAGACGCACCTCACAGCTCAAACACATACTGCTTCCCATGTTCTTCGAGGGGTACTGAGAGGTGCATCGTGTGCGACTATGGCACCCGAGGCCATCAAAGCAGCGATGACCGTGACCAGAAGTGGTTGGCTTTAGCAGGACACCGTGAGCACACTTCACAGTGATGGTTTGGAGTGGAGCAAATTGTAGACTGGAGTTTGGGGTCTGGGAGGGGAGGGCAGAGGGGAAGAGGTCCAGCAGCACACGGGCATCCCGGGTGGTGCTGTTTCTGAGGATGGGCGATACCAGCGGCCGCGTGCTCATTACACAAACCGAAAAAGGATCGATCACTCCCGTCACACGGACCACTTCTGTTTCTCTGCTTCTGACATGTCTCCCACATCACACCGATGTCTTCTCAGACAGACGGCAGGAGACAGCCAGCAGTGCTTCATTTGCAGGTTTCACATACGCGCTGCCAGTTTCTGCGGCTGTTGCCACGAGCTAGAACCAGACGGCACATATTGTGACTTGGCAAACGACCGTCACGCGATACTGGTGTACAAGCTGGGGCGACTCTGTCGACCCACCGTGGCGTAACACTGACATTGGACCATAACCATCCCTGAGCTGAAGAGCATTCCAGCGCTGTTTTCAAACAGGACACCCTGCGTCCTTCTGTGTTGTCTCCAGGAAGCCGCAGGTTTTGTGTGGTGCACCCCAATGCGTGGGACATTAAAACTGTCACAGCAACACTGCATCCTTTTAAACTCACTCCCTGGCCTGGATTAGGGAGAAAGGCATGCTGACGCCTGCACTTATTTTGAAGCTACAAGCCCATTTTAAAAGCCATTAAGTTCATATCCTCTTTGTCTTTTTTTTGGGGGGGCATGACTGGAGCAGCAGCGGTAATCTATCGACTGCTCCTCCTAATTTGTGGTAAAAATGACTGAGGACGGCTACCTAATATGGGCCGGGCGGCGCACTCGACTCGCCACGTCTCTGAGGTCCCGTCCGCGGCCCCCGTGTGTTCATCACGCCGTCGGCTGATTATTTGCATATTAATCAGCCGGCAGAGTGTGAGGACCGTGCGCAGGCACTGTCTGGGGGAGCGGCTGCCTGGTAATTACAGTACATCAGCACGGTGATGGGCTAATTGATTACAACAACGGCACCAGGCCCAGGGGACACACTCAGGGAGCACCTCCCCCAAACATCAAGCCCGACCCCACAACACATGCTATATATAAAAGCAGTGGCTGCAGAAAAGGTGGCTCTTCGATGGAAGAAGGATGGCAGCTAGCAGAGCATAGCAAGAAGATGACGGGCGATTTCACCAGACATTTGACAAACTCCATTTCACACCTGTTCGATATCAGCTCCGCCTGGATGAACATGTGACGTGAATTCACCTCAAGATGACACGTGCCTCATTTTTCACATCCTTAGGGTCACATAATTACGTTACATTATGTATCAGAGAGAATGTCTTACAGTGTACACTGACACATAACTAATACCAACAAGGAGCTCCGGGCTCCTAGTTCGTTACTACCAATCAGCACAGAAGGTGTCTGGTTTACAACCTGGGAAACATCCCCACTCTCTTTGTACAGCAAATTCCTAGTACTCCTTCCTCAAAAATACCAAATGCTGACAGGGGCCAACGGTGCTATGGGCACTTTGATGGCCATGGGATTCAAACCAGCAACCTTTCATTCATGGAACAAGAAACCAAACCTGCAGAGACACACACTCCCCGTAGGTCAGCCACCTGGGGGTCTAGGTGTAGGTGAGTTTTTGCAATTTGTCTGAATACAGATCTTATTATTTGCATTATTCCATTGCTTTAAGATTTTAACACATTTAAGAATCTCTTTGAAGCAGTGGGATTGGACCCAGATGTCATCAGGTTACAGATACAAGTCCACACCCTGCGTGCTCGTCGTACTATATAGGTAATTTGGGGAAGACCGACGGCCAGAATGCCCTTGTCTGGGAAGAACACAACAATAGGAAGAAGATCTTCCTTGTTCTGTAGTTTTTTTTTGCACATTAATGAAACGTACACGTGTTTTATCCAGCCTTTATGCAGCGTGATGCAGACCAACTCCACTGTTACATAAAGGAGCTGACACGACTGCATACTATGCGTTGAATCTCACGAGCATCTTGTGTGGTTAGGATGGGGGGGGGGGTTGTGTGAACCATATATCACACTGGGACAAGCTTGTTCGACCCATACGTCTGTGATCCAAACCAAGTCGCCTAGCGGATTGTGAAAACACTAAATTAGGTCAAGCTGAACTAGGTTTCCATAACAACACAAGAGCACCGAGACAGCCGCGAACCTCACCCATCCGATAGCATCACAGCACGCGGGATTCCCAATCCGGTTTATGTCCAACAGAGGAGGCTGCCTCGTTGTGTCTTTGTGTGAGGTTCTCAGAACACAAAGAATATGAGCTGGGAAATCAGAGAGGACAGAAGGCACGTGAGACAAACCAGGTTTCGTTTAATACATAATTTCAGTTAGTGCTTCAAGGAACACGAGATGTTTTCAGGAAAGGTTCGGTACTCCTCATCTAGAATTCCCAAAGAGCTACAGTATGCGTGATGATCATGGTCAGCAGAGGGAAGAGGAGGGAGATGGAGATACGCAGAAGCACACCCCAGTGCACTACATGGTTATCACTGCAGGAAGGCAATAGTAAGTAGTACCAAGACAAATGAGGGTGCGAAACCCATGGTGGGTGGGAGTATCTTGAACTAACCAATCATTGCTGTTGTGAAATGAGGCTTCAAAACTCATGATGGGTAGGAGTATCCTGAACTAAACAATCAATCCTGGTGTGAAATGAGGCTTCAAAACAAGTGGTGGGTGCATGTATCCTGAACTAATAAAATTAATGCGATAGCCAGCATTATGGCAAAACTATGGGTTTTGAAGCCTCTTTTGTCTCACTAACAGTAAGTTTTGGCATTGGCCTTATTACATAGCCATCACCTGATAGCAGACTTGTCCTTTCTGTCCTGCTTAGTCCTCCATACCTTAATTAGGCTGCTATAATTAGCGGCCAGGCCAATGGCACTGAAGTCAAGCTGCCCTCGCCCAGAGAGGATGCCGAGGTACAGGCAAGGGGGCAGCATACACACACTTATCACACCTTCCTAAACGATCCCAGCTCCACGTCACTGAAGAAATGGCCTGCTATTACCGTGCCAAGGAGGGCCTATAAAAAACCTGCAATGGGAGACTGCGACAGCGAGTCTGGATAGAAAGGAACACGGGTTCAGGGACGGAAATGGGAGAACAACCCGGCTCGCTTGGTCTGGAAGGCTGGGGCAGCATGACTGACGCCTTTCTAATAGATGCCTTTTGCGTGCAGCGGGGTGCAGATTTGCACAGGGAAAGCAGGGATGCATGGGATGCATGGGTGTCAACTGGAGAAGCGGCAGGAATCATGCTTGACAGGAGGCCATTTGCCCATGGCTGGCCAGCCTGCGAAACCCGTCAAGCATTTGGCCATCTGGGTGGTGGCAATGCTGTCACTGTCAGTATCGTCACAGTCCGTGTTTTCATAAGGACTGTAAGGACAGACCAGCAATTAGAACATTGGGCAGGACATGATTAACACAACTATTAAGGACGACCTGTTGCCTGTGAGACTGAGGGGAGAGGAAAGGCCACATCCGGCCGAGCGGCGGGTATGGCGTGGGCGGTACCTTGCGGCTGGCCTTGCAGCGGCAGCACGTTGTGTCCCAACTCGCCGTTGAGCCACAGCTGCATGCGGATGAAAGGTTCACGGCCCTTTTGGGTCAGCTTGCTCCAGGGTTTCGGCCGGGACAGCATGTCGCTCACGCTGCCCTGGGACAGACCCAGTACCTGAGAGAAAATGAAAGATGGGGTCCGGTTAAAGCATGCACACCGATACAAGAATGGCACGTGGTACATGCACACATGCAGACAACCTATAAACTCCATTTCTGGGGACACTGCATTGATTCTCACTAGAAAGCACTTAATGACTCCTAACCTACCTGAGGAAAACTTGAAAAGAGCAACACAAAGACTGAATATCCTATACTCCTTTGGTTTGCTAAAAGTAAAGCAGATGAGTTTGTAATTAAAAGGTGCTCATTTTGATGGGACCTGTAAGACTTGCACACAACATGATTTTTTTGGGAGTTGGTCTTTGTGGAGACTTTCTCCTCAACAATACAACCCAGCCTAGACATACATCTGCGCACGCATGCATGCGCAGATGCACAAACACATACACACTTTTAAATGTACTTTAAAGCCCCTGAGATTTGAACTTCATTACCTGTCCAAATAAATAAGATCCATTGCAAAACTTTTGTGTTTAACGGAAATCTGATGTTTTGCCTTTTCTCTAGCAGCACTGATTACAGACTTCCTGTTACATCTGAGACAAAACTATAAGTGGCAAAATTCTGAAAAGTCTGGTTTGGGGGGGGGGGGGGGTTTGTTCCACACTACTGATGTTTTCTCCACTTCACTGTTTTTATTGTTTACAGTCTACAAAGGCCATTGTGTCTGAGAGAACAAGCCAGCTACCTCAATTTGAAAGTGAGGACCTTCTAAATGTTAGACATGTCTGGGGACAGCAGATCATATGGTTCTGGAGAAGTGAAACATCAACAATCCCAGGAGACCCTGCTGGCTTGGTTCCTTGACAACGACCAGGTGCTGGGAGGCTACAAGAGCTCCTTTTAAATCCCACCAGTTCAGCAGTGAGTGGGCTCCACCCTGGCCTTAAAGGAGTCTTTCCACTAGAAGCCCTTTTCTAGTATTAGCATGAGGGGACAGCTTTGTTGTTTTCTGGCATGAAACGAGTGGACGCTGAGAAGAGGGCGTGGACAGTGGGGCCTCAGACCTTTTCTCCAAAGACGCGCTGGCAGATGCCGTTCTTGGCAAGCTTGTCCTTGACCTGCTGCGTGAGCCCAATGGTGTCCACCTCTTGGTACATGTAGAACTCGTACTGCTCGGGTGTGAGCGGTGGCACGGCCGGCTTGGCGGCCTTGGCCGGGGCAAGCAGCGGTGAGCTGGGCAGGGGGCTGCTCTGGGGGGTATCACCACGGCTTGGGCCCTGCAGGCTCAGCTCGGAGCCCTGCGAATTGGGGGAGTCGGCGTGCGGCCAGTCCTTCCAGTAGTCCAGGGAGGAAGAGGAGCAGGAGGGCACGGCCGCAGAGCCGGCCGGCCGAGAAGGCTTCTACACAGAGACACAGAGAGGGACAGTCAGTCAGGCGGGGGGGGAGGGGGGAGTATGCGGGAGAGGCAGCGGGGGGGAGTGAGTGGAGCGGGG
>JAACJT020000032.1:5812201-5829170 GCA_009936485.2 Gymnarchus niloticus | reverse complement strand
AGTCAGTCAGGCGGGGGGGGGGTCTGTGACAGAGACACAGAGAGGTACAGTCAGTCAGGCGGGGGGGGTCTGTGATAGAGATATAGAGAGTGACAGTCAGTCAGTTGAGGTGCGGGGTCTGTGACAGAGACACAGAGAGGTACAGTCGGTCAGGTGGGGAGCTGTCCTGTGACAGAGACAGACAGTCAGATTCTGTCATGATCTGGGGGGAGGGCAGTACAGGATGGGTAGAGGTCCTTACCCAGCATTAGTCTGGAGGTGACAGGAAAGAGGCTTCAATGCAGCCATGAACTGAACAGACTAGAAGGACTGAACGAACTAAATATTTAATTGAGCTGCTGAACATGGCCGAACTCCTATCGATGTTTTGTTAATATGGTTCAAGGTATGATCACTCAAAGCGGAGACACTGCAGGGTAAAAGAATCTCATTGTGAGGGAGGTCAGTAGGACAAACCTTTCCATGGCAGTGCCGTCAGCTATACCTCACTCCCTACGCCATGCTTTCCAGAGCAGACAGATGTAAGGAACTTCAAATCTCAGGTGGTCCAATGGAAGCAGAAACAGATGTCGTCACACCAGCTTGCTTCAGCTCCACACCAGAGACAGGTGGACCTACACCCACCTCTTTTGAGTCCTCCTGGCCACGGCCTTCCTCAGACGGCAGTGGGGTTACACCGCGGCGGTCGGGATGCACGGTGCTCCACCACTGGTCCCTCCAGGCTCCTGCGCCGTTGCCGCGACCTTGCCGGGGGCCTCCCTCCGCGGCGGCTTCGGAGACAGGCAACTCAGGGCCCTCCTTCTTCACCGTGGAGAAGTCGAGCAGGGGAGATGGTGACGAGGAGGAGGAGGTGGTGGTGGAGGCGGCGGGTGGCTTCTTCAGAGAGAGGGCAAGCGGGGAGTACGTGGGTGACACGCCCAGCAACTTGGGTGAGAGCAACGACAGGTCCCCAGGGGACAGGGCGCCGGACTTGAGCACGGGCTCCAGGGCTGCCTGCTGAGCCTCCATTTCCCGGCGGGCCTGCTCCAGGATGGAGCGAATGGTGTCGTCTGAACTGCTGCCTGCCCCGCTGGATGAGGGGGGTGCCTGGGAGGGCTCTACCATAACAAAACACAGTACGAGAAACATATTCAGATGACATCATTCCTAAGCCGTTAACCACAGACGTCTAGTATCGCAAGATTTATGAGCGGTGCTAAGCGAGACTGGAGCTGAACCCATTCTAAGATAATTATAAGATATTACCTGCCTGTATCTTTACCAATGGTCCTGAGTTTAAGAGATTACAAGACATACCAATTTGTGTATCCCAGAAAGAAAACAAATATTTGTGATTATTATGGTGTTTAATGTTCATTGAGGGATTGAGGGATAAGAGTGTATTTTGAACATTAGGATACTTCACTCTGGGAGATATTTAATTTTCCCAGCTCTCCATCACCGAGCGGTTTGCACTGTGGTTTCACATGCCCACGCCACCCAGAAGGACTCACTCACACCCTGTTACATCTGCTCTATGCCATGCCTGTTCATGTGGGGCTTTGCTGGGTTATAAACCAGCTCTGCTACCCACAATCCAACACGTCGCAACTTCTTCAACAAGTCAGGACGCAAGTGGGATTTTTGCGCACTTCTGGCCACTCGAGGAGCGTCGACGCCATCTTCCATTTTGCTGTAGGCGGATCGTTCTATTTTGTGGGACTTTTTTTGTGCATTCTTGGTATGAGGTACACTCTTTGGACTAACCCACAATGCATTCGCTTGGTTCTCACCGGGACTCTGCTTTTCCAGAAAGCTGCCCATGCCTCTGGAGTAAGCAGCTCGCCGATGCTTCTGTCCCGCACCATCTGTATTGGGCGGGATGAGGTCTGTTAGCTTTATGTCGTATGGTGAAAGACGCGCTGTGCCCATGGCCGTCGTCGTCTCGGCCAGAAACCCAGTCACCCTATGGCTTCTGGTCTTTCCTGTTCTTCGACACTTCTAAACAGCAACGCTCCTCAAGAAGGCACAGAAGGCTGCAATGTGTAGTTATGCCAGACGCTTGTCCGTTTCGGCTTGACGGCCCTCTCCACTGCTCCATGGCGGAGGAGGGCTCAGACTTACCCACTTTCTGCACCTGTAGCTCCCTCTTGGCCTGCTCCAGGATGGACTTGATGGCCTCGTCAGAGCCGCTCTCGGGAGTCCGGATTCGAGTGGTGATGTTGCCTGTGGGAGGAAAGGCAGAGGTGAGGCTAAAGCTATGACCCATGATCGGTGGGGGTCATGTTGGATGGAGTACGGTGAAGAAGGGCAAGAAGGGGGATTACTTGAGAGGGATACAGTCGAGCAACATCAAAACCAGCTGCAAAATTAGAACCTGAGAGAAAAAACAAGATTAAAAAGATCCTAATGTCCATCATAGTGGTTTCCATTAAAAAAGGTAAGGGTTTTTGAACAGCAGCTGTTGGCCAGTTAGACAAACTGGGTGAGTGACCAGGCTCATAGGAACTGCTTACAGCAGCCCAGCTGTTCACCTCTACGTGCAGGGTGGCAGATGTGCTTCATTAGCAAGAGCATGAAGCCTCGGCATATCCTCCGAAGAACAACAGGAAGCTGGTCGTGGAACTGATTAGCTTTAAAACAAAAAAAACAAAAAAAAAAAAAGAGGGAGGCCAGGCTGGGACGAGGTTCAGAGAGGAACTTTAATTGGTATTTTGAGTAAAACAAAACGACAAAGCGCCAGGGAGAGAGCGAGAACCTTTTCCTCTAGCCATGTCGGCTCCGCGTTCAGAGGCGAGGGTAATTGGACAAGGTCACGCTCGCTCATGTGCGAGCTCGGCCGCGGGGCAGGATGGTGGTCCGGAGTCAAGCTAGAAGCAACAGTGGGAACCCATCAGGTGCTTCCCGGAACAGCTGTCGCCACCGGCACCGATGTGAGTCACCATGGACTTAGACAGCCAAGGATACGTAACGAGCTGACTCCTCTGCATGGTGTTCTTTCTTTTGTTACTGCAGAACGATTTTTTTCCCCCCATTTTTGAAAAGGAACTATTTCCCCTCATGAGTGAACTGGTGAAAGGTACAAACTCCTGTGTTACACCAAGTACTACTTCAGGCCTAAAGCACGGCCAGCGGCACCGCTACTAGGTTCCACAAGCCAAATCCCGCGCGCCGTCACCCAGATCCCAGGCCAGACGAGGAGGCGAAACGGACACGCGTGCGGGAGCTCAGACAGCACGGACAGAACTCGACACAGCAACCCACGATGGCGAGGGCGAAGAACAGACCTGACCGCGAGGCGCCTTCGGAGCCGGTTCTTCGCTTCGGAACCTCCTGAAACACTCTGTTCAGGTTCTGGCCTGGGTTCTCTGTTGAAAAACAAGTGACGACAGATTAAAAACTACTAGTACCCAGGAACCGGACCTCTCCCATTGGCCCAGTGCCTGGGAATGGTGTTCTACCCTTCTGCATAAGCAGACAGGTAAACAGGGGTGTGGAAAAATGCTCCGTGTTGAAGCTCAGCCTGGAAGGTGGAGGGGAGGCTTACTCCCCAGGGGAAATGGGTCAGTGGAGAGGCACTGAGGATGGAGATGATGGCAGAGCCCTGATGGACTAGGCCTGCGATCAGGAGAGATTCCTTCTGTGGTACCTCGCCTGTCACTCCCACCGCCCCTCATAGTAAGTCACGGCCCGGGTGTGGGGGGCATTTCCTGGAGGCAATGTGAAAGTAAAACAGGGACACGGCTCAAACCCCCTGAGGGGAAAGTCACAAATGAATGCACACGGCGATGCCACTTTGGCTGAAACGCACATTTCTCAACTTGCTTTGCTTTCAGAATTTGGCTCGAAAGGGGTTTGGCTCTAAAAATGGACGACTTTGGGAGACTATTTGCTGCAGAGGTTAACAAAAAATGTTTTGTTTTATAAATAAAATGTTCGTTTTGTTTTATTTGACATTGATGCAGTATATACAAGCCTGTTTTTTTTACTCTAGTAGGCTTTAGGGATTCACAGAGAAAACAGGCCAGACAAGGGCTTGAAGAAATTCCGCCCCAGCACAGCAGACAGGAACATGGCAAATGGAACCGATGCTCGCCGGTTCCTGCCCAGTTTTTACACCAGAACATCGTGTCTTTTATTTCTCCCCCACCCGCTGAGTTCAGCTCTGGCGTGTAATTAGGACAGACGAGGACGCAGAAGACCTTCCAGCCGCTCGTCAGCCTCGTTCTCATCACGCTCCGTGTGCGGCCCACGCTCTGAGACCCGGCGGGCATCGCTGCTGGACCTAGTTAACAGCACGAGAGGGTGTGCTTGGGGGGGGGCCCGAGCACAGCACTCAAACAGTTTTCAAATCGGTCTCAAATTCCACTCGAATCCAAAAAGTGAACTCTGCCACGGGTTGAGAGGAAATGCCAAAACCTGTGCATCCAACACACCAAGCACCGGCTGCAAATAAGGTCGGGACCCACCCGATTCACAGCGTTGACGTTCGGGAAGGCACTTGCTCAGGGAAACGGGGGAGGGGACCTTTCTGAAGAAGTTTATAAATGAAGAGTACTCGCGGGGGGGGGTGGCAATGACTGTAGCACGTCTGCAGAACTAGAGAAAGCTGCCCTTCAGAAGAATCAATCAGACACAAATACGATTTGGACCTGGCAAGGAAACAATGGATGCTGGCAAGAGAGGACCACAGTTAGCGGTGGGATAAACCGTACTGCTGATGGAGCTCGCTGTCAACACACGCGGCTGACGGAGAGGAAGTGGCGACAGTTGACAGTGTACACGGGAAGGGGTGCAGGATGCACAACACCTAACGGCCCACATCCAGGATAGCCAGGAGGCAATTCAATTGCTGCTCTTTATATAAAAACGTAAACAGAGAGGACGGCAGCGGAAAGGGTAGACTGTTATTCACGGTATCCCGATGCCCAGCCCCTCTGACCTTCGTGCGACAAACCAAAACCTCCTGGACCATTATAAAAACAGCTTTATGCACCCACAGGAGACCGCATGTCCTCTCTAACCCAGACCTGAATACTTACCAAGACTTTCTTCACGCCATATTGACAGGCTATTGTGTTTTAAACAAATGCTCAGTTTCAATGCAGGGACTTAATGCGAGTCTTATCTGAGTGAGTCTGACATGTTCGGTCAGGCATAAGGTCCGAAAAAGGGCGTCTTCAGGGTAGAGGGAGAGGTCGCTCACCTCGCTGGCGTCCCTGGATGCTGCGCAGTGCCAAGATGTTTTGCTCGTCTGACAGGAACTGCCTCATCTTGTGGAAGGGCTCCTTGCCGCGGATGGTGAGCTTGTTCCAGGGTTTGGGCCGGGCCAGGATCTCACTGACGGAGCCCTGGGAGAGGCCCAGCACGTAGTGCCCGAATATGCGCTGGCCGATGTTGTGCTTGATGAGCTGCTCCTTCACCTGCCGTGCGATCTCCGCCGTATCCATGTCCTCGCCCTCCGAGGCGCTGCCCGCACCCTCCGACTGGCTGGGCGACGGAGCCATGCCGTTGACGTCCGGGCTGCCGGAGGACTGGTGCGACGCCGGAGGCAGGGGACTGGCAGACAGGGAGCTGGCGCCGTACGGGCCGGGTCCAAAGAGCATGGCTCCAGACGGGGAGTCCTGGAGAGCCTTCGAGTAGAAGGTCTGCATGAGCTGCCGCTGCAGGAGAGAGTTCAACGGCACCTTGCCCGCCGCTAGCGGGAAGGCGTTTCCGGCGCCCGTCACGGCCGGGCCAAAGAAGTCCTGTCCGATGCCCGTGGGGGAAAAGGGGTGCGTGCCGTTGGCACTGGAGGCCGTGTCGCCGCCAGCAGTTGCTGGCCGCAGGAGCAGCTGAGAGGAGGCTGGTGGTGGGGAGCCCTGCAGGCCAGTAGAGGTGGCAGCGTTGGCGCTGGCAGGAAGACGCTGTTGGCTATCCACCGGAGCCTCCTTCCCTCTCCTCCCTGTTGTACCTGCACGGAAACCCAAAAGCAAGGCATTATGGGAGAGCATACAGCAACACAAAACAAGTAATGAACAATGTTAGAAATGAGCATATCATTAATAAAGAATGAATATTAATCCTAGATTTTCAGCTTACAACTGACTCCTGCAATTCTTCACAATAATATATGTTTTGAGGGCAGAGTCACGCACCGCCCACCCATCTCATAAGCTGCAACTGATAGGAAAAAAGGCTTGTATAAAGCACATCATCTCCACAGTAATAAGAGGAAGCATCTCTGACAGACAGGCAGAAAAGGTGGGGGATGATGCCCAGCCTTAGTCCGCTGTGTTTGTTACGTTTGGATGACACAGGAACGTGGGTGTTAACACGGGTGGGGGAGCTAATGCAGCATATTTATTAAAATGCAAACGGCATGACGTTAAGTCGAAAATAATTGTTTAGCATGGAAAATATAGGTTACAGATATTATTTTTATCCAAAAGAGGGAAAAGTCCTGTCAAACATAAATTCCCAATAGTCACAGCAATGTGAGTTTGTTGTGCATACTAATCTTTAGCAGAGGATTAATTACCAGACAACTGTTCTATAAAACACACCATCTACCCAGTCTACCATCTTCCATTATAAGAATTCCATATAACCTCAGATAAAATGTACACACAGAGACAGACTGTCTCTCTCGCTCTCTCTCTCTCTCACACACACACACACACACACACACACACACACACACACACACACACACACCTACCAAAAACATGAGGACTAACCATAACCTATATAACAGCTAAGAGCAGTCTCCTCTGAGGCCTCCTTCCCTTGTCCTTCACTTGGTGCTGAAATTCTGGCACTCCTCCCAGGTGTTGTCCCCTTTGGGTTATCCCTGCTTCGTGGTGCATACCCCACCCCTTTCCTGTCGTTAGCTATTCAGCTCACGTGCCCCCTGCCCATTCCCCATCCTCAAACCTCAGGCCTGCACTTTGGGACGTGTGCCGAACGAGCGTACTCCTCCAGCACCCCCGCTCCTTCAGCTTGCAGTCTCACATTGCCGTTACTGGTTCTGTCTTACTTTCCTCCCACCAAAACCACTCCTGACCCCAATGCCACAGTACCGCCCGGCACGGGAAACGGGTACACGCTGGAGCCATGTGGTTCCTCAGCCCTGTACGAGGCATCAGCTGCTCTGCTGCCGGTCTTCTTGCAGCCTAAAGGAGCTTTCAAATCTGGATTCACGGCCAGACCGCCACGCTAACCCGGAGGTATAAGAAGGGTTTCAAAGGACAGACACCTTTAAGAGAAGCCCTTCAGGTATTTAATGCCCTTTAAATGCCCTTCAAACGTTAATTTCATCTCGGATCATTGGGCCTTCAAAGCAGGTAAAGGGGGTCCGAGACCTGATGACGTGACACTGGAGGATGCAAGTGGAATTAACTGATGAGTCTAGCATCTGCGGACTGTGGGAGCTTGTGCTGCTGCTGAGCACCACCAACCCAACAGGGGTTCTGAGTGATCAGAGACCTGAGGACGGTAACACAGAAACTCTTCGTTCAGACTAAGCTGGGGTAGATCTCAGGAGATCATGACGGCAGCTGTTAGTAATCCTCCTTCGGTGGGAAACTCCTCAGGACGTAGTGTCTGCCGTGACCAAGCAGGGCTCCTCGAAACGTTCAACAGGGAGAAAAAAAGAAATTAAGGCCGGTCGATGGCAAAGTGTTCTTGCTACAGGAATCAAATTGAGCTTTCAACTGGACCAACCCCCAAAAAAGGGCCTCTGGATACACTGTTTATTAGGAAAAAGGCTTCGGCTGACCCTGAGTTGTCCTTTCAGTGACAGTCACCAAGTAGTCTTCAGAGCTCTAAAACCTGACTCGTGTTTTCAGTTTATCCTTCTAAGATGTTCCTCTTCCTCTGGAGACCCAGTACTGGATAAGCAGTTAGAAGATGGACAGCCGGGTTCTCTTCCCATCATTCTGGACTGTACGAGAGTCCCAAAAAGGAGTACGTAAACAACACTGTGCCAGTAAGCAAGGCTTAGTGACATCACACAGATTCACTGGTACCAATAAGGAGCTCCTCTCTTAGCTACCGACTCTGCCACATGTTTTGAAGAAGTTTAACTATTCAGAAAAAGCTATTTCTACCTTCTGCTGCTTAAAAATGACTTGCTGCCATCAGATGGTGTAAGAATGCGTTACAGTCAGGTGAAAAGTACAGATCCAGGCCGAAGTTGCATTTCCACAGGAGCAGTAACACCTTCCAGACAAAGAGTGCTAAGTGATCGTCATTCATTATTTAAACCTGTTCCTATTTTACATACTCAAAGTAGGACACAACTCCAAACTAGTGTTTTAAAAAAATCATAACCTTCAGTTTGCTGGTACATGATAAGGTCAGATAAACTGGGCCCATTAAAATACAAATTACTGGGTTCATTTTTTTTTTTAAGTCCTGCAGCAAATTCCTATGACATTTTAAAGCCACACAGCGCACACTGTATAAAGGGCAGCTGAGACAGCTTGGGGCAGGAGGGCAATGATGCTTCATTTTCATATGGTGCCCACACCAGCTCCTCCTCCCCTGGGCTCTCCTTTTGTCCAGGGTGGCCTGCTTAGTGCTGGTCTGTGCCCCGGCTGGATTACAGCCCAGGGAAGGGCATGGGCTGACCTTAAAAAGCGGTGTAAAGAATGTCCCCCCAAACCCAACAATAACGTCAGCAAAAAAAAGAAGAAAAAAGAGCCTCTCAGCTTTGAAAGGTTACGAATAAAATAACTACAAAAAGTGCCCTTTTCATTTCCCACAAGACAACGGCATCAAGAGCAGGAGCCAAACAAAAAATAAAATCTGTGTTCAGATAAACACCAAAAAATAACACACTCACACAGAAGGAAGCTTAAATGCTAACAGTTTTGGAACACGGGCGGCGGAGCTCCGAACGCTCTCCGATGTGAGAGGTGCCGTTTCTGGTTAAATCGCAGGCCCGGCAGAAGAGAATGAGGCATGAAAGCAGCACTTCAGCCTCGATGATTAAAGCCAACTGCCTTCACATTCACTTCCATTTTAGGTCTCTGGCAAGACGCCTTTCTTGTCAAATTCAGAGGAGTGCCAACAGAAAACCAGCAGACCAGTTCTTTTACAAGCACTCCCATCTTTTGTTCTGAGTAAAACTTTCTTTTTTCCCTCCCCCCCTTCAAAGGGACAGCAAGCTCCTCGTTCTACACGAGATATATTACCCCAAATAACTGGGGGGTGGGGCACAGACTACCCAAGAGAGAAGAATGCATATTTGTCTGAAAGCTGCACTATACATCCCAAAGCTTATCTCTGCAGATTGTGTTCTGATCCCAGCAGATACGTTTTCCCCTCCACCCCCCATACGCACACCGTGCTCTTCACATGCTCGTCTCAACAGATTAAGCCCACGGTGATATAAACATTACAGGAAACACAATGCACTTGGTGTAATCGGCCTGTCTGTGCGTCGATCGGGAGCCCCCCGAAATGGCTGGGCATGGTGCTTGTAGGGCTCCAAGATGCCTACGCTGGATCAGAGAAAGGAGGACGCTTTGCTCCAGGTGACCCGGGTCTTCCCCCCTCCCGCCATAGCTGGGGCCCCGACTGAGGACTCACCGCTCTGCTCGCTGTTGGCCAGCCGCAGGGCTGCACTGTCAGACTGCAAGCTCCGCTTCTTCTCCTGCAGCAGCACCTCCAGGGGTTTCGAGGAGTCCTGAGCGGAGGAGGTTCGGTGAGAGGAGCTCAGGGGAGCTCGACACGACCCAATTCCACACGCATGGCTTCACCTGCACCTTTAACCTTCAGTTAACCTGGCACCACTGGGACAGCAACATCCCCTCTAGCAGTGATCCGTTAGCTTAACGTGGCACTCGGCCTGTCTATCCCCATTTAATCGCTGCAAACCCCCAACCCCGCTTCGGCCTGCAGCCTTACCTGTGCTGCTGTGCTGTCAGATGGCCCAAACTCCATCGACTTGAGGATACTGTGGAGAAGGAGAGACTTTAGACCGAGCCAGACTGAGAAATAACCCAAGTTACATTTGCCAGCCGTGACTCGGTCCACTGATGCTGAACCTCGCAGTACGTTAAAGCACATTAATGAAGAACAGTAACAGGCTCCATTCACAGTGCATACGTTACACAAATTCCGCACGTTAAATCAAATGCCATTACAAAAAACATTATTCTGTAGTCTGTTACTCAAGCTGAATTCCTTTTGTTGGCTTCTATACAAAAAGCGTGCTAACCAAAAACGAAAGTTTGACTCATTACAGTGAAATGTCTTCAACACAGCAAGCTATCAATACAAATGAAACATGTTTATAGCTGAAAATAACAGAGCTTCAATAGTCCCACAAAGAATCTTGAGAAAAGCTCCAGAGATATTAAGGTTTAAGGTTATTACAGCGTAAATCAAGTTCCAAAGAATCATGACATGCTTCACTTTGGAGTAATTCCCGCAGCCATCAGATAGCAACAGCAAAGTGATCAGTAGAAAACAAGCACAATAAAGTCTGATTATGGTATCTGTCAGTTAAGTTTATAAAGCTCTGCATCTATCCCTTGGACAGAGACAAGTTAGAGCAATAACTCCAGACAGACACTAAACGGGCTACTCTGACACTTTGCTGCACACCAAAGCCGAAGAACAGGCAACCATTTCTGACGCGGCTTAAAAGTGAACCACAAATTACAGCCCTGGCTGTGATTTTGGAGACCACCTACCAGTAAGACAAATCGCTCAATAGCTTGTCGTCTCAACAAGACCAAAATGACAGAAGCTTATAATCCAGACGACGGCAGCAGTATCGACTTTTCTGCCGTCGGCACAGAAGAAGGGCATACAGCACCCAGTACACACGCTACTGATGGAGCCTAACGACAAGATATCATTCGGACTTCCAGGCTCAGAACAAAAATGGGAACAAGGCGTAGGTGAGGGTGGAAGTAGAGGCGCGTCCTGTTTATGCAGGGCAGGTCTTCATTGCGAGGATGACAAGGGTAGCTAAACACTGTCATTCGCCAACAGGAAGGGGGAGCTGCGGGGAGGGGTCTTGGTACCCAGGCTACACACAAAGGTCAGTAGCACTTAGGGGTTGGCATGGTGTCAGTACTAAGTGGGCCTAGTGGCCCTTTGGGAACCTCCAAACTGGGCCAAACACTGAGGGGCTGTATCTGAGACCTGCGTGGCGCCCCCTTGAGGCCGCAGCACATCCATCCCGCTTGGCCACTTACTTCAGCTGCTTTTTCACTTCTTCATAATCTGCCTGCTCCTGAAGTTTCTCCTCTAGTTGCTGTTGGAAAACAAGACAAACAAAAGCAGTGAGCCTCACAGTACTGGGATGCTGAGTGGGTCTGGGGGAAACGCCACCAGGCTAAACTGCTGGTACATGGCAGCTCTGACATCAACTAAACAATCGCGCATGATCACGTTCCTACCATTAGTATGGCACCACGATCTGGTAGAAACTGCTGTATTACATGAATGAGTGGCTAGCCCACCCAGATGTGCCTCTAAGGGGTGCCAGCGAAAAGAAGCAACATGCACTGCAGAGCAGCCTGGGGCAGGAGAGCAAAAGTAGGGGAAACACAAGAGCTCGAGCCAAAATGGAAAAAGGTCATGCAAACACTGCAGAGGGAGCAGCTGTGCATCAAGTACAAAGTGGATACACGGTAGCCATGTCTTTGACTACACCAATAGATATGTTGGTTTTGAGCATGTGGTGGCCAATCAGATGTGACAGCAGTGAGGCTGAGTGACCGTGCCCAGCCCTGACCTTCAGGGTGGAGTTCTTAGCGCTGAGCTGCCGTTCCAGCTGTGTGATCTGGCTGGCTGAGTTCTCACGCAGCTTGTTTAGGCTGGCCTGCAGCCGCTGCACGTCCTCCACCAGCTGTACTACCTCCCGCTCCTTGGCGCTCAGCTCCACCTCCAGGCTGGAGCGCGACAGCACCTCCAGGGCCTGTTCCTGCGAAAAGGGACCAATCAGGATGGCTGCCTGATTGCCAGGTGGCCACACAGACACACAAACTCACTCACATGTTTAACGTGTATGCATGCACATGCGCACGCACACACACGCACCCACGAAATAATTAAAAAAAAAAAAAAGAGAAAAAACAGGAAACTGTGAACCTTCTGAAATGCCCGTGAGTTTTCATTGCGACGCAGCATCCAGGTGATTAATTAAAAGTCCTCGCTTGGATAGAGACTAACATCACCTGGTATTTTCAGGTGTGAATAAATTGCTGATTTGGGCACTTTCTCAGTCAGCAGTGGATTTTTACCCACAAAAGCTGGATGATGCTACTTTCTATGCAAACTGGGACTTTAATTAATCAATTGAGTGCCGGGACACCCTGGCTTTAGACAAATGGGCCTAGACTACCACTGACATGTTTAATAAAAGAGAGAGAACAAACCTCATTCCCACAAGTTACAAATAACATGTCACCCAAGCCCCCCAAGAGAACTGATATAATTTTTTTTTTAAACCTCAGGTATAACAGGGCCCAGAAGCAGATCTGCAGCTTTGTGACCTGCCTCACGTGGACGGACACGAGGCAGAGGCCTACCATGTCAGGGGCCTTCTGGATCTGCGTGGCCAACTGCAGGGACTTGTTGGCTGACGTAAGCTGCTCCCGTAAAGTCTCAGCCTCCCTCTCTGCTGCCTCCGATCGCTGCAAAAGGAGCACAAGGTAAAGGCGGGTTAGCTTTCCCCAGATCACCTGCTGCCCCAGGATTGGGCACACTAGTGTAGGTAGCGGGAGGATGGTACAGAGGCCACGGCCTCTATGTGGGTAACTGGAGATTGGGCACGCCTCCAGTGATTGGCACGCCTCCAGTCTTCCCAGATGACGTTAAATTCACAGGTCAAACACATTCCTGATGGGAATCAGCCAAGCCGTATCTGATCAGCAGGCACCACAGCAGTACCAGGAGCTCAAGTTATCATTCTGAAACCCACAGATTTTACGCATTAAGGCGACATCTCGTGACGCCACGACAAGGCCTCAGGTTTCGATAAGGTTCCACATAGCTGTAACTCCATGCAACCTGCCTCCCTTGGCCTTCGGTACATGCAAAAAAAAAAAAAGAACAATAAAACAACCCGACCCTTATCTGGCATCAGCATGTGTCAACGGAGCCTGAGAAAAGGCGCATTTAAACTAACATGCAAACCTTGCATATTTTCATAAAGTGAGAACATTACTTACACATTTCTTTAGCCTATCCTCTGAAATGTTCTCCAGTTAACATGGCTAAAATGGGTGCACATCATATTTAAAGAGAACAATAAAAACATGGTGGTAGAGGCCAAGAAACATTAATGTCATAAACAGGCTATGAGAACCCTGGCAACAAGCTGGCTGCGTAAGATTATATAGCAGCCAAGCGAGACACCGCCGTCACCTGTCCTACTCCTGTGAAACTCTGGGTAATGATCTGTGGACAACAGAAAGCCTCATCATAAGTGAGAGTATTGGCCCTGTGTAGGCCCATCCAGATGTACTGTGCAGGGTCTCATTTACCCGGTCCATCCGCCACACGGAGGGCTGCCAACCAGCTCAGTTATTCACGATTACGTTTTCAATTTCTTCCTGAGCGCTTACTGTTTAGTACACCTGTTATTGTCCTACAGTCACATCTAATTTTTTGTGTTTAACAATTTGTGTTTTTGACACCTACCGTGAAAAAAGTAAGAGTAAGAGCGATTGAACTTTCCGGAAGTTTTACCAAGTGGTGTCAAAGACCAAGAGGCCTGAAACCCTATCGATTAAACAAACAACCAGTAAATGATAATTAGCCAGAGGTGGGTGCTGGTAGAGCAACAATGAGACTGACTTCTTTATTTATGTGAAGAGCAAAAACAAACCGTGGGTGGAAAAAAAGCATACTGTAAGCATCTAAATTATTAATTACACTTTAAAGGCAATTAAGTATTCAACCTTTAGTTGTTATGGTGCTAAAGCCATCATCTTTATGGAATTATGGAAATGTAACATTTGCAGATGCTAAACAATACCAAATTAATTTTATTTTATACAATGACATACAAAACAGTTTCCAGCAATTAGGTTATTTTAATTATAAGGACCAACTTAATTGCATGCTAAAAGTAAGAGGCATTTTTATGAAATTCTCAGAAGTTTCAACTGTGGGAAAAGGGAAGGGAAAAGGAGTCAGTAAAATGTGGCTGAACATTCAGGTTATCCTAACAGCAGAAATCCAGACTGCTTCTACAACCTTGATGTTCTCCAAACATCAAAACAAGTGTGGGTCGACTCGATAGCGGAAGGCACAATCACTAGCATTGTGACCTTAATGGCTTTGCAACAGTCCACTCATTAAGAAGGCCATTTATATGCATGTGAGCCGAGGATAAATGATGTCTCTCTAAAAATGTCTCTCTAAAATAATCTGAGGGGAAGGTAGAGTGGAGAAAACAGCTCAACATGATGCTCCTTGAGTTCTAATTCTAACTGGTGTCCTTTTCCACATTTCCCCTCAAATAAATTTGAGAAGTCAAGTTTTCTGGGGCTGCAGGGACAGAGATTATTAATCTAGGTCCAAGGGACTTGGCGTTTACTGAGTTTTGTTCTAGTTACTATCTTAATTCATTAGAATTAAGAGGTTTTAAAATACAGGTTTCAATTTTTAGTTCGCAATAGTTAAGCCCTAAGTTGTTCAGAAGCGTGCGTGCAGAAATTGCATTGATTGGGTACCTTGAACATATCAGTAGCATAGCACAGTATATGTACAGCGTAAACGTGTTACTGTACTGATGTAAAGTGATGGGATAAACAAGGCTGAAAAACCAGTGGTGGGTGGGAGTATCCTAAACTACCAATCAGTGTTGGCACTAAATAAAGATTCAAAACCTGTGGTTAATGGGAGTATCCTGAACTACCAATCAGTGTTGGAACTAAAAGAGGCTTCAAAACCTGCGGTGGGTGGGAGTATCCTAAACCACCAATCAATGTTGGCACTAAATGAAGATTCAAAACCTGTGGTTAATGGGAGTATCCTGAACTACAATTCAGTGTTGGAACTAAATGAGGCTTCAAAACCTGCGGTGGGTGGGAGTATCCTAAACCACCAATCAATGTTGGCACTAAATGAAGATTCAAAACCGGTAGTTAATGGGAGTATCCTGAAATACCAATCAGTGTTGGAACTAAATGAGGCTTCAAAACCTGTGGTGGGTGGGAGTATCCTAAACCACCAATCAATGTTGGAACTAAATGAGGCTAAATGAGATCTGTGGTTCGTGGGAGTATCCCGACTTAAACAATCAATACTGGATAGCACTAGTACCGACTGGTAATTCAGGATATTCCCGCCCTTCACGTAAGCCTTATTTGTCCCATCACTACTGATTTACCCATCATTAATGAGTCGTGGCTTAACAAGACAAGGACAACGTTATTTATTGACTTTTAGCTCATCACTTGCCCTAAGTACAAGGGTGAGCCCTACCTAGAGAACCGTACCCGCAGGTGTGGATTGAACGGCAGTGTAAACAAGTATGTCGCACAAACGGGTCCAGAAGAGGGAAGCAGAAAATTAGTAAGCAGTGTTATGGGACGAGCTGTGGAGCGCCTCGGGTGTGACACGTGAAATGGCTAAGAGGAGACCGGGAGCAGTCATCCAATCACGCGCAGCAGCCAACCCACTGCTTCATTTTCTTCAGTATATCAGAGAGGGTTCGTTAGCAGGTGCTTCACTCATGACCGCCCGTTTGTCACCGTGGAGATGAATGCAGTTAGCTTCAGGAGCAGACCATACTTCAGGTTTACAGACAATGCCTACCCAGAGTCCTCAGTTCCAATAAGAACCATTCCCTCTGCCTGCCTGAAGAATCAGGCCTGCGTGACACTAACGACCCTCAAACAGACAATCGCCTTGTGTTCTTCCTGTGAATAACAAAAGGCCATTTTGGTAATGCATCTCACACAGCTCCTTCACTTCAGCATCTTTTCATAGGCTGGCACAGCGTCAAACAGGGCACAAACATTACTCATTGTTCGGGAGAACCATCAGCAAGGCTTTCATAAAGGAGGCTCGTTAGATTAGCACAAAAATGTGAAACAGGTGCTGGAGGACTCACCTGATTGGCTCTCTCCAGGTCGGCCATCACTATTTTGATCTCGCTGACCCTGAGGAAAGCAAGGTACAAAGTTTAAAACCAGATTACACAGGCTCAGGACAGACAAACGGATCTCAAAAACGCTGGGCCACTTGTGTTCTTAGAGTGACGATTCTGTGAGATGGTTATAAAATATTTGCTGCTGGTTTAAATGCCTCTGCTGCCCCTCTTTATTATCTAATGATTTTATTTAAAACATAAAAATCACCCATAAAACAAATATAAGAACGGTTCTGCACTCATTAAAAGCTTATAATAAAAAAGGAAGTCAATTAGACCACGATAACAAAAGGGGACTGCGACCCAAAGCAGTTCCTCGAAACTGCCTGTATAAATATGACGCTTAGACGTACTTCTCAGATGGCGGGTGGTTATGTGGGGCTTCGGCCCTGTGAAATATTCACTAACAGATTTTTTCCCCTCATCGCTGGAAAGATCCCCAGCGGGCAGGAAGCTCGTGGCGGTATGAAGCTACGCAAGCTTAAGGGACACCACTGGCTCATCAGGGTTAGTCTGCGCGTGATGGAGTATGGATGTAGTCAGGCAGCGATCACGCTGCAGGAACGCAGACGCATTTTGTAAACATCGCTCAGATCACGACGGCGGCGTTATTCCTGAAGCAGTACTTCAGTCAGAATCCAAACTGCTCTAGATTAGCTGCAGAATCACTCTAAAATACCATTTTAAAAAGGGATACAGCTCAGGAACGGCCGACTGCTCAATTTGATAACAGAGCTGAAACCAGTTCCAGAATTCCAGGTGCCAAACAGACTCTCTCATTTCCCCTTAAGCATATATGGGGCTGTTGCTCTGTGTGTGTGTGTGTGTGTGTGTGTGTGTGTGTGTGTGTGTGTGTGTGTGTGTGTGTGTGTGTGTGTGTGT
>JAACJT020000032.1:5775430-5812101 GCA_009936485.2 Gymnarchus niloticus | reverse complement strand
TGTGTGTGTGTGTGTGTGTGTGTGTGTGTGTGTGTGTGTGTGTGTGTGTGTGTGTGTGTGTGTGTGTGTGTGTACATTTCCACGGTGAATTCTTAGCACCACCAGCTGCGGCGCGTGTGGCTAAACTCCCCCCTGCAGTGGATGCGTTCCTTGAGCCATGATGTTGGACCAACAGTGAAACAGAGGGATCACACTAGTATAGCCTTTAGCCTTCCCTAAATACATGCTAATCTGAGGTCATACTTTCAGTTCTGTTGGTGCCTTGATTCACCCCTCATCTGCTTATCTTGAGGTTTAGGGAATGGGACCAAGATGAAACCGGAGTGAGGTAACGGGTCCAAAGTTCCACTATTGTTTTTCGAATGTAACCTGGTGTGATACCCTATGCTATCTGGGATAGGCTCTAGGGCCCCCAACAACACTAACCAGGATAAGGGGCTGATGAATGGATGGATCGATGTTAAGTTATTCATCCCCTAGTCATATTTCTTCTATCCATCCATCTTCCAGCCACTTACACTGGACAGGGTTACAGAGCAGTAACATTTTATAACAACTATCTGTTATTTGCTAAGAATATTCCAGTGGAGGACCCCTGGAGGTGGAGCTGAGATTGCTCGTAGCTGCAGAGCTCTGTAATGCACCTCTCATGGCAAGCAGGAAGCAGAAACTCTAGCCCACTGGTTTCAGGTTTCGGTTTTAGAAACGGGAGCTATGATTTATGATCCTTAGGTGGATTAAGCATAAAATTCAGGACCTGAGCCTGGACATGTGTGGCAGCCATGCCATTTAACTCTGTGCAAAAAATGCTGATAAGTGTTTCTGATAATTACACTTTGCAATAATGACGTTTTTGTGTGTGTTTTTTCTAAGATTATCATTCCTGAAATCCATTCCAGATGAGTCGTTTTTCCTAGCAAACTCTTGTATAATTGTTCTCAAGAATAAACATCTTTTAACAGAATGCTATTTAAAATTTTGAATAGAAGAGTCCGTGACAGAGAAGAAAGGTTTAAATGGATGGTTTCTAAAGCAGGAACACCATTGCAGCACCCAAGTCCTTCCCCAAAGCATGTTTCCAGCACGCCTCTTCTATTCATCTCTCGCGTGCCCCCCCCCTCCCTCCATCCTCCAACCTCAGTGCACACATCAGCATCAGCGTGCACGCGTGTCCCCGGCTGCCACATCGCAGACCCATTTTAGAATTTTTTTTCTGTATTAAAAAGGAAGAAATACCACACTGTAAAATGATTTTCAGTGGAGTGTCTCATTAATGCCCCGAGTGCCCTCTCCAAAAACAAATCAACACCCTTCGGCTAAATATCTGCCTTCTAGCTCTCATAACAAGATTTTGCACATGGCATTCATAGAGGAGCGAGCGCAAGCCTTTAGCCTTCAGAGTGATCTTGGAACAAGCCAGCTTCTTAACCCAGGCTGTAAATGTGTCGCTAATCTGTATTCCACCCAAATACGATGTGTGACGTTTTAACAGAGGAAAAAAAAAAAAAAAAACAGAAACATTTGACCCAAATGCTTTGCCTGTTTTAGCAGAGGATACAAAGGTTTTTAAAAAAGGTTGTCTTCCATCTAGATGTCTGAAAATCACACCAGAGTACGTGAGTACATTTTAAAACCAGCACTGATCTACTGAGACAAAAGGACAAAAAGCAGAACTCCTAATGACCTGATGCACATTCCAGATATTTTCTGAGGGAAACCCTATAAAGAACAGGAGAACACATACTTGGAAACATTTGAACCCACAACCCTAGAGGTCTCAGGAAAAAAAAAAAAACAGCTTATGACAGGAAAAGAAACAAAAATGTTTCAGGCACAGCTATATTCTGTACCAGAATCCCACCGGGTGGAGAGAGACAACTCAGTGTGCGCTGGCTCCATTTCTGCATTTGGCACTGGTATGGCAGAGCTCACACTGAGACCGGCCAAACGGACGTTAATCATTTTAATTGTAACATCTAATTACAGATTACGCTGTTTAAACATATCAACTGGGTTTTATTAAGATTCTTAAGTGCATGGCACTTTTTAATGAGTGTTTTAATGAAAGTGCGGCCCGTGCCAGGACATCCATTATATTATTTATGATATCGATAATGTAAGCGGGCTGCCTCGCTCGGGACGCTGTATCAAGCGCGGTCGGGCTCCGGCTCCCCTGATAACGACCTGTACAGGAGTAATCAAACGGTGCATGTCCATGGAGGTCAAGCCTCGCTAGCGCCGGCACCGTGCCCGTAATGCGAATTTGCCCCCACGGCTAAAAAGCACTTTGCACATTTGGTTGAGGCTGCTGCCAGCGACGGTAAAGCTTTAACAGCGCCTAATGCTTGATATTAACCAGATATGGCCAGAGCAAAGGGGTATTAACAGTAAGCGCTCC
This sequence comes from Gymnarchus niloticus, assembly GCA_009936485.2. NCBI lineage: Eukaryota > Metazoa > Chordata > Actinopteri > Osteoglossiformes > Gymnarchidae > Gymnarchus > Gymnarchus niloticus. The sequence goes on along the minus strand of JAACJT020000032.1, from coordinate 5,809,703 downwards.
CGACGTTAATGCAGCTCAAATAGGTTAAAGCATCCAATCTGATGGTTTAACTCAAGTACAAATGCAAGTGTTTTAAATACCTTTGGATTTGCTGTGGATTTTAGAATTAGACAGGAAACAACCATATATCATTTGAGATCAGTGATTTTGGTCTTTTTTATAATCTGACTGAGGGCAATCGTAAAAAAAAACCTAAAGATACTTAACCGAATCTATACGGATGAGCTAAGGAAAGACGGCAGAAAGGGACACAGATGCAAACCTGCCGCAAAACCATTTTGCAGCCAGCTGGAGGTGTGATGTGGCTAAGGACCTTCTGGATGCAACCTGTGAGCTATTTTGGCCACCCTACTCTCAAAACGCGTGGCAGGGTCGTGACCAAGCGCTTGCGGGCAGGTTTTTTTTTTTGTGCTCATCGGCTCCATTAAGCACTCAACACCCATTGCAAATCTGTCGGGAGCTCTGAAATCTGAGAGGGCACCCAGGTCTTCATGTACGGCAGAGTTGTCAAATTCTGGGGTGAGGAGAGGTGGGGTTCCAAGTTTGAAAATGCTACATGCTGGGAAGAAAGGAACAAACACCATGTTTAAATGCTGAAAAGTGGCCCTTAAGGTGAGGTTACAGCAACTGGTTGGTTCTCAACCATCTCCAACAGAAGTGACCTACAGTACGTCGCATATGCTGGAAGCAGCGGGGGATAGTAAGTAGGTCAACAGCTGGCAACTCATCCATTTATCCATATCTTGCTAGATGCCTCACTCAGACACCAGAGACAGTATGAAAGGGTGACCTTCTGGGAACAAGAAACAGTCTGAGAACTGGAGGGGTGTGGGAGCCCTCTGTCCGGTGACATAGGAACTAATAAGTTCTCCGGGCAAAGCATTCCAGACCCAACAGGACCGCTGCAAAGTAACACGCTTGCATCAAGTAGTCCTTTACAGATGCATTTCTAGGAAAGGAATCAGAACTGAGAAGCAGCCCACGTGGTGATTATGCTGGAGGAGTCTCTGCATTTAAGCGAGCAATCAAAGAGACTTTCTGTCTTGATTTTAGTTATTAACCGGGGCTGATGAGCCAAAGTCCAGAATGGGAACAACCTTACAGTCTTTTCAGAAAGTTGGTTAATCAGTTTCATGGGTAATTTCATGGTGGGGGGTGAGCTTTCGGGCCCCCAACTCATCCCTGAGAACCTCCTGCTGGTCATCGCTCAGTGCAGTTCTGATGGATTACACACATTCAACCCAAAGAAACAGTGACCCGGTCTTACCAAGTTGTACATTCTGAGCCCATGTTTTAGCACCAGTACACCAGTGCAACTGCACCAATGAATAATTTAGTTCGGGTGATATTTGTTATTTTTAATGCCCCGGCACAAAGCATTTAAAGGATGAGATGTACATCTGGCATGTGTGAAAGCCTTTAGAAGTTCATACGGTAACCTCAGTGGAGGAGGATTCACTGCAAAATGTTTTCTTCAGTGCATACAGGAATCAGACTCTGTCCTGGTCAGGGAGAGCTGCCAGTAGATTCATCACCAGGGATAAGGGTCACAGGCAGCTAAATGTAGCAGAGATACATATTCCGGCGTATGGCTGGAGCACAGTCAAAATTCACCTCTTGGGCTTTTGGGTCGTGGGAGATGGGTTGGGCTCCAGTGGAATTCTCCTTCCCACATTTTTCTATCTCACAGTGTGGAAGGGAGGTGGGGGGCAGAAGTAATACCAAAAGATGTATTCTCTGGGGAAGGCCAGCCAGGATCTGTCAAAGTTCAGGAGCAAAGTGTTTAGAAACAAATAACCTCTTTTCATCCATAGAGTGCTGCATGGATTTCCTCTTGGAGCAGTTGAACATTAGCAAAACGCTAATGACTGACATCCCACCAACAGGACCTGATGGTAGAGATGCACCTGAAAAGCCACCAATTTCCGGTTTCTTGGAATGATTCTGGGCTTAGTGTAAGGAAGAAAAGAAAAGGATAGGAAAGGAATGTTGCTCTTTAGTTTAGGAACCCAGAGCTGACGCTGAACTCAAACGCAAAAGTGTGCCGATGGTTTTTGAAGTTCTGGCACAGCTATATATCTGCACGGCTGTACACTACCAGTCAAAAGTTTTTGCACACACTAAGATTTTCTACATTTTCAATGTTACATAATTTTCACAAAAAATTCTAGACACCCAATAGTGTATATGTAAATGTTGTAATTTGTCTTTGCGAACCACGAAGTTCAACTCCAGCCCAACGGAGATTTATGAATGTAACGTAATAAACTGTAATAAACGTAATAAACCATAATAACCATAAACCATGCCCCAGGAGTGTTGGAATGAACTTAGAGCAATATTTAATGTCCCTTGAAAGAATGCCTCGAATATGCTCTGCTGCTGTAGCTGCTAGAGGAGGCTACTTTGATGAACCAGAGATATAACCAATTTTCTTGCTAATAAAGGTATCCGAAGGACACTGAACATGATTGTCTTGTTTTTTTAACAATAAGTATCGCGTTTCTAGAATTTTTTGTGAAAATGATGTGAGTAACACTGAAGATGCAGAAAATCTTAGTGTGTGCAAAAACTTTTGACTGGTAGTGTACATCCCCAGACATTCACCATCAGGGAATGTTAAACATGTCATTAAACAGAGTTCACACCACCAATTCTGATGTCGAGTAATTCTATTTTCGGTCAAGTCATGTGACTGTGATAGCAACGGCACTGCAGCAATGGTATACAGCGGCCGGAGGCACAAACCAAGCCTCAAGACGGATGCAGATGATGAGCAGACATCGACGGGGGTCAACAGCCAGCCGCTCACAAAGGCCAGGGGGCTGTGTGGGGGAAGGGGGCCTCTCACCACAAACCCAACCTTTCCCTCGTCATGGCTGTAGGAAATTGGAGGTTAACCTGCTGGTGAAACACTGCAGCAAGGGGGATGGGGAGAAACTGGGCAGAGCAGTGTGCCGGCAGTAATCCCCTCTGCCCCCCCCCGCCCCCAATGTCCTGTGTTCTTGCCATAGCCCAAATCCCCCCCGGGCCGGCACGACATTTTGCAGATTTAACCCATTACATTTTAATTCCCATCCCCCTCCCCAGTCGCTGCCTCTCCCAAGTGAACTCTGTTTACTTTTTCTTGCCCCCCCATTTTTTTTTTTTTTAACTATTCCACATCTGGCACCACAACAGCCCCAGAGGCTGGATCCGCTCCGGCACCTCCATGGATGGATGGGTTGTGCAGCCTATGCGACTGTAACTTGCATTTTTTTCATCCTTCCTCAAATGCTCCTGATGCCAATGCTTCAGATAGGATGACGACTGGGTACAACAAAACTGGCTGCTTCCGAATGCATAAAGAAAAGACGGTCGTCCAGTCATGGTAACATATTAGGTTCAGGGATTGACGGATCATTTCAGTACTCACTTTATAAATTCTCTTTAAATCCAGAAAAAAATTATACAAAAATACAGAAGCTGGAACAGTTATTTTTCAAGTGGTTAGGGCAAGAAAATATAGCTAGGTGATGCCAAATTATTCACCCAAACAGCTTTCAACACATTTTATTCTTAGGCTAACGGAATCTCTTCTGAAGAATCGCATTATGCAGTGTGTCTGCTAGATAGCTAGTGCCAGTTATTTACAACATAACAACATGCACCAGAAAAGGGAAAATAAAATACTAATGCTGTACCAGCAAGCTACTGAAGTACGGTATGGCTGCCATGTCGTGCAACAAGCTGCACAGCTGGGCAGGTGTTTGCTAGCCTCTGCTGCCAAGTACTGTATATGAGATCAACACACAAACTGCATGGAAACAGCTGTAGGGGCTGGAATCTCTCTGTCAAACTGAGCTGGTCTGTCTATATGGTAAAAAGGGTAGTCAAGGGTAACAGGGTGGACAGGGTGTCAAGCGGCAGCAGAGTGACTTCGGAGAACAGGCGCGTCACGGTGAACCACTGCTGGAAAAGCGGGTGTCCTGGAGATGCAGCCCGAACAGCCTATGGGCAGCTGGTCGACACACCGTGCAAGGGGCGTCCTTGACAAAGCTGACATTTAAAATCCTGGGCAAGGAGAGTGGCTAACGGCAAGGCACCAATAGTGGGAGTTCGGGGGGGGGGGCTGCTCACATGACGCAACAGAGGGCCGAGCAGGACCGCATCTGCACCGGCTCTCCAGCTGGGCTTCGTGGGCACACTCCCTCTAAAAGACGTTTCCTCAGTCAGACATGTTTTCTTAAATAATACAAAAGCACAGCCCAGGTGCGTAATAAGGACAACCACACAAAGTAAAGGGGGCAGCCCCGTTTGGCACTCCTCAAACGTACCCCACACACTGAGCTGACCGTAAGCCAACACTTCGGACAAGTGCAAGGCAGATTTCCAAGCCATTCGTTCACGGGGTTGCCCCTATTCAACAACAACCCCTTTAACCCCTTCTCTTGATCTCTTAATTCTGACCTTACTGAGCCGAAGCGGAAAAAGCATCTGTGCCAGCTTTCTGCCCAGCAAAAGTGTCCGGCTCCCCTGGGTGCTCTGGGTGATTGCTTGGCGACACAGATGCCCTGTAAAGTCACGTCCTCTGATAATAATAACTCTGAGCTGCAGAATTTGGACCTCCCCGATGCTCAGGACACAGCCAGCGGGCAGGTCAGCCAGCACATGACATCAAAGTGGCACCATGAAGGGCATGAATGTTTAAGGACTTCAATATGTGGCTATTAGAGCATTCCATCACAGAGCCCACACTGGGAGGCCAGTGAGCTGCAAGCCTCAGAGCACCCGAAGGCTCAATTCTACACCTCTGGCATCAATTCATCCAGCAGGTCTGTCGACCTTCTCAAAAGCTTTCAGAAATCGATCCAAAACTGCGAATGTAACCACAGCCATTTTCAAGAACCGCTTATCCAAACAAGCTGGCTAATATTCACAATATCAGTCTTGTGTACATTCAATCAACTGTGACTTAAGAAGCTTTAAAATAGTATTCCATCCATTGCACCTGCTGTCTTATAATTTCCACAATTTCCTGTTTTTTTTTGTACAATAGATAAAGTTGACCCGTATTCCTGGGTATTGTGCAGAAACTCTTTTTCAATAACCACTTACCCAAACAGGTGGCAATACACAAGGCACACCTTACACTCAATGCCAGTACACCGCTGGGAATCCAAACTCACGCTCACTCATTATGTCACCGATTGACCCAAACTATACTTTGAGCTGGGGAAATGGCAGCAGTGTGCCACAAGCCACCTGGCCGCTGTTAAAATAATGTTAAATGAGGAGCGCGCTGTCCAGAAGGCAACAAAAACCCACCCATGTGTACCTTTAGGCACAGGAAGTCTTTAATGCAGCAAGTGCACAGTGATTGATATTGTTCAACTCAGTCCTTGTTCATTTGTCCTTGTCCAAAAAGAAAAAATCATGTGGCATGTAGACTTGTGCTTAATTATACAAATACTAATGATCAAGTGACATGTCAGAACTGATCGGTTCTCCAGATTCGTGTGCACAGCCCACTGTCACCATTCACCTTAGCTGAATAAGTGTACGTACTGCAAAAAAGATATTTTCATTTTAGGATCTGAGGCAGTACCACGACTTCTTAAGGACGTCTTACTGAGAGGAGCGGCTGCTGAACAGGTTGATCTTAAAATCGGTTCATTGTGATCTACTTTTAAAAAAAAAACCAAAAAAAAACAGGTAACATATCTTGATGTTTTGTGAGTTTTTGGCCTGTACATTTTTATTTCATCTGACATTGGACAACCTGAATTTACTGAAGGTGTAAGTAAAGTCGGCATCTCCAGCATATTGATTTTTGCTTTGACAAACGGTGTACAGGTTTCTGAACTTTTCAGCTGAATAATGTTGCTCACACGGCAAAATGATGTTAACAAAATATGAGGGTCGAGAGGGTGCTTCAGTGTGGTGGACAGAGACGGCCGGGGGTTTAACTTTTGGCTGAGATAAAAGCACTTTCCTCTTTCAGGCTGTTACGCAGGTTAGAATCGGCCAGTGGAGCATAATGATTACCGTCCTCTAATCTAAAATTAACAACTTCATTTTCAGAGGGGTACTGTTCCATTGAAGTTAAGATGATTAATTCACTCAGCTTTCAGTACACCAGTGTCCAAAGCAAGTAAGCAAGGTTTTGTCTTTTTGGCGTTGCTGTTGTTCGTACAGAGCCCCAACAGTAATTAAAAAGGCATGTTTACTGAGCAGTAATGCCAATGAAATATTTTATTGGTTTGTTTATTTATTTTATGGGAGGGAGGATGTATGGTGGCTTTTTTCCATTCAGGCATCAAAATTCTAATCCAATAACCAGTTCATCCCTCAGACCAGCAATGCCAGGAGGTTTGAGAAGGTGCATCAGAACAAGCCTTGAATAGCATAATCTGCTTCGGCGAAGCCGTTACACCTCCCCAGAGAGGCCATAGAAGCAGCTGAGCACAGTGCTGGCGTTCTGCCAGGATGGGGTCCGCCTCTCCGGCACATGGCTCATATCAGGCGTCATGAGGATCAAGCGGTTCAGCTTGGCAAGGTAACAGGAGTGAAGCGACAACAGCCATCACCACAATGAGGAGAGGAGAAAGCCTGGAGCAAGTTGGCAAGCTTGGGAAACCGGTCAATGAACTGGGAAATGTCAGCCTAACCTGTTTCATACTGGATTTACTGGGACCCCGTGGCCTTAGTCTGCTAGGAAAGTGGAACAAGGCATCCTACATCAGAACAGAAAAAATCTTCAGTACTTGTAAGACTAACTCAGAACTAAGGGCAGGTAACAAAATTAGCCCCTTCACACTTCAGCAAAGAGTGTGCACCACAACTCTGCGCTTGACAAAATGCTTTTCCTATTTTCCCTGAGCCGTTGTACTGCCGGAAGTGAGCTAAACCACCAGCCTACATCACGCTGCCTCAGAGTCATTCAGCAGGTTCATTATCAATATGAAAAAAATACACAGCACACAAGAAATGGCGTCTGGGGCAGCATGAGCCAATAACGTGATGACAGATTAAGGGCACACGGTTCAGGACCATATGGGGTTAGTGCCAGCTCCTCGCTCAGCCAAGCGATGAATGGGGGAATGCTTAGGGCCGGGGAGCATTCAGAATAACCGGGGGGCAGCGCATTCAAATTTCACTTGGCAGCTCACAGCACAGCGGCTAGCTCCCGGAAGAAGGCCTCAGACATTCAGGGGAGTGCAGTAGGGCCAGGGGTCATCAAGGTGGGGGGTGGGGTCATCAGTGATTGTGCTAGACAGAGATATGGTCAGAATTAGGGGGATCATCCAGCACCATGAAGGCCTCTGCAAACATCGACATTCCTTACCAAGCGCTGGTGAGGGTCAAACAAAGCCTGCAGGGAATTATGGGCCGGCAACATCACTGTAAAAAAAGAAAGCGAGGAACCCTCCCTTCCAGGGCTTCACAGCCCACCCCGTGCTGTGTGGGGGAGGGGGAGGAGATGCTGGCTGCAAGGCTAAGGGGAGGGACAAAGATGGAGGAAAGAAGATAAGAGAGGGGGATGAAAAACAAGGAAGGAAAGAGAAACCTGAGAAAAAGAGCAAAGGCTGCGGCCTGTCTGACAGGCACATTCCACAGCCAACATAAAGAGTTTAGATCATTAAAACATGGACCCACATTAGGCTACATGGGTTTGTGTGAATGGCACACAGGCGATCAGCCAATGAAATAATCGTATAGATAAGGTGCCACCATGATACGAGGACTCTTTTCAAGACCGCACCGAAGGTGCGAGGCAGCTAAGATCAAAGGCAGCAGGAGGAGGCCCCCAGAGGGACAGAGCCGCCCGCTCATTACCAGCGGACTTCAGATGCTGCTCGCGCTCCACCCCATCGAACCACAGATGGGCTGTGGGTCGCCAGGGAACACCAGCTGGGGAAGGGGGGCATGGATATGGCTGTCACACCCATCCCGGCAGACCAGGGATTACATAACCCACAACGCCACTATCTTAGCCAACGCAGCACAAACTGAACACTGAGAAGTGGGGGTGACCATTCGCGGCACAGGTCACTGCCAAGCTGACCTGCGGCAAGGACACGGTTCCTACGCTACATGGAGGCAAAGCAGCGAAGAGGGGAAAAAACAGCTGGAAGGACCCAATCTCCCCTCCCCCAGCCACCAAATGGAAACAGCACAGCAGACCAGGGACTCACACTGCAGCACAGCCATAGATGACTCTTTAAATGATATTACAGACATGCAGGAAGGTCCTTCTCAGCGGCGGAAAGACAGATGGACCTGGGCAGCCGACGGCAGAGCTGTGCTGCTCCATCTCGCACTCTCGCCCTCAGACAGCTGCTAGTGCCGCGCTTCAGGGGACGCTGGCCGCCATTAACCGCTGGGGCGGTCGCCAAATCGGCCGACCGACAAACCGAGCACCCCCTCGCTGACAAGGCCGCCTCGCTGGGCGCGTGGGTGGTGTTTTATTGGCTGCTTTACACATCATGGCGGTTAGACAGCATCCAGACCAGCACCAGAGGAACAGAAAGGGCTATTTGTTTTAAACCAACGCAGGAAACGTGAGGGTCGTGATGGGGCCAGGATGAACGAGGCGCGATAAGCCAGCGGCTCGAGGAGAATCAAATGAGGATCAATTCTCACTCTTCCGGTCAGCTTGGATGGCGAGAGGGAGGAGAGCACGAAAAGGATGAAGAAGGGAAGACGGAAATGGAGCAACAAGCACAGATGGGGAAAAGCTGGGAGGACAGATGACAGGAAACACGATGGAGGGATAAAGAGAGGATGGCTTGCAGGAAAAGCAGTCCCCCAAAAGCCACATTTCGGGAGCTCTCAGTGGACAGTGAGGGGGGTAGATGTTTTCCAGCATTGGCTCTACAGCCCAAACATAATTAGCCCCCGGAGACAGAACAAGGGGCCATTGATGAGGTACAAGGCACACTCTCTCTCTCTCTCTCTCTCTCTCTGAGAGGGAGGGCCAGACTTCAGCAGTCTGTATTAATGAAGGGATCTCCATGCAGGCCTCATTTATAACAAAAAAAAAAAAAAGGGAGGGCTCCCTCCCCCGCTCCAGTTGCCGCTGTTCCGTGCCACAGACACACGGGGAGCAAGACGGCGTCAAATACGATCGGAGGAACTAATTGAAGCGACCAAGCGGATGTGCCGGCCTGTGTAACCGTCGATTAGCGAGTGGCAGCTTCACTTACTGGGTAGCCCTGTGTCTGTTGGTGGAGTGTGAACAGAGGTACATCAAAAATGGCAGGACTCCTAAAAGAATTTTAAAACCCCCGACTTGACAGACTCCCATTCAAAAAGGAAGCGCGAGCTTCTCTGAGGAATCAATTCAGAAGGAGCTGAGTTTTCTTCATCTTGGGCAAACGCTCAGGCGGGCAATTAAAAAGTAAAAATGCGATTAAAAGCCAAAGAAGTTTCTCGTTCGTATCGGCACCTCTCAGGGCTCTGAGAGAAGAGTACCAACGCTCCAAATGGCTACGTGCTGGACGTCCACAACAAAAACCACAGATTAGTCCAGCAATGACTGCAAAGTGCGAGAGGCCTGTGTTATCCTCAGAAAAAGATTGTCCACACGTTTTCAGAGCTCCGATCCCCTCAAAGCCACATCTTACCAGCCAGCAGCGTCACTCGAGGCGGTCGTGCCGAGCATGCAACTAACCAAGCGGGCGGCGAATCACGCCAACAGGAAGCACTCGGCATGGAACACATAAAGGCCCCCCCCCACAATAAAGCTCTACCTTCTCCAACACATGCCACAAGCCAGCAGAGATTCAACACTGTGGTCCTACTTTAAAAAATCTGCCTAAACATTATTAGCACACAAACCAAAAGACCATCTTTACTAAATAAAACGACATACAAGCAAACATGCATTTGCTGGTCTAAAACCAAACGTATCATATTAACCCCAGAGGCACCGTCAACCTGCCTGCCTTCTGCTGCCATGCCGGGTACAGCATCCATATCAAAAGGAGAAAAAAAAAAAAACATCATCCCGAGATCTAAGGAGGGGCCACACGCTTTGAAGCCGCTGCAGACGACGCCGTGATAAGAGCCGACGACAGAGACGCTGGGGGGCCGCAGATAATGTTATCCGCTGATCAGGCAACTCAGGAAAATTCCATTTGGGAATCTGGTGTGCCATTCGGCTAGTGGGAAGGCGGTTTTCAAGCGTAGCAGGTCCAGATTATGGAATGCCTCCTGTAAATAATGGTTCTTCCTGTTTTATGGATCACTAGGCTTGTAATGAACAGCCAGGGTAATGAAATAACACGGCTCTTTTCAGATTGTTTTCCTTACGCAAATGAAACGGTGTCACTTATCTCACAGTGCACCGATTGTTTTTTTTCTTTAACGGAAAAGCACAGCAGCCAGTATTGGATGGAGACAGGAGGAGGCAACAGATTGGTTAAACCATCAAACATAGTGCAAGATCAATATCAGACATACAGACAGAATTTGACCGGCGTGCATGTGTCTAAGCACACTGTGGGGTTGCTGCGGTCTAGGCCAGGAGTTCCTGCTATTGTACCTTCAAGCAGTAAATGGATACAAACTTTGGATTGCATCTGGAGGGAAATTTGTCCATATGATCTGGTGAAATCAGCACAATTCTCTCTGGCTTACAGTATTTCAAAGAGAGAACCATGTGGCATTAAGCAATGTGCTCAAGTTCCTCACTACAGGACATAGTTGAGTCCCCCCCCTTTTGTGCGGGGGCCATAAAGGCAGGAGTTGACAGCTCAATCCTCAGATATGATCAGCAGGATTCAGTGGCACCTTCATACCGAGTAGAGAATGAACAACTCTGCACCTGGACTGGACCGGACTGGGCCTGGCCGGGCCACCAGCATCAGGTACCGATTCAATGGCCCAGTATGCAGAACAAGGGCACTGAGAAAGCAGCACGGGCAAATCGGGGGGGGGGGGCGGCTGGCACCAAGGCCTCCACAGAGACCTGGCCTGCCCCCGCATTAAACTGGTAGCATGCAGAAGACATAAAACACACCGAGAGAGCCCTGGTATGAGAAGCATGCAAACACGCAGCTGTGCACAAGAATGCACAACACACACCCAGATACAAACAAACCGCACTTGGGTCAGAATGGAGGAACAGCCCTTCCCCACCAATCTCACAGGGAGCCTTTGTGGATCTCAACAAAACTGCGACACTTGAAGGAACAGAAATGTTTATGGTTTTTCATAAGAAACAAACAAAAAAAAATGCTTAAAAATCAACGCACAGGAATTGTGTTGTGCTGTCTGTGCCACACAGGCATTGGGTGGTTTCAGGGCCTACTGCCATCTGACAGGTGAGATCACCTGTCACCGCGGCCATTAAACGAACATTTACACTTCTGAGATGTTGACGGTGCTGCTCCCACATGTCAGTCTGGCTACTTTGGGAGGGGGGCCTGCCTGACTGTGCCCACAACCTGGAGTCAGAGAATGGCCTCGTTAGAACAGAAGGTCTGAAGATAAATCGTGAGCCGCCTGGGGGAGAGGGGGGGGGGATGGGCAGGGTGAACAGACTAGCTGGTAAGGATGGAGGGGAGGGCAGATGAACAAGGCAGAGAGAAGGGTGGGTGAGCAGGGCAGAATGGAGGGTGCGGACACTCTGTGGGAAAGCGGCCTCCCGTGTGGTGGGGGTGGCCTTGTTCACATCAAAGGGCTGCCAGCAGACCCCCACAGTCACTCACTGTAGCTGTAATTAAGGAGCTTCCAAGAGCTGGGTGGCACCGAAACAGCCTGGGGCATCAAACTCGGCTGCCATCCGCGTTCCTTCACATCGACCAGAGACGAACAAATGACAGCCCAAGGCCCACCTCGGCTACCTCCGGTGCCTGCCTCTTAGCTGCCATCAGGCCGTGTCTTTTCCCGAACCCGGGGCCGGCAGGCCCTCCCACTGAGAAACCAGCAGGTCAGGTTAGGTTTTTTCTAAGATCTGTCCCATTTTTTGGCAAAAAAAAAAAAAAAAAAAACATGCAAACAGGGCATTAAGGATATGATTTCAAAGGTTTGTAACGTGTGACTAAGGCACCCCTAAATGCTGGGTTCTGGCATGATTCCCACTACCAGCAGACAAGCTGAGCACTGAGCTATTAGTGGCCACTGGGCTCACAGGACTGGGATCACGGAGACATCACAAAAAAAGCAAAATAAGACAACACAGAGAGGCAAAGGCAGGAAAATTAGCTTGGTAATGAAGGGATGGGAGTTCCCAGGGAGTCAGAAGCAATTAGAGGAGAGGCAGAGATGCACACCTCAACTGCAGCACCCTATACAGGTTCCGCTTCATACACATCTGGGCAGCTGGAACGTGGGGGGGACTTACTTTGCCGCAGACTCCTGGTCATACTTGATCTTCAGATCTGAGAGCTCTGCCTGAGTTTCTTTAAGTGCTGAAAGACAAACAGGAGGGGTGGGGGCTGCATGTGAAATCGCAGTCACGCACACACGGCCTTTGCTAAGCCACTGTGAACTAGCCAAAAAACAGAGGAACACACAACAGATCCAGTCTGAGGCTCAAAAACATATGTATAGAGAGCATGAGGCTGGGAGGGGGCTCAGTGACAAAGGGGGTCTCATATGCGGATGGTTTACAGTAGCAACTCTAGCCATGCACATGTATTTATCTGTTACCTTTCTGTAGTGCCTGCGCCTTCTGGTCCGCCTCCTCCAGCTTAGAGGCCATGGACTCCTGGCTCTCCTGCAGCTTCCTGTGGGGATGCATAGAGTAAGAAAAGCATCAGAATGAGCGGCACGGGAAACAGTGAACCCCAGGCAGCCTGGCCACTGTTGGCCCGGCGTCCTTGGCTGTAGGTCCGGCTTTCGCTCGGTGCCTCCTCTCCAGAAGTGATGTTTATCTTTAGATCATCAAGCAGATCTTTCTGGGTGTCATTTGTAGACAACCAAATGTCTCGGATATTAATAAGACAGCAAGCAGGTCCTCTCTACAGGTGTTCCCCCCACACCAGATACAGGCCGCATATACCTCTGATTCTTTCGTCAGCTTTATGTGAAAGCGCCTAAATTAAGCCAGTATTTATTATCATTAGGAGATTCGTCTGCGTTCATCATCCTTCAGAGTGGACTTGTGGACTGGAGGCTCAGAAGCCATTTACCAGAACGGGGCTCTGAAACATTACGTGCTGAACACAGAAACCATGTAAATGTACCCATACCATGATGCCACTATACACAGAGAGTACTCCTGTAAAAAGAAAGGCAACTTCACACTTTATCATAAACTACCAAACACTAGTGGGGGGGACAGACGAAGCTTCAAAACCCATGGTGGTTGGGAGTATCCCGAGCTACCAATCCGTTAGGATTTACCAATCCAAGGATTTTGAAGCCTCATTTAGTGCCACCAACGACTGGTAATTTAGGATACTCCCACTCACCACAGGTATTGAAGCTTCATTTGTCCTACCACTATCATACAGATAATGCTGTGGTTTTATTAATTAAAAAGGTTCCCTCCCATCATGAAACAGGTAAGCGATTACATTTCCCTGGTATTCATCTTCCCACTGACCCGGTTTCACAGAAAACGCCTTTGAGACGGCATACCCAGGATGTGCAGCTGGAGCTAAACGCACCAGGGGCCCTGCAATCACAAGGCATTTACTGCTGGGTCAAGCACTTGGCTCTGCACCCCTAAGCCCTCTTTCCTCAGTTGGCATCCCATACAGGGATGGTGCCTGCCCCGCCCACCAGCTCTATGCTGGCAAAGCGCCCTGAAGTGATTCCGGCAGACTGCAGCCAGGAAGAGCTGATGGGTTGGGCAGGGATTCTGGGGAAGCCCCGACCCAAGTGGACTGCAAAAGCAAGCTGCCACTGGCTGGCGGAGAGGGAGAATTCCCGTGGAAGGGTGCTGGCTCAAGCATCCGGGAACAAAGCAGGCACGGCATGGCGCACCGCTGGCCGTGTGCTGAAGCCGTGTGAGAGAATCACGGGACGTCATGACAGCTCCCACTCCAACGGGACTCTGCTTTCACAGCTACATCAAATTCCACTCGGCCGTTTTATTTTTGCTTTCTTGCTTTCAGGTTTAAAGTTGACTACTTATGGCTACACAGGGAAATCAGAATCTCCGGACAGTGTTTTTCAGTTATACTTCAGAGCTTGATGTACTGTGTTTTCACAGAAAAAAACTCAGCTTATAAACACGAGTGGTGGTGGTAGAGTGTGTAAAAAAGTATTAAAATGGTCATTTAGAGTCTGACAGAATTTGGAAATTGGGAAACAAGCAGCTAAAAAAAAAAAAAAAAAAAAAAAAAAATTATTTGAAAACAAATAACTATTAAGTGCACGTTGAACGCACGCTGGAGGGTAAAGGGCAGGCACAAAACTTTATAAGGAATTCATAAAGTTCACTGTATCTCAGTTGTAACTTTAAAAGAGTGGGTTACGTTACTATGAGGATCATGGCATAACTGATTTAAAAACTGATGGAGCTGAATTGATAAGAAAATTAGTGGCTTAATTTACATACAACACTTATGCATAAACATCGTCAAAAAATCCTGACTGCAATTTAACAAATGCTTTTTACTCTACTCTCAGGCCTTTTCTACAGGCTGATAATATATTCAAATAAGTGTTTCAAGATAAACTGACATTAAATCACATTGCAGGTACAATTTTGAAGAGCTTTTCGACCCCAAACTGGAGACAAAGAATTGCCATCGCTGTGAGCCAAGACCTTCAACACCAAAATTAGGATGTCCATCATAGTGGGACAGTGTCGGAAAGGTCAGTGAAGATGTTTAACGTTCTGTTGAGGTATTTCCAGGCTAGAGATGGAGGAGAACAATTCTGTCATACTGGGGGCCTCCCTAAGACGACACATCTGGATCACACTGACAGTACAAAGACCAGAATGAAGGACAGTGGTGTGACCACACAGGAAGAACAATGATAACACTGAAGAATGGCATGTGTGCAAGACCTTGGACTACCAGGAACCTTCTAGGGCATAAAGGGAAAGAGGGCATCTTCCAATGTTCCCCTGAGACAGAACACTTGGGGTGACCTGGTAGCACCCCAGGTTGGCCTCGCCTTGCTCACAGTGCTCAACGGCTCCTCTCGCTCTGTGCTTCCGTATGCTTTCTTCTGTGCCCATGGTTAACACCCCCGAAAAATGTGCCTTCATTAGCGCAATGGGGAGAAACATTTTTCCTGCACTGATGGACCGTGGAATTGACCTTGAACATGAATGAACATTTCACTGCTGGGCAACAAACACTCAGCACCTTGGGGTCCCTCAGCGTAGTGACATAAAGGCTGTCATTAGGCAACCTGTCAGTCAGAGGACACCTGCGTCAACCAGCAGAGCCAAGGGACAAGCTGAACAAAACCCAGGTATCGCTCTCCTTCCCCCATCTCCAGCAATCTTTCACAGGGTTCTATGTAACAGAAATAGCACAGGCCAGTAGGGGGCGGTAGCACTCACCTCTCCTTCTCTGCATAGTCATTGTGAAGCTGCTGCTCCTTTTCCTGAGCCAGGTCCTCCGCCTGATTCTTCAGACTCTGCTCATACTCGCGGATCTTCTCCTTAAGCGCTTTGATTGTGACCTCTGTCCAGGAGTGGAAGGAATGGTGAGGTGGTTAAACTTTATCACCAGACAGTTGTAGCCAGAGAGACCTGGAAAGAACCCAGCTCACCAGTGTTGGGCCTTACTTCGGAGAAAACACACATGCACAGCCCCTGTCAAATATAATGACCCCTGAAGTGTTTGGCAAAGACGCACATCCGGTCCAGGAACTTAATCGGCCTGACAACAGAGCAACTCTCCTGTTTCAGTACAGAAGCTGGTAAACCTCAAAGTCAGCAGCGAAACCTTATCCTGTGCAGAGAACATGTAGGATGCAGAGCGAGAAACCAAAACCATCTGCAGCATGGTCCAAAACATGACCAAAACTATAACTCTAAGTCTTTTTACCACCCTACCCCACTGGTTCATTTCTGTTCATTACTTGGAAGATGCTTTTAAAAATACTTTTTGTACAAGGCAGAGGAATCAAAGGAGAAGGACATGATGGATTGACTTCTTGCACATGAGTGTGTGTGTGTGTGTGTGTGTGTGAGAGAGAGAGAGTCAGTGTTTTTGCGAGGGAAAGCCCTACAACTCTGATGACTGAGGGCTCTCAGTTCCTCCCCACTGCTTTTCGCTCTCTGGTCTTATTCCCTCCTCTGCTGTGATTTAAACTCCAGCGTTTCAGTCCTGACACATAATCAATGGTGACGAGTCCCTTCAGAGACCTTTTACCCCTTAACTGTTAAATTGAACTTTAAACATTTAGGTTGAGGAGGATCAATGGCCTCAGCTGGGAGGAATGGGGGGGGGGGTCATAGGTTGGGGGGTAGGCTTGGATGTTGTCTGTTTTGAGGAGGGGATATCCTCAGTCCACCCAGTCGGGGGATCACGGGGTGGGGTAAAAAAATCAATGGGAAAATATTGCTACTACACAGCAGGTTCAATTAGATGGTGACGAGTGGGGAATTCCAGAGACGGAGGGGGATTAGCCACCGTCCTGGGACTGCTACAGTGGGCGGAGCTGAGTTTACAGCTGGGGCCTACAACCATGTAACACGTGTACCACCTTCTATGCCAAGTGTCATTTTCAAAAGCACTCGGAGAAATGGCAAAAATGAGAATGGATCGAAACTCATAAAATTTAAAAACTAAAGAAACATTCTCTCTAAAATATTCAAAAATTTGTTTATATGACTTAGCTTTCACACAGCCTTGCAGTTACTTTGCCAGAGGAAGACCTTGGGTCTCCCTGGGTTCAGCTCCATGTCCTGAACCACATACTGGTTGTTGTTATTGACAGTTTTTCAAAAAATCATACAAAAAAAATCTTGATTTTTGACTGCCATTTTGTTTTACAAAAGGATGCCAAAGTTAGTCCCCACTGAGTTTTTTGCTGTTAAGCTGGAGCGCTCAGGGAGGAGGCTCACCGTAGTTCTTGACCTCAGCAAACTCCTTGTCATACTCTGCCAGCGTCTGCCGCAGCTTCTGGTTCTCCGTCTCCACGTCATGCATCTTCTGCACCTTCAGCTGCAGCTGCTGGCTCGCCTCCAGAGCCGGCGTGGGATCTACAGAAACAGTGCAGCCTGAGGCGGAGTGTTAAATCTGGGGACCCTCGCAGCCGTACTGACGCACAAACTTTCTCCAGCTTCATCACTGGTGCCATTTCGCTAGGGCCTGAACAGCAGGAATGGATGCAGACTACTCTGAGGGTGGTCTGGGTGAGGAGCAGAGGAGCGGCAGGCTCCCACCCTGTGTGGGAGCCCCATTCCCAGACTTCAGAGTTTGGCTCAGAAACACCACAGTGAGTCGGAGATGTAGAAAACAGAGGCTACACCAACCACACCTCCCCCCACAACAGAAGTGCGGTTATGATAAAAAGGAACTCTGTGAGAATCACACTGAAACGGCTGTCTGTTCAGTCCAGTTCAGGCTGAGGCCCCCGTTTCGATGAGGTGCGGTGTGGGCTAAACGCTCCACCCTGACAAACATGGTCACCATTTTCTGGACCAACAAAGGTACCCAAAAGAGCACCTAAGATTAATCATTAAGGGCCGATGTGACGAAAACAAACTTCGCAGCTGTGGAAGATTTAAAAAACAAGATTAAGGTTTATTTAGTCTCCCATTTCTCTATTTTTATTCATTTTTTTTTAAATGGATGTCCTTTTTTGGACCAGGCACCAAGAACACATGCAAGGTGATTTCAAAAAAGTTTGAGCACCTGATTTTAAGCTAACTTGTAAAGAGTCATTTTAGCTCATGGGAATGATCCAAAACTAAACCTGAACCCAAGAACACCTCCACACCAGGGAGAACATTTCAAATAGCCCCCCAAAACACCACTGTATCAGTATAGCAGAAGCCCCCCAAGGCTGATGCTAATCGACATAACAAAACCACGAGGAAGACTCCTTTATTCAGACTGATACTCTTTGATTAAACTGGGTCAGGCGTTCTCACAGATGGCATTTCCATTGGACATCATGGCTGAGGCGACTCTACCACGACGACAGTCTTGACAGCAGTGCACAGAGTCTGTGTCACAGGGTAAAGCCCCCATCAAATAACCTGGGGCTGGATGGGTAAAGGGCCAAAGGGCAGCCCCCATGGGGATCGACGCAATCCTGGACCGGCCATTGGGAAGCCACACTGCTCAGGGGAGATCCCAACGGCACCCCTTTCCTGACACGTCCGAAACCAGACCAGGGGGCTCGGCCCCCACATTCCAGGGCTGTCCCTGTGGTGAGGGACAAGGGGGAGGAGGCTCCCTGCAGTCCCACACCAAGCAATCTCATCAGCAGCCGTCATCATCAACGCACTAACTGCCGTATGACTAATTATGCCCCCATTCCAGTTGATTTTCTTTAATGAGACAGCTGGGTTAATTATGTAATCATATGATTACATTAGCCCCCAGAGAGGGGGAAGAAGGGCATGCAGAAATGGGGGGGGGCTGAGAGACAGTAAAGAGTGCAGCAGTGACGATGACAGGAGTGTACAAGCTGAGCAAGAGAGAGCCTGGGGGGCAGCGTGGTCACAAGACGGGTCACAGCGGTTGGACGTCCGTTCCTGAGAGCCCCGTCAGGTACCACGAACTGGACACCGACCCATGACTGGAGATCGGATATGCCGTAGTGCCACACCAACATGGTGACCCCTAAAGTACCACAGAAAAGGACCCAGCAACAACAGGGGGAAGCTGCAAATAAAATCAACATTTTAAGAATCTCTGTTGGGGAACAAAGACAGGTAGGGGGGAGAGCTGGCTGCACCTATGGGGGCTTAGGGCCATGCAAGTTCATACTACTGGGAGGGTAAGAATACAGCCATCAGGAGGCTTACAAATGTAGGACAGAGAAACAGACGGAAACTACCAGAAAACGCAGAGTGCCTCAAAGGAATGTTTTCCTGTGGGCACTTTTTGTTAAAGAACATAGTGGCACAAGATCCTAAGTATTCCCTTTTCATTCCCTTTCTCCCGTTTGTCAGGAGTGGTGTGTAGAGCAAGGATTCATTTACTGCATTAAAGGGAGGCAGTTTGGCAGTTCCCATGAGCACAGTGAGTGTGTGCATGTATGTGTGAGAGACAAGCCTTGTCTGACCATGGACGTTCTTTTCAGCACCGTAAACGTGGCACGACAGGAAACCATAAGGGTCCAGCTCAATGTGGCAGTTGGCACCATGCCTGAGTGGATGAGATCTGGTGGCTCCCTGGTTCACTCAAGCCCCGCCCCCTCAGACGGGAACACAACAGCCAGCGTCTTATCGGCACCGAATTATAAGGCCCACCAAACACGAGCTCCACCTTGAGATCAGGACCGGCCGAGTTGGACTGAGCAGCCGTGACAGGGGGATCAAGGAGTGATGGCGGGGCGTGACCAGAATGCAGATGGAGACAGAAAATGGAGGAGGAAGAACAGAGAGGAGTGTGAGGAAGAGGATGCTTCTGAATGTTAAGCCTTAGGGAAGGAGAAGGATTGGCCACAGCACCTCAGGTTTATGTGGGGGGTGGAGCTGAAAAAGAGCCAAGTTGACAGGTACTGTAAAACGAGCAAATGCAGACAAGCACAGCACCAACTTCAAGATGAGTCACGCAGCCAGAGACAGATACAGGCACTCAGGAGAACACAAGGAGCAGATGAGATGGATAAACAGGCACAGATATTCCCTGACTGGCAAGAGCAGCAGTGTTACACACAGAAGCTTATGGATCACACCCCCTTTTTGTTCCAGAGTAACCACACATACGCACACACGCACAGACGATGGATGTCCAGGTGCTTTTTGCTCACTCTGATTGGACCATTACTTTGTACACAGGGAGGTAGGGATGCACCGAGGAGCATCTACCTGGTGGTGTATCTGAGGTTCCCCAGTGCTGGCATGCTCCAGCCGGCTGACTTGACCTCCTACTCCAGCACCTAAAACGGCCCCTCACTCCCCCCACCCCTCCCACCACGGGCACCGCACTAAGCTGTCTGTCACCAAAAGAAAAGCTGCTCTGTCTCGAAAGAGAAGACAGAAAGTGAGCTGCTTGGCGCAAGAGCGTGGATGGGCACCTTTGGACCAGGGATGCCACGGTCCCTGGTGCTTACCTGGGGCGTCGATTAATCTCTTATAGACATTCAAGAAGGCAGCTTCAGACTCCTTACTTCTCTTACTCAACGCGTCGATCTGAAAGACAGAGCAGATGGAGACGGGGCTCTCAGTGTCCTCCTCCTGTGACATTTTCACAAAGATCACATGGAAACAATGGGGGGGGGCATCACATCTAGACCATGAACACGCAAAGTCGACAGCTTGCATAAGTACTGAGGTGACGAAACACAAATGACACACTGATCTCTGGACAGAACACGTGAACAAAGCTCCTCACTTCCTCCGGATATATGTGTAGTTAACAGTAATGCGGACCCTTTAGTTGGCAAGAGATCTCCAAAACTGGACACCAAATCTGTTACCTCTGCTGGATCGCAATCAAGGTGGTGCATTAATTCGACACCAAAAATAGATACCTTGACCTTGAATTCTAATCAATCGAACATCAAGTGTACATTTTCAAAAAAACACTATGTAGCCTATATTAATTAAGTGTGCAAAATTATATCTGGAAACAATAATACAGCATTTTTTATTGACTGACATATGAATACATGAAAAAGGACGGGGGGTTATCTGGGGAGGTATGAAGATAGGGCAGTGCTGACACGGCATGGGATGCTTTACTCACATCAGCTAGCTGAAGACATGCAAGCTGACTGAATGAGAACAACACTGACAGTCATCTGAGGAACATCCTTCGCATACGCATCATCAGAACATGCTGTTTACGATGGAGCCAAAGGCCGAAAACCTTGCAAAATTACCTTTTATTAGTAATATGAGCAAAGAGCCCTTGAAATTCACAGTGGGCGGGACTAGAGCGCTGTCAATCACTTGCTGTTCAGCCCAATAGGAGATGGATTGAAATCTTTCACTGACAGTACACAAAAAATCCTAACCCACAGTAGGTTTCAAAGTATAATCTCTGCAAGCACCACATTTTAGCACAACTGTCTGCAGCGGTGAAATTTGTGAAATTAAAATGATTTGATGATCACATTCTAGCTGTGTGTTCCTCTCCAAACACACATACAACTGCAAACAACACTCAGCCATACACTCATACATCCCCAGTTCAGTGAGGACATGACCACTTCACATTTTAACCTGGAGGCCCCCCATGCTACTTACAAAAGCCTGGTCGGATGCTTTGATGACGGTTGATGTACTTAAACCATCACCTAACCTCTAGAGACCAAAGCAGCATTGAACAGCCTCAATTTCTCAATTTCTAACAGCTGTTCCTCCTAAAAGCAGAAAAAAAACATCCTAATATGCAATGGCTCTCAGCAGATATGTCACCCTAAGACATGGCTTGCATTGTAGTGACGGGGCAAGCAGCAACCTGCCTTGGGGTGAGCAGTTACTGAAAACGGCATCTGTCAGCCCCGTAGCCATGACAAGGCCCATTCAGCAGGAGGTCAGCCACACAGGATGCTCGAGGGCAACTCTGGCCAGTCAGGCTGAACTTTGGCTCCTCGGTGAGTGACCGCATGATAATACATCTTGACATAATTACGAAATAAAAAAGTAGAGATTAAACACTTTGGTATTTTTACTTTCTTTCCCCTTTACCTCACATTTTTCTTTTCCCTCTGCATCAAGTTGACGAGCCGATGGAAAAACAATCGGCTGGATCTGGGGATGCAGCTTGCAATGGCATTCAGAGAAATGACCCACACATCAGCCTGAGCCAGCCGGCCGTATCAATCCTGCTGTCAGGGACCTGCCCCGCCACCAGCAACCAGATCCTCTGACCAATCTTCGGTCACAATAAAGAGACATCGTATGAATGGCAACTATTTTTGACCTGTGATTTGTACGGCTATACACGTTACCAGAGGTATCATTAAACTCCCTTTTTCACAGGTTTTGAGAACATTCAGCTTCTCCCCATTCTGGAAAAAGTGTGTATTTTTTATCCTTCTGGGATAAACCTACAGCACACATTCTGTAATGCAGCGTGCTTCTCAAAATGTGCTACTACTATATGAAATTTAACTGGCTGGTTGTCTGAAGAAAGCAAACCACAGGCACCTCGAATTGTCTTAGAGGAGATTAGGGTTGTCATGGCGATACTAGTCCGCGGTATGAATTGTTTACTTGGGGATCATCTGGTGCCATCTGACCGAATTCGGACAGATGAGACGGCAGCGCCGGCTCCCGACTGACCGGCCAGCGTGGGGACAAGCAGCCCCCAGTGCCAAACAGGTCAGAGTCAAAGTGGGTCACGCCTTGTAAGAAAGCAGGGCCCAGATCTGCCTTTATTGGCTCCTGGGTTGGTGCTGAGGGTGCAGAAGAAGAGCAGTCAGCTGCCGAGGGCAGAGCCGACTCAGCGGGGCACGATGTGAAGTTTACTGAGAGAACTGCGGATCATCGGCCTACATACCACACAGCCTCCCAGTAATACTAATTAGGTGTAACACCCCCTTCTCACTTTCAAATCCCACCCATAGGGTGGCACTGTTTGCTTAGCTGCATTAAGCAGTGCTGAATCAACAACAAATCAATTGAAACAAACGTGGGGACAAAAACTCCAGGAAGCAAACAATCCATTTAAAAGAGTTAATATATTGGGCTTTAATTTGGGGGTAATTTCCCGGTTTAAAAAAAAAAAAAAAAAAAACTTTTGAAGATTGTGCTTTCAGATTAAATGTCCACAATGTTTTTTTTAAAAAACAAGCAATTTTACGCTGTAGTGTTAAATTCAGTACGTCACACCTTTAGTCCCAGATACTTTGTATTTAAACAAATTACTGAATTATAATCCAGAGCAAGCACTTCTAATTATCCTTTCACGTGAAAGATATGTTGCACCTTTAACGAAATAAACATACAAAAATAATGGATATTTGTGGACTAATAATCCAAAAAGTGTTTATACTGACCAATCAATAAGCAAGTCAGAATGAAGTATGATCCAGGCTACCCTCAGGACCAAGCTGAAAACTAGAGGAAATTTCCAAATTTCACTTGAACCTTTTAATAGTTGCTGACAGAAGTAAAGAAAAAAATCCAAATCCAATAGCAAAAAATTAAAATCTCTGCTTACAAATTTTCAGCCTAGGCCCAGGGAGACTTGATTTATGAAGCAGGGCAGTTGCCACTGTATATAGAATGTGCAACAGTCAATTTTCCTTCTAAAGGGGAAGAAACAATCTTTTTCAGATGTTTTTTACAATCAAAAACATCTGGACTGAGGAAGGCAAGGCCAAAATCTCTCTCACAGATGGAACAGTTAAAGTCATATCCTACTTGTCCAGAAATATCGATCCAGAGGGGGAAAAAAAGGAGGTTATCGGGTGATCGTGTCTACCGAGGGTGAGGGAAGGCCCTTAAAGGCTGTGTGGTATAACCGTCTGTCCGATTATGCAAACAACCTTTCTGGTTTCTGTCGAAGTAGGGTGTAGCCATATTTGGGTTTCATCTGGCACCTGGCATGGAGGAGCAGAGGGGCAACACTGACGTGAAGTGGCATCCGCCTGTTCAGCACACCTTAAAATAGGAGCGGTTACTACCCATCGCTAGGAGAAGGGAGGGGCAGGGGCACCGGGTAAATACAGGCTACCCTGTTACAGGCACCGACCTCACTTGCCCCTGTAATTGCAGATCAGGGTTTAAATCTCAGGGATTACCAATCTAGCGATCCAGAGCTCAAGGGGGTGCAGGGGATTAAAGCAGGAAATGACATCTGCGTGTTACTACCAGAGAAATGCCCCGGGGCGCACGGCATCCACACGACTTAACCGGCTGGGGGACGGTAACTTTGAGCCTGCAGCTGTCCCAGTGACGGCTTAGCTGGGGAGGAGTGTGTCATGCAGACGGGGAAATGTTTACATTTCCCGACAATAGGAAAAGGCCCTCGCAAGACGTATTTACATCACGAGGATGAGAAATCCCAGGCTCGCTATGCTGGAGGCCGAGTGTACTTCAAACTCGCAGCCCTCAGCCAGGGCTCCACCGATCCCCACAGGGGTTTGGCTAATGGAAGGTATTAATAACCCATCCTCCTAATGCTCAACAGTCGCGTAATTCAATTAGGATTAAGATCAACCTGTGTTTTCTCCTAAAGATGAACGCACTCCTTGACTGAGCCGTGAGGGTTATCAGATAGACATGCGAAGAGCTGTTCTAGTGAATCTGGAACCACTGAGCTGCTGGGTCCTACAGGGCACAGGGTGACGGCATGGACCCCCACCATCCACCATGTGAAAACATTTAGGGGGCATTCAAAGACACCCTGGCTGGACAGGATTAAGCGCCACTGTCAGGAGGGTCACCTACAAGTATATACATATGACTAGTGAGAAGCTTCAATAAAGCAACGCCTGGCCAGAGAAACTACTCACAAATCCCCACCCTCTCCTCCAACACAGTGATGAACCTGCTTGTGGGTGCCGTGGGTATAATCAATCAGATAATACCCATTATTTAAAGGCTAGAGGGGGATGCCTGAAGGGGATGGCGCTCGCAGGCTGGTTCGCACATCGGAGCTGCCAGCTTGCCTCCCACAGCCTCTCCCGGGCGTGATGGCCTCCCGCAGATGAGGACCATCTGCAGTGTTGACGTCGGTATGCAAGTTTCTCCTAACCCCTGTCCGGCTTCATGCGTGTTTGCCTGAGTGATTAACTTTGCTGAAGGTCCTTCCTGTCCACCTTCATTTTAAGAAGAAAAAAAATGTCAATTTGCAGCAGCCCCTGAGGTGCACCTCAAGGGAGAGGCTTTAGCTTTCATTAGCATCTTAATTTAATTTGTTAGTCAGCAAACGTTCTGTGTGGCCCTCATGACTTGCTGTACGCTGCCTTTCTACTTCAAACTTGACTTGATATGAGCCAGCCTTTAAAGGCCCTGCTGACAAAACCAGACACAGCCATCCAGGGAGCCAGGAGCCCAAAGCAGCAGCTGCACATCAAGCACGACTTTAGAGGACAAACAACGGGACTAAAGGGAGAGTGACAAAGTGAGAGCCAGTCAAAGTGAAAGGCAAATCTGGGGATCACATGGGGTCCTGAAGACACTCTCCCACCTACCATAGGGGGCGCTGCTGAGCCTCACAGGCCCATGCCCCACATGCTGTGCTCCCGCTACCCATTGTGTGCTCGTTTCCTGACAGGAAAAGAAGCACCAGCTCACCACTACCACCCCCCACCCCCCAGATGCTCAGCCCATCTCCTGACCCTTAAAGCCTCTCAAAAGTTGGTCGTGTCTTGGCCATCATAATGGAAGCCATGAGGCAGGAACTTCCACAGAAGGAAAGAACTCCATTTCCTGTTTTAGGCTTCCTGCAGGCTGACATTCTCGACTTTGCAGGGACAACATTTAAACATATCGGTCCAAAGTTATCTCCGTATAACAGATATTTGCCAAAGAGTGCCAAAAATATGATGATTAACCTCCATCTAATCTTGGAATATCTCAGATTAAGTTACAATTTATGATATGCCATTCTGAGCTTGCTAAAGTCAGGAACAACCCTCCCCCGACTTGCCAAAATGTGGAGATTTATTCTGGGATCCCAAACGGCATTTATCGGATGGCCTTATGGAGTACATTTGAAAATGAAGTTATTTTTATATGGGAGCCATCTCAGACAGAATGGCAGAAGCCTTGGTAACACGGTATACAGGCCACATCAACCAATCTGCTGTTGGGTTATCGCTGGTGGCTGGGAATGGAAGTACAAAAGATGTTTCTGACCACAGAGGTATAAGAGTGAAATGAGAGGCAGACTTGAGAGGGTTCTGAGGGAGCACCTAGGAGGTCAAAACTACATTTCAGTTACATTAACTGATTCCATAATTATACCCTCCAAAAAGTCATAGATGACAAAAACTCAACACTTACGTATAAGTGAGGAAGAGAAACTGCTTAAGATAAGATGATTTTCAAAGAAGTCTGTAAATAATGAAGGTGAATGTTCAGTTAATGATGATGGAATAGCAAATTAGAGTTTTAGGACACCTGGTCAATGACAGCTTTGGGGTAGTCGCCAAGATCCAAAACAAGCTATTTCTTTCGGTTCACCACCATTGCCACCAGGTAAGGAGTTTGGCAAAGATGGCAGTCATGCTGCACGTCTCTCTGATAATCGAGGCGATGAAATACCCGAGACAAGCCTGTCTTTGGGTCAGAACATTGACAGTTCTGAGCCTCGTGGGGCATTCAGTCCGTGTTCCTCCACAGAGGGAGCCTGCCAGGCTAACTGAAGGCCGGAAAGGTCTGCGTGACTGGCACTGTATCCAGAACACTAATGCATTTAGGGAAAACCTGGAACATGCGTGCAAACTAACAGGCGATTTGTGGGACAGACTGACTATTTTTAGGGGCCTTCTGGTCTCTAAAGGCAGCATTATTTTCTCTTTCTTTTATTAAATCCCATCTGCACTTGCTTTCTGATTAGGGATTTCCTGCCCAGACTCTAAATTTAGACATATAGCATGGCAGGTCTGCCTGATAACACCAACTGACCGATTATTGACTCATGAACAAGCAGCAGCTTTCTGTTCCTTATTTAACGCCTGCTAAAATAATATGAGCAAATGTTTCATCCACTGAAGGCCATTATTAAATGTAAGAGCTATAGGGCTACAGTTACAGGATGAGGCCTAGGACAACCAGCGGGTGAAGTCTGAAAAGCACTACACATTGCGGTCTCAAAACAGACGAGCGTTGTGAAAGTTTTTTTTTTTCTCTACTTCATGTAACGGTTCAAGTTTTCCATCTAAATTTAGATGCGAAAACAGAGCCTGCCTTCTATCAAAAGCAAAGCTGTAGAATATGGTCAAAAAACAGCAGTTATCGATGATGCAGCAGAATACTTGATGCGTGATGGGGGGGGCTCTAAAAATGACAGCACTGCCAGGACCATGCCGAAGTGGGAAATGTCAGCACGGTCTAGCTGGGCGGTCACTGCAAGTGTCGCAGAGAGTTTAAGACACCACATGGATATAAACCCGGAAAAAGCAGCAGCAGTACTGGATGTAGCAGCCATCTTGCTGACTTGATTTGAGAGAGCCCTCAGTGAAGTGGTGTCATGGCCCACAGTCAACGGCAGCAAACGCACCTACCGGCAGTCACCTTCCAATGGTGACCCAGTGATCACGAGCCACGCCTCCTCTGACGTTCACGTGTCACAGATGGGGGGCTAATCCACGTTCGCCTCCTGGCCCTACATCAGCGCCACCCCCACATCTTCACCTTCACCTTCCCTAGTCTGCCCAAGTGCTCCCGGTGCACCTCGCTGTGATCTCCCGTGACAACAGCCAATGCGTGAAGGGCACCGCTGGTGCCCCGGACCCAGGAATGGAGAATGCACCGGCTGCTAGATAAGAGCAGCTATAATGAGAAACGTTCTCCTGAAGGAGAAATAATGGAAGAGCTTTATCAGATCTCCCAGTTCGGGGACAGGCCAGGGCCTGTGCGGCTCTGGGAGGGTTGCTGGCTACTCCAGGGCCCTTGCAACCCTCACGGGATCACAGGCCGCAAGTCAGTCGCCGCCTTGGCCCAGAGCGATTTGAAGGATGCCTGTTTACGTTTTGATGGAATGATTCAGAGACCCGGCGGTACTTTAAGTGGCCCCGTCCTTCCCCTCATCAATGGCAAATTAAGCGTGCAGTATGCATGAGGACAAGCTAAATTGCAATCAGCGATGCTCATTATGCATTTGCCTTTACAAATCATAGCAACAGTTTTATAGATGTCATTTCACTCGAGGAGTTGCCAGGGGGGGAGTCTTGAATTCATCATACATCACAAGCTAGCCTGAGTAACAGACTTGTCCTTCAACATGAAAAACGGTGTGGGGGGACTTTGCCTCAGCCCTGCAGCACGCCTGATGCATTCCGGCGCTGTTCGTAACAGTGGTGTTGTGCAGCACAGAGAAGAAGAGAGGGAAAGAGCTGGAGAGGAGCCGGTGTGCAGAAAACCACCATTGGGACAAACAGCGGTCAAAGCACGGTGCTCACATTCCCTCTGGCTCATTGGTACTGTCATGTTGAATCGTCAAGGGACTCGTACCCACACCCTCAGTGCTTCCGGCTGGACCCGAGCACTGTACTCGTCCAACTAATTCACCCAAGTTGAATGTAAGCAACTCATTTTGCCCAACTGATAACGTGACCTTTGCTGTTACAGTAAAAACACCCACACAGAACATGACTCTATCGCTGACACTTGTACTCATAAATGTTCAGTGTATGAAGGGAGACAAATAATAACATGCAGGATTTTAAAAGCAGTTTCTCTCTGTCCACATCACAGGACATGGAGACCAAGCAGAGAAGAGTGACCTGTCAATGGTCACTAATGCTGGATCAAGCTGCAAAGAGAACTAATGACACTCAGACGATCCACAGTCGGGCAAGCACACTCACCTCTGCCTGGAAGCCCTTCAGCAGTGGAGCTACCTGCTTGCGCAGATCCTGTGAGACACAAAAAGGGAACATTCGTCACCTAGTGGCAATGAAATCCAAAAAGGAGAAACAAAGCAGATCATGCCCCAAAGGAACATGGCGGCTGCCCGGCGTTCACAGTGAATCCCCTGCAGGTTCTTTAGGGGAATCAGGTCGCAGCTACCCCCCCCCCAACCCAGCCTGTGAAACACAGCCCTTTTCATACCACACATTCTGCACGCCATAAATATGATTTTAATGAATGAGGGCAGCAAAGCCGACAAGCTCTTGGAGGGGTGTGCAGAGGCCACCATTCAGTGCATTGCCAGACACGAGGGGGGCAGAGCACAGCCCACACATTGGGGGGGTGCCCTGGTGCATGCATGGGCCCCGTTAACTTCCTGCTGCACAACTCAGATGTCTACGGTTTCTGTCTGATTCATGCAAAAATTGAAGGAGCAGAAAGGCAGCTGTTTATCCTACCACGAAAGAAGAGAATCAAGTGGAAACATTTGGCTGCGCAGGACAACTATTTTTTAATGGGTTTATGTGCTATTGGAAAAGGATGGGATTAAATTTCCATTTCCTCAAGGTCTGGGGGAAGTTTTCTTAAATAAAAACAATGAAGGAAAACACAAAGTAAGCCAGATATGAGTGGTCCTTTATCCAAGCAAATAGCCTCTCTATCCACACTGTTTCATTAATAATGAACTTCTCTTTGTGAAATCTTAGTGATTTGCAATTCGCTCCCATTAGAACAGATCTGATTATGACTGACTTTGGTTTTCCTCCTGCTTTAACATATTCAGTGTGTTTGATCGGAAATTATATTAAACAGGACTATGAATGAAGCTTATTTATGGGCATAGAGCGCCTTCAACTTAAACAGCCATGTGGCTGGCAAAGCTGTACAGTCTCTAATAACGGCAAAAGCAGAAAAGCCCAACTGCACGTCGACTGCCAGTAAGAAAACTAAGCTAGGAGAGATGGAATGCTCCTGTGTGAGGAAAGTACCACTGATCCCCAAAAGAAACTCATAAGGACGTTTTGCATCCACTGAATTGCTCTGGATTCAATGAGCACATTGCCATGGTAAATAATTTGACCGGACTAAATGGGTGTGCAGCGCTCAGACCAAACGGCGGCAGTGACCACGTAGAATCCGTAAAGCCCATAGGCCTGTAAGGTTCTCAGAGCTGCTCTGGCCTCCCAGAGCAGAGGGGGAGAGCTGCCTCACCATGGCTAGCACTGTTCCTCTGCTCCTCTGGAGCACAGCTGGGCTCTCAGCTCCCTGGAACCCCCCCCCCTGCCCACACCGCACACAGCTACTGTACAGACGACATTTATGTAAGCGCTAAACCAGAGGGCGCACGTGATGAAGAGGAAACGTCTTTCACCATCTGGTTTTCAGCATGACGCTCGAGGTCCTGGCCAGCGACACTCCCAGACTTCCAACTCCTAACCGAGACGCTCGCCTCATAAATGTGATTACGGCAAACTGTTGTCCAAGAAGGCAATTACACAACGATCGCTTCCTATTTACAACTGGGGGATTTAATTACGTAAAATTAAAGAGGATATTCTAGAATGCTGAAGCTGGGAAAAGCCCAGTCAGAAGCCGGCAGCAGAGGCACCAAAGGAGCTTGCAGTCCAGGGGCCTCACATGCGTGTGTGTGGGTTTGGAGCAGACGGCCGGCAGGGAGGCTGGGCCTGCCGTGCAACAGTGTTGACCGGCCGCGCAGACAGACTGGTAGGACAGTAAACAAACAGCTCTGCGGAGGAGTAAACAGCAGGCTTCCACCCCCCTCCCCCATAGCCCGCTGGAGAGCTCCACACTCTGGAAGGCGGCCCAGAACTCTGGGGTGGTTTTGCCTGCAGGTTCCCTTTTAAGACCAGTTTTCCACAATCAAAAAGCACCCCATCTAAGAGCACACCAAAGGGGGAAAAAAAAACAGGGAGGGGTTATTAAAAGGATATGTCTGCTTCAAATACCATTATCACTTATTTGATTTAAAGCCAGCAGTATATGGTTCGGTGCGTTCCATTTCTAAGACACAAACACAGACACAGAAGACCTTCAAGTGCTAAAGCGATTCGTCCTGTTATTCCCAGTGGCTGGTGCAGGAGGCTGCTCTTGAACCTACGGCAGGCACGTCTGCATGGTATTCAGCTCAGTGGTTTTCACAAAGACCACAGACAGTCGCCCCCATTTCATGTTCTGGTGGCAAGTCTGGCTGAAATTTTTAACAAGGCACTGAGAGGACCTCCACATTCACCTCAAAATGGGTTCACTTGGCACTTAACTAATAGGTACCAGTTTAACTCCAATGCCCACCGAGCGCTGTGTGCCAAGCCACGGTCCACCGCACACTAGTGCTGGAGAGGAGGGGAGCACACCAGCTTGACAAGCTGCTGCTGCATGAGGAAGAGAGGGCCAACTGTAACAATGCAACATGTCAGGGGAGCAAGAACCAGGGAAGCCCTGGCACCAGCACAAAAAGATGGAAAGCCCCCCTCCGTCCAGGGCCCACGACTGAGAAACAGGGAGCAGGAAGTTGCAGGACTTGAAGATGAGACTCACTGACAATGCAGCAAGCCGGTCATGATGCAGCAGCCACTTGGGCCAAGACTCACACAGAGAGTGGCGTGACTCTGCGGAGCGACTAACCCTGCATATTCCAGCTACAAACTCCGGAGGGGGGTGGTGACACATCAGCACAAGGACAGGAAAACATGAGTCATGCTGCGAATTTCTTATAATAAACAGAAGAAAGGGAGGGGAAAAAACTGCTGTACGTCCTGTCGAGGCTAAAGGAGGAAGGGAAAGACAACTGGCACCGATCCTGTCGCCTTAACAAATCATCAAGAGGATGGGGCCAAAAAAAGCACTGAGGGCACACCCTCCCCTGACTACCCTGCTGGGTCCCTAATCACGTCCTGCACTCTGCACCATGGAATGCATCTTTAATAGACACTATGTTCAGGAAGACGGAACACAGTTAAATATTCATTTAGGGCTGGTGCAGGCTCTCCTGCTCTGGTGCACCCAAGGTAAGGCGTGCTCTATGTTTGAGATGCTCTGCCTCTGAGCAGTAAGCCCTCCCTGCCCATGCATCCTTAGGCATGATGCCCTTTTTAGAGCACATGGCCACACAGTCGAG
The DNA here is from genome assembly GCA_009936485.2 of Gymnarchus niloticus. NCBI lineage: Eukaryota > Metazoa > Chordata > Actinopteri > Osteoglossiformes > Gymnarchidae > Gymnarchus > Gymnarchus niloticus. Next base: position 5,778,009 of record JAACJT020000032.1, on the reverse strand, counting down.
AAATGGAAGCGGAGGATCTGGTGACCACCGTAGTCGAGATCTGGCTGTAGGAGAAGCTCTCTAGAGAGATCACGAGGTCCATGGAAAAGGTGTGTTACTGCCTCACTCACATAGCTAAAGTCATCCGTGCAATGTGAACACTTCTAGAACACCTGTGCCACATTAAAAGTCGACTCGACAATAAAAAAAAAATCATCCATTCATCCAGTTAGTTAGCCTGGAAGCACAAGGCAGGATACACCCAGTCCAACTCAGACACCACTTCACATAATCAGCTGCTATTGGACTGCAGGAGGAAATCTGAGCACCCTACACAGAGGAATAAAATGCAAACTCCACACACACTGAGCGGGGAGCAGAATTCAAGGGTAGCTACAGCACTCCCCACTATCACTATGCTGCCCTAACACAGAGATCATTACCTGATACTGATACAAGACAGGCTCTTTACGGCAGGAAATAAAGATCCATTTTGTTTGTCATTTGCTACAAAAACTCCAGAATTTGCATCTGTGAAGGTTTGAGTAACCAGCTTATCCAAGCAGGCTCTGGCTTTCTTATCACCCCCACTGGAGCAGGGCAGCATAACAAGGCCACGCCCTGAGCCACAGCACCGTCCCAAATTAACTTTACGGTACAAACTAACAGAAGAATCCCCACAGTGGCTTGGATTTAGAATAACCAGGAGCTAAATTCGTGTAGGGTGGGCAGGTCGGTTTCAACTCCATGGAGCTTTAAAATGGCTGCACTGCCCTTTCACAAAGGCACACTGTGACTACTGAACACCTTCAAAACACTATCCAAGGTTTCTGGCACATTGCATGGCATTTCTCAGAACTTGTACAAAGTTACAGGTAGACTCATGACCAGTAACAAAACCAATTTGTTCACATGGTTACACTTCCTGCTTTCACTCCCATTGTCAAGGTAATCAACAAGTCAGTTAAGTGGGCAGCTATCAGAGGAAAGAGAGTTGGGCTGAGTTCGGACTTGTAAAAATAAAGAAAATGCTTCAGCGGCTTAGGCTGTATTTAGCTAATGCATAAACATGACCGAGATGGACCAAAATATCGGCAGTCCCGAAATTATCCAAACATGAGGGAACACAATCTTTTAATTAGGGACTTCAGATCACTGAAGGAAAATCTTAACAAAAAAAAGGCACTTGCAGATGTCAAATGGCTGTGCTTTTTTGGGCATAGTTAGCATTCTAAAGAGAACAACTTCAGCTGTATCCTGACTGTCACACTGGGGATTTTTGCCCAGAATATAGCCATTTCACCTGTATATTACCTTCACCACGCACACGCCTCAGATTTCTGTAACGATGTGGCATCCTTCCACACCCCTGCTGCCGAGGGCTGGGACAACTCATAATCGTGCCGAGTGGAGCAAATACAGATGGGTCGGCCTGAACCGAGCCCAGCTCGGCTTACTTTACCCAAACAGGCTCAGTCCATCCAGCAAAGTCCAAAAGCATTTGCACATGTATCATCCCAGGGTGTGAACAATGCCAAGAGGGGGGTGGGGGGGTGCGGCAGCCGTGATGAATGAGAAGAGACTCCAAAGATAAGGGGAAGAGGTGCTTTACACACACCGACTGTCCGCAAAATGGAAATCGCCGCGTCCGCAAGGAGCCACTTAGGAGGAGGCCTGCCTGTCTCCCCTCCTGCTGCCGTTTCCTACAGTCGTTGGTGTGGACCGCCGGGGCGCTCTAAAAATACCGCCGCGTGTCAGCGTCTCGTCAAGCCGATCCACGAGGCGAGCGCAGCCTCTGGCTAACGGTGTTTGATGCAGCCAGCAGGAGAGAATCACAGAGAAATGTAGCGGGGGGAAGATGCACCATGTGCAGACGCTGCCCGCAGGGACCCCTGGAGCAGATTCTCTCAGTTTATTACCAGCAGAGGCAGTGCAGCTCATACAGAATCCCCCACCTGGACCAAGGTGGGGGGGAAGGTGTCACAATTAGGAGGGCCCCCCATCAGAGTGGGTTTGAGTGAGGCCACAGTCCCAACCGCAAAACATATCCCAGAGTGGGCTGATTGATGGAGGACATCTTACAGCTTTTTCTCCCCCCAATAGTCTCAGGGAGACTGTTTTCATAGGTAATTCATCCAACTCCTCAGATTTCTTTCTTCAGCTGAGGGTAATTTTAACTCCATCTCTGCTTCGCTTAAGAGAAGACAGGGGCGGTAAAAGGGGCATTTTCTGCTGACCAGAGACATCTTCATGAATGAAAGCCTGGACAAAGAGCATAGGGGTGGGGACAGAATGACACCAGGAGAGAGGAGAGTTCCCTACTCCAGCTCAACCAGCCTGCCCTAGACACTCCTCTGGGAATGAGGTCACGACGTGCCCAGAGCCACACAGAGGGATCATCTGTCTGATGGGGGCCACGCAACTGTCCACTTGCCTCACTCCACCCACTGTAACTATGGTAAGTAACGGATGGCGGTGGGAACCTGACCCTCTCCACAAAACCCAGCCAAGGTATTGAAGCCCCATCCTGAAAAGGACTCAGTTTGCCTGCTCAGCTTCAATTGCCAACTTAGAACTAACCTTACATTCTTAGGGTTCCC
>JAACJT020000032.1:5737225-5775330 GCA_009936485.2 Gymnarchus niloticus | reverse complement strand
CATCCTGAAAAGGACTCAGTTTGCCTGCTCAGCTTCAATTGCCAACTTAGAACTAACCTTACATTCTTAGGGTTCCCCCAAATCAGTAATTTCTAACAAACCTCATGTTCCTAGGGTTGCCCCACATCACTCAGTCTGTGGGCACCCCAGCTCACATCAGCAGTGAACTCAAAGTACGGCTTCCTTATCATAAGTAAGAAAAGATGGAATAAAGCAATACAAATACAAAAATCTCAACAGCATAGCAATGCGAATTGTGAGCAGTCAATTTCTAGTGACAACGGGAGTCTTTGCTCCAGAAAGGGACGATGAGACTGCCTGGTCCGAGCTGGGACTGGTTGGCAGCTGGAGGCCATTCACTGTTTAGGGGAGGGACGCAAGAGCAGAAGCAAAGGAGCACAGGCAAGGGTTAAAAAAAAAAAAAAGAGAGGAGAGGGTACATGAGAGAATGAGAAAGGAGAGGGAAAAGAAAAAAACTGCTGCAATTAGTTCTGATGAGCAGGTTTGCTTGGCAGACAGCAGTGGAGGACCTATTTATAGGGACTGCTTCAGGACAAAACCTGCGAAGCAGCCATGCAGAACAGGGAAAGGGGGGTGGGGGGTAGGATAAATAAAAATACACAGGGCTGTCTGCCGCCACCCGCACCAGTGTATAGGGGGCCGGGGGCCTTCCTGAGGGTGCCCCATTGGCGCCAATGCCCGGGCCTCCCCCAACCGTGCCAGGCAGCTATCAGTCGTTTCCCCCAGCCCACCCCCAAAAAGAGACAGCAGCTGCAGTGTTATTTATTTATTAGCAGGCAGGTTCTGAAGCGCAAATGAGATTAACATGTGGAGGAGATCTTTGCTGCGCGCTTCAACGGGAGCGCGGGGGGGGGGGGGGGCGGGGAGGGGGGGGCGGGGGTTAAGTTGTTTTCTTTTACTTCAAAGGCCCCGCAGTGGAAAAGAACCTTTAGTTCTTGTGAAACCTTTAAATACAGTACTGCATTTCACATGATTACCCCCCCGTAATTCCATCAGAAGGCGGCAGCCATTACATGATCTCAGACGCCGGAATTAGCTCAATCTAAACACGTGTGTTTAACGGCCACACGATGCGTTTTCCACCTCCCCCCAAGGTTTTCCCATCCTGAGGCTTGGATGCCTTTTAGAGAGGGCGGGAAGAAGATGGCAGCCGGCAGTCAAAGGTGGCGGACGCCTGGGAGGTCGGAGGAATACAGAGAAGACCGTGTGTGTGTGTGTGTGTGTGTGCGCGCGCGGGGGGCAACATCAGTGAGCGCGTTCCCACTCAGCCTCAAAACGCAAAGCACTTCTGAAATATTCACCACGAGACCGCCTAAGGAGCCACGTGGAATATACCGGAGAGACAAGCCCAGGAGGAGGAGGGCGGCGAGAGACAGGGGGTGGGGCACAGAGACAGAGAGAGGCGGGAGTAAGGCAGAGTGGGGAAGACCGAGCAGCACGGCTTTACGCCGAAAATAAATTCAAAAATGTCCTGGCCGCAAATGCGTGTTTAACTTGAAGGTGCGGGAAAACGATTCTCAGGAAGAAGCAGCACACGGTGGGCCCAGTGGGCAGAAATCACGCTCTTTGTTCTTTTTTCACACTTTGGTGGGAATTATCTATAAATCACACTGACCACTGCTAGCCAAATGAAAAAAGATGAGCGTTGATCTCCTTTTGGAAAAGCTCCTTCCCCTGACTACCCCCAGATGACAGGGAGCACAGCGTTGGCGGCGCACGGAGACGTAACGGCTGCACAATAACAGATGTCCCCATCCGTCATCCACAGTCCCCCAGGCCATCGGAGGGGCCGGACACGGCTCATACTGGGAGGGATCCGAGCGGGGAGAAGAAATCAAGCTCAGAATAGAGCACAGAAGGGGTGGGGGTGGGGGGGGGGGGTCACCCGATTCTGACTGGACCGAGCCACCCTCTACGACTGACGGGCCGCATCTTTCTAAACGTTGGCGAAGACCTCCAGGCTCTCGCTCACAAACACAACCGCAAACACATGGGCAGTGAGACACACAATCACACAGACATGTGCACACATACACACGTATAGAAACAATCATGTAGAAGTGCACACACACTCTCTCACACACACACACACACACACACACACACACACACACACACACACACACACACACACACACAGCCTGGATCTCGGCAGGCCTCCCAGCCGCCGGTGGAGGTGAAGTTTGTGCACTGCCAAGACTATATATACACGCGGCAATTTGTTACTGTGAAAAACCCATCTGTTTCTCGGTACCTCTATTCTCAGAGGGCAAATTACGGCCAACGTTCAACATAAAACATCAATTTAAACCATCGGCTATTCATATTTCCAAATAGCTATTCAGAACAGAGGCGCTAACGGTCTGCCTGTCCTTTAGGTGGCAGCCGAGAAACACAAAAGCAGTATGGGGGGGAAGGTGGGTAAATAAATAAAAAGTGACCGTTTAACGTTTAATCAGCAACAGCAGACGCTCAATGGTAAAACCACAACCTTTCCAAAGTCCTTATCAAAACGACACACAGATCGGATCCCAGCACCAACACATATTCAGCAGTTTTAAATAACTGGGCAGCCTTTGCCCAGTCAATTAAAACAGGTGCCGTGTCTGCAAGTCAAGAATTAACAAAGAGAGGGCCTGGCTCCCTCCCTGAGACCTCAGCCTCCTCCATCACCCGAGTGGCAGCCAGGAAGGGACGAAATGGGAGGGGGGCGGGCGCTCTGAGTGGCATCATTTTGGTTTTAATATTTTCAAAACACACAAGCCTGAATTCGGGGGGGGGGGATTCAGAGTGATCCACAAATCCGATCCAAATTAAAAAAAAAGAGGTAAGTTTACAGGACATCACGTAAATATTCCTGCACAACCAGATTTAGAATTTCTGCTGCCAGTTTTTTTTTTTTTTTTTATATACGAAGGTTAAATTTAAACACTTTTGAGGTCAGGAAAGACGCCTGTGGCAAAGCAGCCACATTCTCGGCACAACGGCCTGACCTTGTATCTTTCTTTAGGGAAGGAAAAGCTGGATCTAAAAGTCGACGTGCAACTTTGCCAGTAACTTGAGAGCTACACCTGGAGAGTGGCTGGCGAGAGAGGCAGCGGAGTGTGGCACCACCGTCATCTCCCCCTCCCCCCTTCGCTCTCTCTTTTTTTAAAAAAATCAAAACTAGCGCGTGTGAAAATCCAGATGGCCTGAAAGACGCCTCACGAGATGGACAGCGACACCAACGAGGGAGACACCGCGGGGGTAAAATAACGAGCAGGACAAGCCGTGTGACTGTGAGGTAGCACGCGGTGTGACTAGAGAAAGCTCGTCGACTTCATCGAGAGGAGGGTCACGCCGCCCAGATGTGATTCGAGGGGCCGAGCGGTGCAAATGCATTCGCACCGTTCTTTTGGTCCACAGAAGGGCAGCATTCATAGACGGTGACTCATCAAGGCTCGACAAGCAAGGGAGGCAGCGGCTGGTGTGGCGCCGTCTCCCAAAACATCTCCCCGCGGCCCTGAACGTCTCGACCCGGCACCGCCCACTTGAGGAACGTGCACACTTTTCGCTCGCTCCCGTGCCGACGACCGGAAAGCGTCCCACGCCGACGGTGTCAGCGGCCGTAACAAAACAGCTCAGCTTGCCAGACTGCATTAAGGGGTTAAAACGCTGCTCACAGATACATGGCTTTAGCACAGGCCACTCATCGGCATTCCTTATGCTTTCAGGGAGGAGGGGGGCACCAGCAGGGAAGCTGCTGAGACACACACAGTACTCCAACTGGTCCTGGAGGGAAAAAATCTTTCCGTATTTATGCCCTAAAATGTCTGCTGACAGAAAAGCAAACACCCTTAAAAACAAAAAAAAACCTTTCAAATTTATACATAAGAAATGTAAGCGTGAGTCTGTACCATAAGTCTATCGAAGGCCATACACACACCCAGACCATCGGGGACACTGGAGTGAACGATTCATTTCATCTTCACCGTCAACTTCCTCACAAATGCTCACGTTGTCCTAAACGCAGATCGACACCTTTAGCGCTCCCTGCTGTGAACCCTCCGAGGGTAATGACGTCTGTTTTGGCAGCAGCTTAAAACCTATCCACAGGCCACGGACGAAGGACCGGCAGTCCGGTTGGTGGAAAATCCAGAATCATTGGAGCGGGTTTCCCGCTGACGAGGCGTGATATTATCGTGCATGATGACAGAGTCACCATATTCACTGAGGTTCCATTACGCGGCTGCAGTGAAACGCCACGACAAGCTAACGATACGGCGCCGGCCTCTGTTACGGGGTTTCACCACCTGAGACGCCAGTTGTGACAGATGAGGTGACGGGGCGGGACGGAGTCACAGACGGGGCTCAAATCCATCACCCGCTGCCAAGGATGCCCCAGGCTAGGTTGGGGTCTGGCCCAGTAGGCTGGGTGTGTAGCCTGGGCACCATGTGGGCCACTCTGGAACACTCAGCCTTCGCTCAGCCACTCAGGTAGCCAACAGAGAAAAGCAGCCGAAGGTCACAGCATCTAAAAATCACAGACTAAAATAAATATCCAGCCACACCTGAGCAGCAACTAGTACATACACTTCCTGAAAAACTGAGCTGAACTCCCCCTCACCTTCCCAGGCACTCAAACAAGAGCAAATTAATTTACAAACTACAGCATGGCTGACTTCACAGAGAACATCTGGAGAGGAACACAGTGCTATATTCTGACGATTGGAAAAGCAGCTTCCAACAGGCCGCACAGAAGAGCCTCACTCGCCTTGACCTTGACCCACAGTAGGGCGTGTAGGGCAACGGGAAGCCGTGAAAGCCGGCAGGTAACAGAACTCCAGACTGGGGGCTTTATGAGCAGGACAAAGAACGCGGTGGCATATTAGTCAGACCAGCACGTTATTTTGGCGGGTTTGTTTCCTGCTTTCCCTCCAGCGGAAGCAGCCCGAGGAGCCGTGGAGGGGCTCCCCTCGTTAATCCAGTGCTGCTGGCTGTAAATAGATGCCTTCCTTCAGAGCCCCGCTCCCAGTGGGGCACACGACTAAACAGGACAGAGACGTGGATTAAAAGGAATTAGCAACAGAGTCGCCCCGCCTGCCACGTGACCAGGAAGAGCCTTCCCACAGCTGCCGACACGACTTCACGGGCGTCCTTCGGGAGCCTTGGGGGAAAGGAACCTCTGGAGATGTGCTTTGCTCCACCCCCAATACAGGATGGTAGGCATGGAAGCACTCGCAGGGGCCCTCTGACGCTGGCTGTGGGCTGCTGTTGACTGGGTGTAAGCAGATCCTATGAAAACAGAGCACTATGGCTGCCTGAGGGGCGGGGACGACCTTGACGCCAAAAGCCCGCCCTGATACCCGACACCGGCCTTGCCCACTCTGCGTTCGGCCACCCACAGAGAGGGAGAAGCGTCTGGCCCAGGCCACACACACACACCCTTCTGGAGAAGACACAAAGATAACGCAACGGGGGGTGAGACCTAAACATGATCAGCCAGTGTCGACTCTGGCAAACAAACCGGGGGGCTTGCTGAGATCCAACTTCTTATCTGGAGATGAAACCAGTAGGAGAATCGACAATAATCAGCTTTACCTTCAGCCTAAGACCCGCCCAAGATGCACACGTCAAACAGAAAGAAAGAAAGAATCCATCGGCTGGGGAAACCGTTTCAAAATGCAAGCAGAGCTCAACTCCCAAGAGAAGGGGAATTCCAAGGTGGAAGGGAGGCCGGCTGACCCCAGGGACGCTACCCTGGACTAGGGAAGGGGGTGCAGAAAGGCGGGGCCTGGGACCCATGACAGATGTGCAGTCAAGAAGCTCAGACTTAATACAAGTGAAGAGAGCCGCTTGTGCTCTGCAAGGGTCGCAATGTGGATTCCCTGGAGGAGCCCGATTCCCAGTCTGCAGTCCTCCCCCAGCATTTAGCCCCCAGCATGAGGAAGCATGTCCAGCCCTGCCCCCATCCCGTCAGATCCGCAGACAAACAGGTCCTGCCCTTACGCTCACTACTCAGACACAATCAGACTGCCTCACAGCTCTGCCAGCTGTGGAGCCGGCCTTCTGACGCACCGGAGGACTACCAAAGGCCACCGTCATGCGAGATTCCGTCACCTGGACGCAGTCACACCCGAGCCTGTTGAAATTGGACAAACTGAAGTGAAAAACAAGGAGCCACCAGACAGCCTGTGAAAGTCGACCTAAAAAGCTGGAAGAGAAACTAGCCCTCTTCACTTTGCAAATATCGGCGTAGAGAGAAACACGTGTCCTCTCTGATTAGCCATTAACACTGTGACTTTGGCCATAGAGCCAAAGAGCACGATCTGGGCAGATGAGGTCAGAGATGAACTCAAACCCCAAACCACCCCTTGCATTCTGAATGAATCATTTAGGCTAAGCCCCACGCCTCCGCCTCCAGCAATCCAAATGAATCTTGAGGTTTTCATCTGCAGAAATTTTCAGACGTACAAAACCTATAAAGTGCTTTCAGTGTCGTGGGGGGGACATCTCCCCATGTATAATCTACTTTAATGCTCTACTGGAAAAGAACTTTAAGATTTAAAAAAAAGAAAATCAGAGGGCATCACCTGCTCTGAAAAGACACAAGAAATAACATATTATAAAAAAAAAAGAAAAAGATAAAAATTAAATGCAGAACATGTCTTTTTAAATACGATATAAGAACCAAATGACAAGCCATTGTAAAATGGAATGTTTTTCCTACTTGCCCAAAATGCCCTAACCACCGCTAAGTAATGCTTGGGACAACAGGAAAAATGGCCCTAATTATCCGTGATGCAGAACAAAGTCACATTTCATCCAGATTATGCAAGGCCTTTATGGATAATCACAACGACAGGACAGTGGAGTCACTGGGGGAAAAAGGCAGCCTTCAGGCCTCGGTCAAGTAGGGTACTTAATATCGTACAAAAGTAAAAATGGGCACAGGGCATTCTGTTTTCTGCTGAGGTGGTTGAGAAATCAATGGCCAAATGGTTTATAACTGCCATGATCAATAGGAAACACATGAAGGAGTGGTGGTTAGGACTGGAAAGACGAGATTCCAAACAGACTGCCGTGGGAACGCTCCCTCGAGGACGTGGTTTATCAGTGGCATCGCCATGTCTCTTCAGTCCTTCAGAAAACTTGTGGCGTGGCAAATTCAAATTTACAGCCAAGCGGGTGGGGGGGGGACGTTTTTCACACAGGCCAGCGGACATTCAGGTGCAGGTCGGCCCAATGATCTCTGTGATGGCCTTGCAGCAGAAGTCGCAGTATCTTGAGGGAGGCGCCGGGAAGCAGATCTGCTCTGCTTATCTAACAGGGTGGCCGTGGCACCCGGAGATGCTTATAAAGCGTCCGTTGAAATACCCTGACGTGGTGCGCGATCATGGAAATGCCTCCCTGGGACTCTGGCATTGGCACTACCTGTCGCTGCCGCCCTGCTTCTGCACAGCATTGTGGAAGTGTGTGGAGTCAGATTTGACTCCCTCACCCTCCTTCCCACCCTACCCCACACGCCTCCAAAATTCCTGAGTCAGAGCAGATTACAAGGAAACGGCTCTTAAATCAACGGCTTGTTTCAGTGAGGCGTCCATGCTGGATTTTCTCACTGTCTCACTGGTAAATATCCCCGCGTTGTGTTAAAGAGGCGTATAATTAACTGTGTGAGACGCCAGTCAGCCAGTCAGCAGGCACGGAGCCAGCAGATCAACCCTAATTACTATATTCACTTCGTCAGGAACGCTCATTTGGCTGCCCGCTTAGATTCGCCCCGGCAGCTTTGCAAATCCCCCGGCGCCGCATAGCACGTCGTCCAACACAGGGTGACCGCCAGCATAGAGCGGGGAAGGTCCCAGGCCGAGTGGGACGGCACAGCGGGGCTGAAGTGGGAAAGAGCCCACCGTCTCGCTCCGGCTCTGACCACGATAGCTGGCATCATCTCAGGGTCTGGCTCGAACCTGGGCTGATGAGGAAGTGGGATGGGATAGGACAAAGGGTCATATGAACAAAGCGTGTCCAGTAAGCACTGTAGCTGCTGAACACCGCTTCTGAGACCCTTCAGCTTAATGTATATGCTGCTAAGAATAGGTCGCCTGATAACATTGGCAGAACAGAGCTATGCGAAGGTCATGACCCATGTTTAACTAAACTGGGGGGTGTGTGTGGGGGGGGGGGGTTAAGATCACATTCTCAACATCAGGATAGCATTTCACGGGCAATTTAACTCACCCACATAGTGAAAAGGTTTTACGTTGCCACAAGAGGAAGATTAAGCTGAAATGTCATCCAGGCCGGCCGAAGGTAAATGATGATGCCACCACACCCAGCACTCGGCAGGTGCTGGCTGACCTTCATCAAATAGCCGCGACGTAGCCGCTGGACGCCCAAAGCCTTTGTCTCCCCCGTTGACGCGGTCAAGGTGTCCCCGCCGGCAGGGAGGGTGGCGGCGTGGCCTACGACTGACAGCTGGCCCAGGCATCACCCACCCGACATCTGGCCCGTGTGCGAGTTCACGCTTCCCTAAAAAAGCCCTGGCTCTCAATTATGGATGGAGACGAGGAAAAAGGGAAGGCTGCGGTAGAAGAGGAGCAGAGCGACGCCTAAACACGGAGGTTACTTATTTTATACATACGTATATTCATTTTAGGCAGAAACCCGCAGGAGGGGCAGGTGAACTCCCCACACAGAATGTGCCAGAAAAACTGTAGGAAATGAGCGGCAGTCTGTGAAAGGGGTGATGCTTTAAGCCTGACAGAAGGGAGAGGGAGGAGGAAAAAAAGAAAAAGAAAGAAAGAAAGAAAGGCGTAAGATAATCAGACCGGCAGAAAGGCAACACCAGTATGAGAAGAGAAAAGCTAACATTTACCAAAGGGCAGAACGTCTCACGTGTCTCTGTACTACAAACCCACCGTACCTGCACAACAATGGCCACCCTGAGTAGCCTCAAGATGCGGGGGGGGGAATCGCAGGCCTCAGGTGGCAGCGCAACGGCGGATGCCCGTCCGTGGACAGACGGCAAGAAGGTGCAGAGCAGTAGCCGCTCAGGGAGTGCAGATAGAGCAGCGACCGCGGGGGTGCCTCAGCGGCAAGGAGACAAGACGTAGCTGTACAGCGAGGGCGTTACTCGGAGACAGAGCGAGCTCCGCAGTAATTAAGGCAGATTTCCAGCTCGAAGCGACAGAGGATGAAATTTCCTCCCCTCCGCCGGAACCCCTTGATGTTTTTTCGTACCTCCAGTTCTGGGCAGAGGCAGCAAGATCATTTTTTACAGAGTTCACAGAATCCCCAAGAACAGTCTCCTAGCCAAAACCCCAGAACGATTAATTTAGTAACGGGTTATTAAGCTCAAACATAAATTGCAACCCAGGACATTTTAAATGGAAAAAGGAGCCTGATTTATTGGGGAACCGGAGACAAAACAGTCCCCCCCCCCCGCCTTTTATTCATCAACACACTCTTCGGGAGCAAGAACTTTGTAAGGAATTTGCAAAGATGAAAAAAAAAAGGAAAGAAAAGGGAAAAAGGTGGAGAAGTGCAGTGAACAAAGATCAACATTTCATGTCTTTTAATTTTTAAACGCTGAAAGGCGTTGCACGGAGACGAGGCTCTCAAGGCGACCTTTGTGCGCCTGTAGGTATCCGTATGGCCTGCACACCCAGAAAACTGCCCCATGAACACACCTCTATGGGTTTTAACAACGGGGCCACTGGCCAGCGATGAGCCTCATGAAACAACCAAACAGCCGACCGTGTTCAGAGTGAGTGTAGCATCGAAATGGCATCACTCGCGCAAAAGATGCCCGCAGCAATGTTTTTGAGGCCTTCATCTCCCAGTTAAACCCTGACTGGAATAAAAAGTTTGTCTAACACCAGTATCGACATCTTAGTTATGTTAAGGGGGCAGGGAGACTCCCCCAGCCTCTGCCTAAAAAGAGGCGGCTGCATTTAAAGAAACGTCCGCTGTTCTCCCATTTGTCAGTCCCCACATTACTGTTTTACTGCAAAGTGAAAGAGAGTTAAGAATAGTCCACTGGATAATATATATAACCCCAGTAAAATTACATTTACTCTCTAAGGAATTTATACACCCTTGATTTAATTACTGACAGTCTCCACATATTTAAAATGGATTCCAGTCTTTTCCTCAGGTGAAGATATGAAGGCTGCTCTCTGAATAACCGCTAAGTCTGCTGTTTGATCGCCGCTGAAAGCGCAGTCAAGTGATTTCACTCTAGGGACTGAAAGAACCTTTAAGGGTCACAATAACTAAGCTTGTGTTTAGTGCAGATCTGCTTGTAGCGCCTTAGATTAACTAACTACTGCATTTTTAGTGAATCGTTTCCACTTAAGCATCTCGCACACGAGTACAATAGCAAGGCCGCTCCAGAGACTCGGCATTGCCAAACTTTTTCGCTATAAGCGCACTTCCATGACGTTTCCCGCCGCTACGGCAGGCTTTTCAGAATGGTTCATTTGGAAGCTGAAATGGAAACATGTGAAAGCTTAAATTAGGTATTTGTGCCCAGGATCTGGAGGGCATAAAGCCAGCAGATTTGTGCCAGAAGCAGAAAGTGGAGAAAAGACAGACTGGCAGTAGCCCTGGACTTAAAACAAAAGGGTAAGGTGATCCGCAATCTGGAGAGCTTCATTCTGTACCTGGAGATGACAAACTAGCCTCTCCAAACAGCCTCTGCTGTCCGTTTGCTTATGCCAACATCCCGCATTTCAGTCGATTACACAACAGCACGCTTCTGAAGTCTGCAAAAGCCTGATTACGGAGAGCCCCTACCATAAGCACCTCGCACTCAGTGCGCTCTTGCAAAACTCTCATCATTGTGCAACCCACAACAAAGAGGACGAGACACATGGCTCTGGCGGGGGGGCTTTGTTTAACTCCCGTTAAACCCATAGCCTCCCCTGCTGTTTTGGACAAATGCACATTAGCAGAGCTGGTGCTGACGCTGCAGGGCAGGGGGTAAGTCAAGGCATGGACAAGGCCAACCGAAGTAATTTTCTTTGCTACGAAACCAGCCAAATACTGGAATAAAAGGCCTAAGCAGAGCGACTCCAGTTTTGAAATGAGAATCGAGTGAAGATGTGTTGATGTCACAGAAACGACAAGCTGATGTGATGAACGAGACGTCACGAGTGCTGCTATTTACAGAGTAAAACACAAACACCGTCGTCATTACCATCATCATCATAGCTCTGAAGAAGACTTCCGTGTCAGAACACAATGCTCATTTTCAGCACACACTCCACAGTCTACTGTCAAATGACACCTCTGGGAACAGAACAGGCATCAAACAATATAGCTAATGTTCACTGCTAGTAATATGACTTTATATGTAGCAAATGTACCACACATAGTACATGCAGAGTAAGTCATGCACGGCTTTTACAGGCCGCAGAGTGCTATGATACAAAGAACCGTACAATATGGGTTCAGGGTTCAACACCGTTCATACCGGCTTGAGTACAGTTCTCTATTGTTTACATTAGGAAGGCTGTTTCTTACACGCAGGCAAGCCCTCCTGCACCTTCCTATACAACACGGATCAATCTTTTATTAAATCGGCTTTTACTGAACACAAACAACAGTGCTCCACGTTGTAAACAAGCACAGACACCTGTTCAAAATTCAAACAGACAAAATACATCAACTAATTGAGAAGCACAAACGAGAAAGTGTCAAACAAACAAACAGCAGCAGGAGCAACAGCCAACCAAAGTGAAAGAGCCGACCGCCAGGAAAGGAGCCTCGTAGCGGCAGTTTCCGAAGCCCAGGTATCCATCTTTAATGTTGTGCCAGCAGATGGAGGCGAGGAATCGACATCTTGACATTTTTCAGCACTTTTGATTGACAATATAACCATGCAGAAAAACAAACAGCAAATTCTGACCTTATTACACATTTAAAATATGCAAATATTTGGCACTTTTAACTGTATAGAGCTATAAATGATTATGCTATATTAAATAAGCTTGATTTTTCAAATAATGAACAGCAACATGTCAGTTTAAAAATTTCATTTGGTTATTTTTTTTTATAATCTGCACCTTGTTCTCTCCTCGTCTTAAAGTAGCCTCCACAGAGCCAATTTAATCACAATGCAGGACTCAGTGTGAAGGCGTACACAGGTGCTGCAGTCAAGTAAGGAAAAACACGTATTTTTTTTAGCTAAATATTCTTTAGCACAGTGGTTAGCAGCTGGGGGGGGGGGGGGCACAGAGTAAACTTTAAAAATAACAACAAAGAGCCTCTTTTATTAATGCTGCAAGAATTTGAAGGTGTAAATGGTGTTCAAATCAAACCAGCCACACTGGAAAACCAAGCTTGGGGTTTATCAGGATAATACTGTTTGCTTGTCAGCATATTAAGGCGCTTCAAACCACACTGCAGCTACAGACTCGCATATAGTGCTGGAGTAACAGGAAACAATATTATAGCCTGTCATCCACCTTCTAACTAGTAATCTGTGCTTATCCATTACAAAGTCAAGGGGCATTTAGGGTCTCATGCACAAAAAGGCAGCCAGAGTCCCTGAAACCCTTCAGCAGTCATGTAGAGCTTTGCTATGACCAAACCCAGACTGACCAGGACCAGGAACCCCAGCGTCGGCTGCTAATTGGTGGAAAGCCAAACCAGCAAGACAGCAGTTTTTGTGACACTGAGACAGATTCTCCTGGTTATAGGAAGGGCAAAAAAGCAAATGACAAAATCGTGCTGAAGCTCATATAGAAAATACTCAAGGGCAAACAGCAGTGGAGAGAGCTCAATCTCAAAACAGTTTAAAAAAAAAAGACCAGCCTTGTATACAAACATACTGATTACAATTGTTTGCAAAGGTCCCATTTAAACCAAAATGTGCTTGAACGCAGGCTACAACAAGCTAACCTGACTGAATGGGAGAGGTACAGATGAAGGCTCTGATGGTGTGTTAGCATTAAATATGGAATGTCAAAACGAGTCCCAATAATGGAATTCTGCGTGAAAAAACATCTTCCAGTGAAATGTCCTCAATTTAAGCTTCTTAATTGTTACTACGGGCATGAAAACAGCTGAACATCAGAGGACCTCCATCTAAGGTGGGGCAGGTCACTATTTATATTTATTATTTTATACACAGTTTTTTAGGTCATCATTAAGGATGTCATCCTGACCAGAATCTCAAAACAGACAAACAACCATCTGCAGACACTCAAAAAGGCCCGTAAAACTAACAAGACCATGCCCACAACAGCAACGGCCTGAAGTGCAACTAAGCCATGCAGATAACAAACAGCAACTAAATAAAAGCCATCTTACAGCAGAAAGAGCATGTTTAGTCTGGAGGCGGGATTCTTTTACATGTGCATTAATATGGAATGGGTTGAAGTGTATAAGAGACAGCAAATTTGGGCTGGATGGGAAGTCATCATTGTGTCTGCCTGTCTGTAAACATGATCGCACAATCAGCAATGCAGATCGGCTGGAGGCGGGACTGATGAGAAACGCATTGTCTCGTTCGCTCCACCAGGCACCACCTCGTTGCCCAGGAGGAGGGAGACGCGTCACTGGGGGATGACAATGGCCGCATTGATGCCGGATGTCCCCAGACACATTTGGCCAGACATGATGCGACACATGTAGACAAACGAGTCACACGTACTCTCACTCCGCACGGGGTCTAACTGGCCAGCACTCACCTCTGGCGTGTTTTTCTTGAACTCGCGGCTCTGGTCGATGAGCTTTTTCCTGGACTGCTCACTCTCATCCTGTCGATTGGCTAGTGCTGTGGCGGTGGAGTCGAGTTCTCGCTGTGGAGGGATACAACAGGTGAATTACACAGGGCCCACAGGGGTGGGAGAGGCTGCAAGTCACTTATTTACATCCAAAGACAAACAAGAAGTCCCTGGGGTCCTGCACATTAGTAGGAAGACTCAGGTGGGTGAGGGTGGTCACATGGCATCACATCTCATAACAGCTGAGAAGCACTCCAAGCCCCCCCCCCCTTTATGGTGCTGCTGCAATCTTGCTTCTTCAAACACAAGCTCCACCTCCCAACAGGCAAAGAATCACCAAAAAAACGTTTATGTTTAGGCCATATTTACAAATACGTGGTGTGTAAAGCTCTCTGTTCTCCTGATTGCATCAGTCAGTTAGCTGCATCAGAGACGCTGCACTGCTTCCATTAAGGCCCATTTAATATAGTCGCAAGAGATGCGGCCATCAGCATGCCGAGGGCGCACTTTCACGAGTGCCTATGTACGGCACACCGTGGGTACAGACAGCTAGAGCGGCACGAACGAGACGGTGTACAACGAGCACTGCACGGTGCAGGATCACGGCTGAGGGGAGGGGGGCTGCCAGCTCACCGTCGGCCAGGCAGCAACAGACCAGTCCCCGCTCACTCTGAGCCACTGCCGTCTGGGAACCAGATGTGAGGAACAAATCAAGTTAATTGGGCCGCGGCTCAGCCAGGCAGGCCGAAGCCCTCATACACAGATGAGTTGGGGGCTGAACTAAGGGATGACAGGACTCCCCAAATCCCATCCCGTTCTACTGTCCTTGTCATCGCCTCATTACTGTCCTTCTTCACAAGGCCAAGGAAACCTCACACTCACAGCTGAAACTCAGCACTGGTAACACTCCCTCCCATCCACACCCAAAATCGATGTCTCAATTCAGCAGAAAAGGCCAACCCTCTGGATCACTTACCATTCTTAAAAAACATACAAATAATCGCCCATTCAACTTTCAAACACTTATCCAGGACAGAGTTGGGAAGAGGGGGCCTGGAGCCTATCCCAGGCAGCATAAGGCACACAGCAGGGGAACACCTTGGACAGGATGCCAGTCCATCGCAAGGCAGACACATTCACACACTATAAGCAATTCTGAAACACTGATTCATGTACCACACAAACATTAAGACCTACATACAACATATCATCAATCACCAAAAAAAACAGAACAGATGACTCAAACTTCCAAATTAAAATGACTCAACCATGACCCAACACGTAACTTAATCTTCTTATATGAAATTTGATGCAATACAAATGATCAACACCAATGTGTAGGCCTAGGTTTTAAGAAGACAGAGATACAGCAGTAGATCTGATTCTCTTTCATAGTGTGTTGAACCCCCACCTTCAGACCATCCAACCTTTACAAAGCCACCCGCACCCTGCCAATATCATGTCACAGTTCTGTACAGAATGCAACCCACTAGTAGCATTCAGGAGGTCCACGATCACTGTGGGTCTGCAGAAATGCAAGAAATATGAAAGTAGCCACCCCTGTCCATAGTTTTCAGTTCCTTAGGTAATCACGCATTGGTTGCCAAGTGGTCCTATATTCATTTAGGAGGTCCCTTCTCTAAGAAAGGTTGAAAACCTATCCAATTGTTGTGCATATGTCACTCTAAAGAGACCTCACCTTTAATGAAGAAGTACTGTACACTCACACAGGCAAACGAGAAAACAGCTATGCTAAATGCGGGCAAAAATAAACAAATCCCACAATGGCACTGGCAGGCACATAAGAATCAAGTGAGTCAGGGCCAACATCAATAAAAGAAAAGAAGAAACCAGGGATGCTGGCAGCCATGGTAACGGCCTTACCTAGACAATAAAAGGAAAGCAGGTTACTTCTGTTATTTAACCAAAGCTTAGGAATGCTGGGTTAATGGGTTACCTTTAACATCTGACCTTTTTTTTGGAAAAGTTAGACAAAGAGGTATGTGAGGTTAATGTAGAACTAGTGCAGATTTTGGAATGAGGGGTAAGTAGGGAGGCTGACCACACAATGCCCTATCATACTCCCTCTCTTTCTAGAGCAGAAGGCCTTTTTACTTGGCAGCAATCGTTCGACACAAATAAATAAAATTTAATTAAAGCAGGGGCTTAAAAAAATCATTAGGAAAAACAATTACTCGTAGCTTCCTTAACAACCCCAGATAGCCAAATGAACACATAAAGCAATTAGAAGCCAAAACGTTCATTAATAAAGGCTGCAAGGAGACAAAGTGTAACTACTGCACACATACAAGCAGAGCATTTAATTCTTGTTAGAACTCCAAGCCTGTCAGTTACCCACTGCCATGGCTTCACCAGCAAAACAGGGCTCACTTTCACAGAGCTTTAAATATCACCATCAGTATAGCCCCAGATTATTTACTTCAAATTACTCCATGTTCCCTTCTTGTATTGTATTCTCTTTTGTTGTATTACATGTAATATCGTGTTTTCTTGCACAACAATAAGAAATATAGCATCATATTATATTACACTGCAGTTTAGGGTGGCCAGTGACAAAGTATCATAACCCGAAGGCTGCCAGCATTCTGCATTTCAGACTCCGGGAGGGTCTGCTGTTGTACCCTTGAGACGATAGTTAAGGCGAATTGCACCAGTAAAAACATCATGATACATAAATGAGCAAAATCAGCTTTGAAAAGAGGCCAATGAAACGCTAACAGAAGCTGTCAGTCACTGGGCTCCCCCACACTCACACTAAACAGCAACAACCCCAGTCTTCTATCATATTTGCCAATCTGAACCGTGACCCTGGCCCACTGTGTGGGATGGCAGCAGACCACCAACAGTCACTTTGGGGTGCAAAACGTATGTAAAATACAAAGTGTTGATTTTAGACATTAAGAATGCAGAGTGTTTATGTAAACGCTCATGATGTCAAATCAACACAGAGGCTGCACTGTGTTTTGCACACACTTGTGGTGTTGCATCAACGCTCAGACTGTAGTGTGCGCTAACACAACACTGTGTAACTGAATTAACACGGTCTCTGCTGTGACTGCACCAGGTCCACATAGCCCAGCTTAGGAGAGCTACCACACAACCACACTTGGCAGAGTGTGACAGGCCTTACGGTCTGCGATTCGCCGACTCCACATTGGCTTCACTCTACTGCCTCTCTCTCTCACTTCTACCGCAGGGAGACTAAAGGAGTTGGGGGGGGGGGCATTAAAAAAAAAAAAACTTCTTCCCCCAAAGCTTCTGTCAAGCGAGGCTCTTGAGACTGATTAGCAGATGCTATTACGCCCATTATGCAAACGATTTGGCTAATCACTTAAAATTGATTAGCAGGAGTCTCCTAAATCCTAATTCATGGCAACTCCAGGACCCCTCTGGGGACACAGGAATGGGGAGGGGGCGGGTAATTACGGTTTTATCAAACAGAATTCAGAGACTCCTCCCAATCCCACCACAAAATTCCCCAAAACCCAGAGTACGAAGTACACCAGGCACCTTTAGAAGAGCTTCCTAATTTTTTCAGCATTCTCAGGGATAGACCAGAGCGGCCATGGGCTAACAGTGGCAGCAAAACAGCTAGCTTTTTTTTTTTTTATACTAAACCTGCTCTGCTAAATCAGTGCTGACCTAGCTACAGCAATGAAGACATTCTGTCTGAGATTCTGGGCCAGCTTTGACCACGCAAAGTGGGGGGTGCATGCAAACACTCTTCTAAATGACTTCATAGCTGTCCCTCAAAATATTAAAATAAGTGATTCAAAACCCATCCAAACTTTTAAAAACTGAAATAAAGTTAAAATCGTTGACACTATAGTTTCTTCTAAAAGTAGGTAAAGAGAAAAAAAACGCTATTTGTTTTGTGGGACCCACACGTTTCCACATCTGCTTTTCCAGGAATTACTACTTTTGAAGACAAATTTTGAATTTGTCCCCACCAAAGAAAAACGTACGCACACCCTTTATCCAAAACGGTGCAAATTATAGATGCCCGGCATGACAGAAAAAATCCGCACACCTGACAAGAAATGAAGTGCAAAGTAAATAACCAAACGACAAATATATCTTTCCCCACATGCTGTGGGATTCATTCCAATTACATCCCGCCAG
Source organism: Gymnarchus niloticus (assembly GCA_009936485.2). NCBI lineage: Eukaryota > Metazoa > Chordata > Actinopteri > Osteoglossiformes > Gymnarchidae > Gymnarchus > Gymnarchus niloticus. The sequence goes on along the minus strand of JAACJT020000032.1, from coordinate 5,757,454 downwards.
ATTTGTTCGAGGGGGCTGGGAGTGTCGTACCCTAACCCACGTATGCGAAACATTTCTTCTCCTCAAGGGCTGGCTCGCGAGAAGCCCCCCGGTTTGCATGAAGGGCCAAATTGTACTCAATAATGGCTTTATAATTTTCCTAATGGAAGAATTTCGCTGGCTCAGGCGCGGCAGTGCTTGTCTTAGTTAATTTGTTCGGTAGTAAACGCTGATGGAACAGATTACCGCGCTCCCCGGAGAGCCCGCCTGTGCCAGATGCTATCGGCTGCGTGCACGCGGGGGGGCGGGGGGCGGCACGCTAGGGTACCGTTACGAGGCTGCGCTCGTGACGAGCGCCGGGCTGCACCAGAGTGCCTCAGTGTTTTATTCGAATTAACAGCGTGGTAATGAAGAGCCGGGCGCCCCTCCCCACCGGGTGAATCGCTTTCCAAATTGAATTTCAAACTCATTAGAATGGCAGGGGAGGGGAAGCGATACGTGCAAGCCTGTACAAGGCTGATGTAGCGAAGGGTAGGGGGTATTAATTAGGGCCGGTGAGATGACATGGCACTCAGATGTGAGTGGAGTCCAGCTCGCCCGCTTAAACAGAAAAAAGAGATCCCGAACGGGGAACTAAAGCTGGACACGATTAAGAAGGCACATCTGGAACTCACAACACACAGGTACTGAGCTACCCGTTTCGAAATATCATCACCGAGGCGTTTCTTGAAATATTCGAAACGCAAAACTGAAAGAAGTCAAATTCGGAACGGCTTAAATCAGCTCCACATTAAAAGCGCTTACGCCACGAAGCATCTTTCAGCTCGCCTGACCTCTTAATACTGTATGGAACAGCCCGAAATGAGGCCTGTATTTAGAGTGTTTCCATTTTTCAGGGAAAAGAACTTGCTGGAAGCAAAGGAAGCCAGCAATGGAACCATTTTCTCTATTCAGGTGCACAAATTCAATAACCAAAAATAACTCCAGTTTGACATCTGTAGTTTGCCGCTACACTGGGAAACCACAGAGCCGCATACTCAGGATCCATACGGTGCAAATTACAACGCAAGCAAAATAAGTGTTTTCACTGGTTAATGAGGCGAATATAATTTCCAGAATTACACAGGTCTGCATCTATTACAAATATTTTAAAATTATTTTTTGTGTCGCAGATTGTACTTGGCACCAGGATACTTTTCATTGTAGATCGAAGGAAGCAGTTTGTTCCATCTAAAGCCACGACAGTGAAATACACAGGCCCCGAGGACCTTTTCCGAGGCATAATTCAGTGACGGGTTAACTGGTGTGCTTTCGTATGAGAGATCTCCATCGAAAATACAACTTTAATAAACACAAGGGAAAAGAGGGCACGAAATGCACTACGCATATGGTTTGAAAAAAAAAAACCGCGCGGGGCACTGGGACAAAAACAAATGCCACCGGAGAGAGCCGTCTAGCACTGGGTACCACTTCAAAGGACCTTTAGACAAGCAGCAAACACAAGTATCTGTTATAGCTGGGTAGTACAACAGCTGCTGTGAACATTAAGTGGGCTGATTTATTTGCGTTTCAACAGAGAAACAGCCAGACTTTATCAGTTTTTTTTTTTCCAAAACGCAACCAGCACAAACCTGTCGTATTGAAGCACTTATCTAAGGTTATACCGTCCCTCTACTTAATATTGCCAGCATTTGTCTAACGTGAGAACAATGTTATCTGATAAGCCATTTGGTGATTGCGCGATCCATTAGCGCAACCTTTGCATACTCGCAACAAGTACGGGAAAAATGCAAACGTCTTTAGAAAATAGTGGCCGCTAAGTATTAGGTCACGTGCGATGAACCGTTCACAACGGGCGGCTTTGAGTGACGTATAAATCTGAGCCAGGGCTAATCAGTGCGTCAGCTGAATGTAGGTTCAGCTTACATTACGAAGGAACGCAGCCCACGCTGCGCAAGGCATCGCATTCGCCTTGTTTTTCCTCCCAATAAACGACCCAGTGTTTCTACTAGGGATTGAGTGGCAGATTTGTGAACGACGCATTTAGTGTGGGCGATGACTCACACATCAGCAGACAGTGGGGAGGCTAGAAAGGACATAGAAAGGAACGCTTCCCACGATACCGAGCAGGGCGTACAACAACGCCTTGTCCCATCCTGGGAACCCTTCATCTCTGTCCACCTCCATGCTATTCACGGTTGTTCTGTCGAGACTACTACACGAGGGTGAAGTTTGACGTACGTAAATTGCCCATCTTTATCCATGTTTAGCTCACGAGTGCCGCCACCCTTAACTAATTCAGCCAGGGTTTGTGCTGCAGGCTTTCTACTGATAGTCACAACGCATCTTTCTAGGATTTAGGGAGCTAAATGTGCCAATATGGATGGTTACGCACATACATAATTTATCAGTGAAAAGCAATAACACTGCTAGACTAAAGTACTCATGAACGGGCAACACATTCTTGAAATTGCTATGCTGGTATTTCCTGCTTTCACGGAACAGATTCAGTCCTTGCAAACCTTATTGATTCGGTCTAATTTTACCACGTGATGCCTCGCTATACATTTGGAAATTAATTAGCATCGTGGATCATTAAAGCACAAATAAGATAGTGAGTGAGCAGTACATTCTGGTTAACTGCACGGGCTTAAGAGCGGCGTACTTCCGTCAATAATTGAAACTGACAACCAAGGCTGCAGTAATACATATTTTAATTAATCGGCAAAAATTTTTGCCTCGTACACAAGCACAACCTGCTGGTGTTTGCTTTAGCACGCTTTGTTAATCATAAAGTCACTAATAAGCACTATGTTAAGCAAGTCGCGGATCCAAAAAGTTGATGAAAACAGACGGAACGTTGAGCTGCTTCCAGTATCACACAGCTTCTTAACGTTTCGTCTCTAAAGAACAAAAAATGTTACAGCTGTGGATGCTGTATGGCGATAGCCTCCCAGTGTAATCACATAAATGTGGGTAAACTGGTTATGAAGATATCTGGGGCATCAGATATAAATTTCACTCAACTTTAATTTAATATGTCAAAACATGCTTATTTACAACCCATCTTTGTTTGGGAACTAACGATCGAGCTGATAGAAGAGATAACATTTAAAATATAGTATATTAAAGTGCATGAAGTATGAGAAGAACCCAAGTCACAATAGTTAATATAACCTTTATTTACAGACAGGGACTGGCGTACTATTCGCTTACGCCTTGTGCTTCTCGGGGCAGGCTAAGCATCACCGTGCCCCAGATTCAAAACGCGGTTATTGAAAATGGAAAGACGTGTCCCTCCGTAGCCACCTACGAGACTGCGGAAAGACACCGAAATCGCAGTAACAAACCGGGGGGAGAGGTAATGCCTCTTCGGAGAGCCGACTTCAAAGTTAATTGAGGCTGCTTCACTTAGGGCAAGGTGTGAAAACGCTCCAAGCGACCGAAACGAAATGGTAGAAAGAAAAAGGCGGCACACCGCTCAATTAACTTAAACAACAGGCTTTTATTTACTACCTGGTATGCCCGACAACGCCTATCACACAAACCTAGTGATTTCACTAAGTCGGTTATTTATCGCTTAGTATGAAAACATATCTAATTAAAAAAAAAACCCTTCGGCATCCCTTGGCGTTGTGAACCAAAGATGAGGTTACTGAAAGCAGTAAATACTAACAATCCAGTTTAATCACGGAATCTATTCAAAGAGCGGAAGCCGTCAGATTTTGGGGAATTACTGGCACTAGCTGAAGTGATCCAGAGGACTATCACGTAGAAATGCTTTTCCCTAATCGCGCGTTTCCACCGCATGGTACCGGCTCGACTGGCTTGGCGTTCCGTTTCCACTGCAGAAAACTGGTGGTCATGACGCTGCACGCAATTCCCGTAACGTCATCTTTAACACGACAAACAGGAAAGAACAATGGATGATATATATGGAAGGGATTCTGTATTTGATTCTCGGCATGTGGCAGCATGTCACAGCAAGGAGAAAACTTATTTTAGAAGAGGCTGAGTGCAGCAAAACAAAAAACACCGCTGAAAAACGGTGGTCTACTCGGTCGAACGCCCAAACAGTCCGCGGTGGCGACTTTTCAAATAGTGAAAGATCTGAAACACACAGCATATCCATTTTAATATGTAATAGTAGTTGACCACGGCGTGGTTTTGCGGGCGTCCATATCGGTTAAAGTTAAAAACAATAAACGGTCAGTCGAATCCAGAATGGCTTGTTAAAATGCTTTGACCAGTATACCCCGTCGTGTGTTAATGACGCAATGCTGTTGATTCTCGCTGACCAATCAGTAGCCTGCAGCGTCTTCACGTGACCATCGTGGTACCTACTTGGCTCGATTGGAACCACGTTAGAGGTGGTACCAAAAATGGGACCAGCTACTATCTTCGGTTTTGCCAAATGGAAACGCAAAAAAGGCGAGTAGAGTCGAGTCGGTTCTATGCGGTGGAAACGGGGCTTAAGTCAGGAGTTAAATTTAACTTTTCTTTTTTTTTACATTTGTCTATGACACACCAAATAGCCTAGTACTGTATAAAAACTACAGAAGACCTAAAAAAAATACTCTTAATGGGTTGAAAACCGTCTCCGATTTGTGACCCTCTCCCAGACAGAGGTCGTTTTAAAATTCCGATATATTTTCAGAGCATTTAAGTTCATCACATGAAAAATTCATACAATTGTTAAAGAAAATATTGACAGTTCCAGATCACAGAAAAATATAAAATGTGACACAGCAGTGAGTGTAAGGTTTTAAAAACTAGGCTGTGTGCGACATACTGTGTGCCATGTGCAGTCTCAGCGATTGAAGGGCCTTAACTGAACAAGCAGACAGACACCATCACCAAATCAGACACAAACTTTAATTTTTTTACCATCCCCCTTTGGTAACATGAATGGTTCCCCAGGTGTGTTCAGTCCTACTGCTGAGAAGAGTGGGGTGGCCAGAAGACATAGCCTGTGGTTCAGACACCCAGAGGACACAACCCCTGAGTCACAGGGTTGTGTTCTACATAAAACCAGAAAAGGAACTTAGTGATTTTATTAACCATTAAACTCTGTTTCCAATGGCAGAGTGATGAAGCAGGGGTGTTTCCTATTAACAGAGACCACCTCCCCTCGGTGCTGGGCACCTGACAGACACAGGCCATTCCCATACAAGCAGCCCATACTTACTGGACTTAAGTTACACAGAAGCTCAGTGCAGGATGATGGCGAGCTGCCACCTGGTACAGTGCAGCCTGCCTTTCTCCCTATGACGGGGGAAATAAAACACCATGGGGGGGGCTTTTCAGCACAGGATATCAGACCCCCACATACTGTCTGTGACGTCTCTGGTGCCTGACACTTGTTTACATGCATAGATTATGTATGCACCATAATCAGTCTTTAATCATTTGCTGCAAAGTGCTTGAGTTCTTAAAGATTTGATGAGTGTTGTCTGCACCGGGGGTTGGGGGGGGCTTTAGGATTACTGCGAGTTAAAACGATAGCTCAGCTGTAGTCCAACTGAAGAGATCAGTGTACATGGGACTGGATATCAGCACTATTTCAGAGCATAATGACTTGGGAGCGATTCATTCACGCTCCCGCTCAAAAAGACATTTGCCATCTTTTTATTTGTTGTTTATTATACAAAAGCAGTGTCATGCTGCCAAGTCCTCGCCTGAGCCTAAAACAGCAGAGACCACAAATCCTTGTGCAGAACACAGTTTAGGCTAGCATCGAACATGGCATGCACTGGTACCTTAATGGGAGGGGTGGCATAACATTTTTTCCACCAAACACCAGTGCCTTTGGCCCACGTTTTGGCAGAGCACACACAGCCCGTTAAACACTGGAGATTCCCACATAGGCAGTGGGACCGGCAGCCGTTCTTAAACAGCTTGGTGGACAAACCACATCCCAGTCAACACCAAATGGACCATGATGCAAAAATGCATTCCACTGATACAAATTCTATTATGACATGCAAGAATAGGGGTACTGGATGTTTTGATTGGAGTTCTCCAGGGATCTCAATTACCATTCAAAGATAAAACAAATGTCACAACAAGACAGGATGTGGTAGTTGGGATTTGGAGGATAGCCATTTATAGAAGTATATTTACAGTTTTGTAATAGCAGTTACAAATGGGTGCCGCTATCATATAAACTCCACCCTTTTAATACCCACATTTCTGAAATACTTTCTGAACTTTGTGGTGACTAATCTACAAAATTACAGGGCTGAGTGAGGAGTTCCAAGTAAACTCTCAAATCCAATGAAGGGCCTGAAAGAGCAGCAACGACAAGGTGATCCTGGAAAGGAGAACTAAAAAAATCTTACTGGTTGTTGCATGGTGGATAAGTGTATTACTTGATGTTGGTTTGGACAAGCTATCACACGCTTGTAAATGCCGGCCATTATAACAGTTTGATGGCGTGTTGAGTTATTCAAAACCATAATTCTGCAAGTCCCTTTGGGAGTCAAGCAGTTAGACCATCTAGAAGGGGCAGCTTTGGGGGGGGTTGGATAAATATTCAGCGTCATCCCAAATAGCAGAAATACAAGACAAGCAAAATTGCCGTGAAATGACGTCCCAGCCCAATCTGGGATAAGCACGTCATACGCATCAGATGAGATAAAGGGGGAGATGAAAAATTCCCATGCTGCCTTGTACATGCCTCATGTCAGAGACACGTCACTGTCATTTCTCAACCTGACCTGTGCAGAGAAGGCAGAGGTCCATTGTAAACGGTTGAAGTCATGCCAATGCACACCACTTATTTTGGTGGTGGTGGGGTTATGAAACTGTCCTGACAACTGATGTCATTTTTAGAGCTCCAGTCTACTTTGAACAAAGTTTTCATTTTTGCAGGCGATTTTCCTGTACAGACAAAGCCTGAAAGGTTACACGGGAGTTTCATGGGATGGCTTACTTACTCCCAGGCCTCACTTCCAATACTCTCCTCACTGACATATACACATTCTTAGAATAATGTCCCCTGGTAAAGTACCACCACCTGTCATTCAGCTTTTTATGGGAGGTGTCACTGGCTTGACCGCTTCAAATTCCTGTCAGGAAGGTAAGAGGACAATTACAAAATCAATAAAACGACTGAGGGACATCAGCTGTTTGCAGACCTAGATGGGGGGTGGCAATACTCTGACCATTCAAAATACATAATTTATAGAACACTTTTAAGCAATCTGGGATGTATGTTGCAGAAAGCTCAGAAGAGATAAACAATGTTGCTGTGCCATGAGGTGCTTCTGTCCCTCTGATGTAGTGCTACAATGGATAACCTGACCTCAGATTTCCTGCCTGCACTGATAGGAGGCCCAATCAATCAATCAATCAACTCACTACCCCAGTCAAAGGGCCACTCAATCAAGTGGCCACAACAGACACTTGGATGAAAACACACTGGCAGTTAAGGAAAAAAATAAATAAAAAATTGTCTTTGAATGGAGAACTGCATTCATGCACTGAGATCCACAGTCTGCATTTTGCTCAAAGGGTGGGCTAGGCTAAGCAAACAAAGCAGGCTGGGGGGCTCTGCGGTGCTAATAAACTACAGAGGGCGCACTAGGGGGTGGGGTGGCAGCTGCTTTGCTCCTCTCATTGCAGGAAGCACAGAATATTTTCTCTGTGTTCCCATACAAGTGGCACGACTGGTCTACATCCTGTTCCCAGCTGCCTATTTAACCAAAGCCGTGTGTCTGTGCTTTAAGAGCCATTCAGCAGTTCCTGTCTGAGGTGTCCCACTAGCAGACATGCAAAGCTTACAAACAAAAATGCCAGTGTTTTTTTCTTTTCAGGAAAAGAGTGTGGTGTCTGATAGACAAGGACAACATGAGGAAACTGGCCTCATGGTTTAGAGCTAACAACTCTAACAACAAGCTTTCCCCCATATGGTTAACAGTGGTGGAATTAAGTACTACAGGTTTGGATTTTTGGTTTCAGGCCACCAGCATGGGGAAGTGGATCCGGAAACAAGTCATCAAGCCAAGTTTGGGCACAGCAGGATGGTGTTTTCCATAGGATTTAAATGTCTTCAGTACTGTATCATTTAAAAAAAAAAAAAAAAAAAAGCTCAATGAATGAGCCATTTTAAAAAGGTTTACCTGCAAGTGTGCAAGAAAAGAATCATTATTAATAATATTCTGGGCAGGACAGAGAGCATACTGTATTCCGGGGGCCCAGGGCTGCTTCTGTGGGGGCCTGAGCTGTGTCACAAAAGCCTGGATTCAAACCGTGGCATATGGGCAAACAAGCACGCCATTATTTCCAGAAATATTATAACGGTATCTGATTTATAGCCGCAGCTAATCCCTCCCGATATTTGCATTTTGACGCAGAGAGGAATGTTTACTCTGAACACTGGCTGAGTGTATTCTCAACACTGAATTAATTACGGCTGCAAACTATAATTGAATATTAGCATAGTGGCGGACAGTGAATGAGGAGCATACTTGTTAGCTGAAGACAAACAATCAGGCAACTGTTGGCGTACAAGATACCGATGTGCCGTGCGACCCTCTGACGCAGCGGTAGCCTATCAGGGCTCCTTCCACACTGTAACGTGCCCACTTGCGGCATCCCACCCATCCCCCTGCTATACCTCTGTACTCCCTACATGGCTCAGCAGACAGTACTCCATTCTGCCATTGATGGAGAGGGCATCAGCATGGCCTTCCTCGCTCAGTCCTGGTCTGGTGGCTGGCTGGTTCTCATGTGCAGGGTCTTCTTAACTGTCCTAAAATCCTCCCTGAAACATCCCTACAAGTGTAATAAATCCTGACTAAAATATTCTGAAGTACAATGCCTTTTAAACTAAGGATTTTAAAGACTGAAGTTTTTTAAAAATTTTTTAAAGGAACTTCGTGTTTTGGTGAAGGGATGTTAGAACTCATACTCCATTAACATGGCTGTCAGCAGGGAGCTCCCACACCAGGAGGCAAACAAATGGGGGGGGGGCTGTACTGTTTTACAGTTCCAGCAACTTCAAGGAGATATTTCGGGCAATGAGCCCCATTCCTGTGGCATGTACCTGTCAGCTTGCTCTCTCGGCCACATCACATTCCTACTCCTAAACCCAACGATAAGATCTTTGGCACCTCAAACAAAAAGTGTAGTTTGGAACAGGTAGGCCTAGTAGTATAGCTGACATCTTGGAAAAATAATACCAGCAAATTTGTTGAAAATAGATGTTTAAAATAAATAAAAGACTGCAGCAGCCTAGTTAATAAGAGTTCACAGAACAAACCTTTACGAAAATAGATTGAAAGCAACCTTTACCTTTGAGCAAATATTGATGTTCATTCCAGGCAACATGCTATTTTGTTTTATTTACCTTCATGACCTGTGTTTTATGTAAACCAGCTGGATAGCACCATTAGGTGCTGGGCCAAATTTGCCAGACAAGTGTCAACACCAAATGACCTTTTGGGCATCGCAAGTGCTGTGATGGGCTTTCCCCACCAGAGCTGCGCCAACGAGCAAAGACGACGTCTGCCCTAGAGCCCGCACCATGAGAGGATGGACAAATTTGCTGGAGCGGAGAACCAGGGCACAGAGCAGTTCGATCTTCGCCAAGATAGCGCCCGTCTCCATCTGATTCAAAATTAACTTGGTAATGAGAGGATGAAAAGCAAATATGAGATTCCACACAAATGAAACAAAAACTAACAAATAGACTGGTTGAGATGCAGAGGGATTGGAGATGAGATCTGTGAGTAGCAAAGCATTTCTGAGGAGACTATGAGGGGTAGCTTGGTACCCACAGCCCCTCTTTATGAGGGGCTAGCAATTGGAATAAATATCCTAACCAACGACCATAAATTTAGCAGAAGCACTGAAGGGAGCAACACTGGTATAAATACTTGTTTCTTTTTGTGTTTTTTATATATACCTTTTGAGTATGTATGCATATACCTTTAGAATTCAGAATTGACAGGAGCTTTGGAAATGAATTTCATACAGATGTTGCTAGGATCCCAGAGGCATCAATGAGTCTCAGTAACAAATGAAGATTAACATTAATCAGCATCTGCTCTTTCAAAAAGGACACAGTGAAGAGCGTTTTGCATGGGGTTCTCACTGTGGATGCTCCTGACACAAGTAAACAGGCTTGCGTGCTGCTCTGTGCACCTGCCTGCCTCCTGGCTGGTTATTCCACCTGAGCACAGAGCCAGATTAATGCTGCCAAGCCTTTCCTCCAACCAGCAGAGGTGAAGTGTTATTCCGGCTGACTGGCCCAGGCAGGCCTCTTATCAGGGGCCCTGCGCTTCCGCGAAAACACCGTCATGGAGATGGATTGGTTCGGAGATGAGCACCATCAGATAAAGCCAATAGGGAGAAGGGTGGGGGGTGAACGAGTCGAGAGGGAGAGAGACAGTCTCCGTCACTCCACCCCCACATGGCAACCAGGAGAGGCACAGCTGGCTGGGAGGTGGGGGGGGATGGGCTCTCCCCAACACTGCAGTTTAGAAGACAACCCAGGGACTGATAGGAGTGGGGTATAACAGCCTCAATGCGGTCAAGCCACAGGGTGGGCCTCATGCCTACGCCACACAGCCACCATCTTACGCACAGCGACCGTCTCAACACTGCGCATAGGTCCCTTGACACAAAGGCCAGTCTCCATTATCATTACCTGGAGGTGGATCTAAGCTAACACCCTGTTTAAAAGGGACCCGCAGATAAGTCATTTTCTTCTGTAAAGAGACACTGACGAGTCTGGCACTCCTGCCTTAAACATCCAAAGAGAGATATCCCTAGCTCTACAGATCCATTTCATTAGACACATGCTGTTACTGCTTCTCCCGTGCTAATCATTTTTAAAAGACCTTGCCGATCCAGTTACTATTCACACCAAAGACAGGTAATCCCCAGAGTGCGATTTGCAACCACGGCAGAGCGGCACCGCGGAAGCCAATTAACGACACTGAAACTCCGCATTTTCCTAGTTCAACAGAAATACGACAGCAGGTGAGTGATTCTCACCTCGCTATGTACACGGTCACTGATGGAACCTGGAAGTGGACCGGACTCCTGTAGGTGGGAGACACACTAGCAACAGGCAATCCGGCAGCAAAGCCTCAAAATGGGCCTGGTTAGCTAGGATACACACTAGCATTTCCGGTAGATCCTCCACGGTGTCAGGCAGACGGCGGACCTGGAAGTGCTACACGAGCACAAAATGCTACATGGCTTATGCTTCTCCATCAGCAATGCTCCCCAGTAGGGTACACTGGGTTTACCTCACCGCCTCAGCAGAGGGCCAGCCCCTCCCAATGAGAACAAACAACAAAACATACGTCTGGTGGGAATCTGTTTCCCCAGGTGCCCCTACTAGCCACAGTTAAGAGCCACTCCCAGGTGTGGTTCCTCTCACCTACTGAATGGCACTGCGAAGTGCTGAACAAAAGTCCCCTGGGAAGCAGACGATGTCAGCCTTGGCAGAGATTTAAAAAACAGGAATGTTCGCATTCTGCAGAAATGAAATAAAGAAAAAAAAAAAATGGCTGCACACACAAACCATTCGTGCGCACACCTACATCTTCAGCGAATCAGGGAAAGAGAATACCCAGGCCATTAACCGCCACCCGGAACCTCTGCAGCATCGGAGCCGAACACTGGCAAGTCCCGGGTAATCTGCGGGGACCCAATTTGCACGACGGCTGCACGATTCGCCACACTCCGGCGTCCATGTTTATTAAAGGACGGGCTCTGGCGCGTCTTTTTATTCAACCTGGAAAGCCAAGCCGGGATTTGAAATGGGGATGCCTTGGGGTCTCGTCTTCCCTCGGTCGTAACGGAATATCGTGGGTCTCGTTAACTTAATAATGCATGAAACACACCCAGGCCTCGGACATGGGGCTGGCAAGCGCTTTAACTATTCATTACAGGGGCGAACACCAGCAAAGCTGTTTTAAAGCAGCTTCTTCATCCACGCTGCCTGCTTTCCGCTTCCCAGCTATGTTCCCGCCACTGGCGGGATGCTCTCTGGACCACCCAGGATCACGATGCAGGCAGAGCCGCCCCCAGGCAGGTTTAGCTTAGGTGTGGGAACAGGCATGCACAAGTAGTGGAGGAGGGCCCGGGTGTTGACTGTGGTTTGCGTGTATGTGTGCGTCCCTGCATGTGAGGAGTCCGGAGGGGAGGTGGCCCGCAACCGCCGTGTGCCACGTTAAAAATGCCTCCCCCGGGGGCAATAGCCAGGGCTGCTCCGAGCGAGCGTTTCAACAGCAGCAACCACTTACTGGGAGGGCGGCAGGCAGCCTGGGGTGGGGGTGGGGTGGGGGGTCTCCCATTCCTTTCTTTTCAAGAATTTGTTTTCCCTGTACAAATGCGGGCTGGCTATTTCAACAGCCGTCCATCTTAATAAACGTGCTGCCAGCACCCAGGCGACCCAAAAGCGAGGCAGTTGGGGGGGGGGGCTTCCCCAGCTGTTGGACAGACTCCAGTGAAAACTGGTTGGAACATGGGAAACATGGTGTCAGGCCCAGAAAGAGAACAAGCCTGTCTGGCTTGCGGTTTGCACTCCCCCCCATGATGGTGCTCGTCCTCCCAGCCAGGGGGCTCCCCTCCTGCTGCAGTGCCCCTACCCCCACCCCCCAGTGCATGCTGCCAAGCAACAGCAACCTCCAAGCCTGAGCAGGAGCCAGATTACTCAGCAGAACAGCCAGTCAGTGGGGCGAGGGCCTGTCGTCACGCTGCCCTCCTCATCGGTAGGATGTGCAAACCCCCGTACAGCGCCGCTCTACCCGGTTGTACGGACTGACGGCAGAAAGCACTGCTGCCATCCTGCAGCAATCGCAAGCAGGTGGATAGAGGCAACCGTCACGGCCTCGGAGTGTTTCTGTACTTGGTATTGTTGTGGTATTGCTTGTTAGTGTTTCCCGTCACGGCATCTTTTCTACCATAAAACTGAAGGTCCTGAAGAAGAGCCCCGTTGGGACAGCCCTGGAAATAACGCAGGCTACCTCCCCCGCTCACATGCCACACAGCTATACTGCTGCTGCTTGGGCTTTAAATTGAGACTTTATTTTGGATACAGTGTAAGTTGAACTTTATTCACTCCACCTCCGTCACAGACTGGATTTCCTTGGACCTGAACAAGAGCCAAACGAGACTTTAGAGCATAGGCAATTAAACGTAGCAGCTAGCCTCGAGTTCATCTGCAGTGCCAGAAACATTACTGGGCAAGACCGGCTCCCGCATCAAAAATACATCTGCAGGAACAATTATCCCAAAAGATGCAAAAAAAGAAGCACCTTAAAATGAGGGATTCTGATGGTTTAGATTACTTCATCTTACACACGCAAAACCAGATACCTTTTTTTTTTAAATATATTGTACAGTAAACAATGTCTGTTACCATGACCATGGCCAGGCATTCTGAAACGGAGGGTTATACACACCAAGAGCACGTCAAATCAATGGGTGTGAGCCGCACCGCCTGCATCTGGGTTTCTCACAGAAGAGATAAAGATAGAGCCAACCTCAACACGACAAGGAGGAACAGGCCCAGCCCAGCAAGCTCAGTGCTGGATTATTTTTTGCATTCTGTTGCTTCTAACTCTGAACTATGGCATCTACAAATCTACAAGGTCACAACATGCACATAGCTACACTGAGCACTTTTTTTTTCAGGTTTTCCCAAAAATGTAACCATCTTGTTGGGTCACAGCCCCTCGATTCTGCATTTTCAAAAATACACACTTGTATGATTGAAGAGATTGCCATGGGCCGGGATGGAGGGTGGGCAATGTCAGGGAGCTCCCTGCCACGTGGCAGCCAGAGGGAGGTCCCATGCACCACGGCCTCACCCATAGCACCACAATGTAGCCACAGCCATGATTAGGTTAGGCCGCATTCCGAAATTGAGTTAAAGACAAGCACACTGATTCTGTGGCACAAACAACAAAGGCCAGTACTTCACAAGTAAGGATTTCCAAGCTTATCCGACCATTTCATTTCATTTAAAAGCACATCTTTTCCAACTTAGTTTGTGGAAGGGGGGAAAGGAAAAGTCTGTCTCAAGGCTTTCTAACAAAATTGGTGAAATTTAATTTCTGCCAAAGTTACACAAGGCGTACAAAGACAGGGACTGTCCACCCTCTTGACAAAATGGGGTTGGGGAGCCTCTGAAATGAGTCTGATGGCATTTATAGCACAATTCAATCAAACCTGTTGATGCCCTCCACCAGTACAGAAGTCAAGCTATGAAAAATGAACTCTAACTTCGGCCTGTAACATCCCTGGCTTTGTGCAATTTCAGACCCGCAGGAGAATTCGCATGACATTTTTCTGTCCCTATGAATGTGGCCGCGAAACAGACACTGTAGAGTCCTATTTAATTTAAACCAGGGATTAAATATGCTTGGTGTCCTGAGATGGGCACACCTTGGCCTGTTAGTGAATAAATAATCATGGAAGATCAGAAGGTTTAAACCTAGGTGATCCATGTGGCACGATGCTGCCAAACGAGGGTGGCACCAGCAACCCTTGAAAAGGATTGACTCACATTGTAAGACGCCCCCAGCTGGCATTAGAGGAGCTGATTACGCCAAGAGCAACAGAGGCAGACCCAGCCCAGCCAAAAATAGTTGCCCTTTTTTGAGGTTCAGTGCCAAAGGAGGCTGGGCAGATGTTTGATGAAAGGAGGATAAGCAGCAGCTGGGCCCAGGTTTTAGCAGGCCTGGGTGTCAGGTTCACCAGGAACGGAGCAAAGATAGCAACCGACTAGCGGCCTCTACAGGAATCAAAAACGGAGCCACACTGCTTTTCTTCTTGCTGTGCACTTTAGTACTAGTGAAAGAACCAGGTCATCCTGCTTTGCCCCCCAGGCTTAATCCCACCTGCAACACACATCAGAAAGGCAGAAGAGCCCCCCAAGGTCAGGGCAGGCTTCAGCTACCACGTCAAAGAACTCCACCAGCCTGGACAGGCAAGGAGAAGTTGGGGGGTTGATGCTGCAGCATGGGGGTTATGGGGGCAGGAGGGACAGAGCCTGAGGAAAAACATCCTGGGGGGCCCTCCTTCTGCACTACAAAAAACTCCCTCGTCCAAAAGTAAATGAATGAAGCGCTACTGGCCAATAGCAAAACAGCTGAGTAAATCAGAAGTCAAAAAAAGACCACCTCCCGCCCTGATCCCACTTTCGGCACGCGGTAAATAAATATAACAAACTGCCGCGTCGCCACAGGAGAAGTGGCCTTCCGGCAGCCGGAGGAAGGCCCAGGGCTGCTGAGGGGCAGGCGACAGGGAGAGGAAAACAAACCTACTGCCCAGTTACCCCGACACAGGGAGAACGTGTCAGGCCCTCTCCTCAGCGCACCGCGTCGCTCCCCAGTTGCCGGCTACATCTGGATTTCCTTTCCAGGACTCCTGGAGCTTTTTTCAGGTCACTAATAATAACTATTTCAGGCGAAAGAGGAGTTCAGCCAAAGTGTACCTCCGCGGTCACTGTGCCGCTCCTCAGCGGGATCCGCCAATCCTGAGCAGACAGTAAGGTACCTGCTGGTACAGGGCAGGGTCCACAGGGTGCTAGGCCTGAAGGCCACCCTGGCTCATCGTGGCTGACGTTATTGAAAGGGTGCAAGGGGGCACGTAACGACATGCAACACACTTCTGGGTACGAGGCACAGGTTGTGCATGTCACTCCAGAAAACAGGGGGAGTGCTCTCATACATTCGTATTGAAAGCTGATGGTGCAGTCGCTACCCTGACAGCTACATTGCCTGCGCATTACAGGCTTCATCGCAAGCTCTCCACCAAAGTCAGTAACCCAGAGCGAAAAATCTGCCACTGAGGGTAAATTCACAGCTGAGGTGCTGGAACGGAGTGTGAACTCTGGAAAATATTCTGGTGTGATACAAAGTAATGCCAATAACATCGCCGTGTCTTCATTTTAGATATGACCAAAAATAAAAGATTTAATGAAGGACTTGGTAAGGTATAAGAACATTCATGGTATTTAAAATAAGTGGAAGCCGGCACTTCTTTAGTGTTCATGCAATAACCAAACTGCCAGAACAAAGACACACCTGCACTTTATATTGTGTGCTAAATTACCTCCCTTCAAAACTTCACAACCGTAATTAAGCGTCTCCTGAGACTAAACACAAAAAAGTGGCACGTTGCAATAGAAAAGGCAGCTCAATTACTCAAAAATAATAAAGTAATCACTGAATTGGTGAAATTTTTAGGCAAGCTTTTCAGTCCTTTCGGACCATCATGGCTGTACAACTGGTACATAAAATTGACACTGACTATTTTGAACACTTAACCAAAGTATGCAACAGATACATAAAGATTTATAGCTGCTTGTATACAAGAGGCACAGAAAGATGACAATTTTTCAGAGCAACTTTCAACACAAATACAACAGCAGCATCTTGAAAAAGTATGTCTGTCTATTTCATGTAGGAACAGAGCCTGATGAGTACTTAGAGGGAATTTAGTGACTTTTACCTTAACCCTGGAAACCCAATGTACTTAGAAAGTCCCTCTTTCCTCAGACACACACACATTTATCATAGGTGGAGTATTTCACACAGCAGCTGCCCGAGACCACTTGTACCACCAGACATCTGTGTCTTCCGCTCCCCCCACCAGCTACCAGAGAACCGTTACATCCCATTTCAACACTGATAGCAACTTTCATTTCTGCGACAGAAGACTATTCTATGTTTTGAAAGTGCAACTTTTTTTTTTTTTTTTTTTTTTTTTAAATGGCAACACATTATGCTCACGGTCATGAAACAGGTGCCACATGGTCAGAATCTGGTGGCTCAACACACCACCATGTCAACTCGAGTCTCTGCATAATTATGGCCTATGGAGAGGCACAGGAAATATGAAATTCAACACAGACCAGGTTTCACCCAGACCTGTACATACACACTCACTCCTCTTAACTGCAAAGTGACGACTGGGGGCGATTCAAACTCAAAAAGTACTATTTTACAACTTCACGCAGTTTTAAATTTGAAATGCAGACATTTATGGCTGTCATCTACAGTCTCTTTTGTGGTTCACCGGGGACGACGCCGGGAACCATTAAACTCGTCTGAGTGAGTCAATGAGTAAAGCAACCAAACAGTCAACAGGCTTAGAGAGATTAAAAATACGAGACACACGTGTGTGCATGCGTGTCAGATCTAATGAGAACGGGCCGACAAAGACGAGTCACAGGCATACACGCAGATGAGTCACACCTGCAAGGGGCTGCCAGAGAGAGCGTGTGCCCAAACGGTGACATCAGAGAACAAAGTTAACCCTTAAGTTCAATGCAAAAAAAAAAAAAAAGCAAGCCCCCGCTATCCCAACACCCTTCTGCACATAGGCACCAGTAAGGCTTCACATGACCATGCCTTCCAGCCAGTGTATACCCATTAATCCATGTCAGACCTCCAGGGGGGCGCAAGTCCTCAGACCAATCAGCAGCACGCTACCTTACCTTTACTTTAACACAACTATTATTAATGTTAATGGCAGCCAGGCATTTGTGAGAGCGCCGTGCAACCTGGGACATAGAGGGAATGGGGCCATGGGATCTCAGCTTAACGATGCAGCTGTAGAAATCCAGCTGGGAATAACACTGTAGAGTGTTAAAGTTGCAGCATTCAGATATAACAAGAAAAATTCAACTCCCCTCCATCAGATACACAGCACCGTCGGCAGATTCCCCACAGCTGACAATATACAGACACACACACACTCCTAATTAAGAGCTCTGCCACGTCTGGTACGAGTCATCGTTGGCAGTCCATGGAGGAAAAAATATGGAATATTAAAAATAAACACCACCAAAAACAGGACATTTTGCTTTGTGTGCAGTAATGAACAGAACAGTCTGTAGCCTACAGATGTGCAATATAAGCAGAAAGGTGATAATGTTTTAATTAAAGAAAACCAGAGCACAGCTATTATCTAAGGTGTGTGTGTGTGTGTGTGGGGGGGGGGGCAATGTGACTTTTCGAAACAGCCCATTTTCTCATACAGCATCTGGGAATGTTTCCATGCAAATGATGAAACCGAAGCCTGATGTGTACCTGCGGCATCTCCCTCCGAACTGGATTGGCGGGGAGTAGGGGAAACAATGAGCCTGTGTTTCCAGCTCTTAGTCCCACCTCACGTGTCTGCAGTCGCAGGTACTGTCTCAAGCGACACACACACACACACACACACACACACACGAAGGCTGAATGAAGTGGCTGCAGTGCATGCCAGAGCAGTGACACGCAACATCTGATCAAAGGACACTGATCAAGTCATAACAAGGAAGGATTTCCCCTCACGCTTCAGTGGGGGGTGAGGTACAAATGCAAGTCCAAAGTGGGGGTGGGGAAAGATGGCCTGAACCATCACAGTCTAGCAGATCGGACTCGGCACAATTGCCAGTGTGGTGCACAGCCACTTATTTACGACATCCTGGAATGGAACTGCGACGTACAAACATCACAACTCCTAGTTTCAGAATCATTTCAGCCTCAGCAAAATGGGCCGGGTTTCCATCTGTCAGAGGACACAACCAGAGGCAAAGTGACATGCAGTCACATGACCTTTAGAGAATCGTGGGGGGAGGGGCATCGGCTAAGCGGGGAAAGTTCTCCCTTTGTCATGAGCAGGCAGTCACGTGCCGATTCCATCCGTCTGGGCAGAGCAGACAGTGGCTGAAGGTAAAGAGGAACACCCTGAGGGGGGCCAGCCAAATTCAGGGCAAGTCACCAGCGTAACCAATCGGAGCATCAGCAGCACTTGGGGGCAAGACGACCACACATGCAAGCACAAGCACGCACACACAAAAAAAAGGGGGGGCCAACTGGATTGCTTAAGGCCCTGGTACTAACCTGCCAAATTTGTATGGGGGTTAAAATATTTTTTTGTATGTATATAAATACTGACTGGTGGGAGGGAGAAAAATCAGGTAACCCAGCACCTTTTCACACAGTTTACAGCCAAAGGCAGGACTTAGAATCCTAGAATCCCACGTGCTTCTTTTCCAATGGGCCGCTGATTTTATTTCGATTTCCATTCAGGATTAAGTCCAAGGTTAACGACTTGGGCAGCTGGAAGACAAACTCAAAGTAAGGTGCTGTTTTCCTGGAGTTGGGTTTACTTAATGATTAAAGAAGAACATTTCCTATAGACGTTATCAGCATTAAAAGATGCGCAAATACAACGGTAAGCTGCATTTGGGAGTCCAGACACACATATCTGTATTAAAACAAATTCTTATCAACATCGGTGCCTGATTAGAAGTGCTGCTCTTTTAAGGGCAACTGAGCTGTGTCATTAATATGAAGGTTTTAGTTAAACAGAAAACCAAATTAAAAAGCAAAAAAATAAGTGAGGACATGCAAGATAAACAGCAAAAAGTCAGTACTGTAGTATACAAGGACAGAAGAGGCACTATGAATATACGAAGACATCGAGGTGATTAAATACAGCTTCAAAACAATACAGACGGTGCCTGCCAGGAAGAAGAAAAAAAAAAAAGCATGTCACGTCGTGTTATATATTTGGTTCATGAGTCTTTGAGAACACAAACGATCAATGGGTCAGCTTGCTAGGGGGAGTACAAACTTTCTTCTATACATAGTCAGAAGCTCATCACTTGGATCAATCCCAATTGACAAAGATAGGGTATCACCGACCAATGAAAGCAAAGCCTGAAGCATTGCTGTCCTCTCATTGGCTACATGATGAGGAAAAAGTCCAACCTCTGGAATGCACACAGGGAGGACTTTTAATAAACCCCAGCCCTCCTACTTCCTCTGACAGGGCAAAAAGTCCCACTTATCAACAGCTCGCACTTCCGGACAGCCAGATCTTCAGCAGCCCCCACAACAATTTCCTTAGTACGGAACCAGGCCACTCTCTAGATATGACAGCACTCCCCCTGTGCCTTCAATCAATACACCTCAAACATGAGTCTGCTGTAACCTGCAATACATTTTCAGCCTGAAATCAGACTGCATCTCACACTCAGCCGGGAGGGGAAATACGGGGAATTCTTTCCGCTGACACAGTAAGACGGACATTAATGCAGCTGTAGCTACACACTTTTTGTTCCTTTCCGTGTGGCACGCTAACGCTAAACCTCCTGGCAGAAAGTTTCATTTCAAAAGCTGTGCGGAGGTCTGCCTTGTGGGTAGAAGCACCATACACTTGCAGCCCTCAAGAGGGACTAATTAAAGAGATTACTGGGGGGGGGGGGGGGCGGGCTAAAGAGATCGG
>JAACJT020000032.1:5685416-5735707 GCA_009936485.2 Gymnarchus niloticus | reverse complement strand
TGAAAAAAAAAGCCCTGCGCCCCGGGGGGTGGGCAGGGGGGGGGGGGAAAAGCAAAGACCACGGGGCCCCAAAAAAGGGCCCCACTTTGGGGCGGGGGGGCAGTAAATGACCATAATAGTGAGCAGAACAGCTGACGTGGGCTGTTAAGTTGTTTTTAGAATTCAGTGATCTGCAGGCCCTTGATAAAATCCATGCACACACCATGAAGGAAATGGTGCGTCTCCGGGTTAGGCTGCATTATTAATAATGCTGTGGACAGCTGTGTTCTGACCACTGTCTTTAACAGATGTCTTTGAAAACACAAGAGCACTAAAGACTTTAAAAAAATAAATAATAAAAAGATCTAAGAGTGAGAAACATGCTGCTCATTAGGTTTATAAGCAATTATAAGTTACTTGTGTTCTTCTGCCTTTGATCTTGGTTCTGATTTTCCAAAGTACCCTATAAATTACCGCACTGCAATTAGCTACTCGGAGCTTCCCATCTTCTCAAAGCGGCGCCACTCCGTTAATTGTCACGGTTTCTCCTTTCGATTGCGAGTGCAGCCGACATCACATCCTTGCTTTGGATTCGGCAGTGGGGGAAGAGTGCAAGTTATTTTGTGTTTCTGTCATTAAGCAGCTTTTATTGAAAGAGATGTTCACATTCTTGAATGAGATTCACGCAGTGTTCAAAAGTTGAATACTTTAAACTGATTCGTTTTAATTTGAGAAAAATATTAAAAGGTCCAGAAATGAAACAAGGGAAACGGCTGCATGTGAGCAGGTCAGATTTCGCCACTTGTGAAAAAATTTGCAGTTTAACATTAGAAACCACCTCTTTAAATCCTTATACTAGTGTCAAGTATAGGGGCCGGTTTTGAAAGGAAAGAAAACCCTATAATATCACGATGACCTAATTATTAATAAAGAGGCGGGTAGAAATGGCACTAAACAGGACAGGGCTGCCCTCTCATCATCTGTCAGAGGCTCAAGCTTCATTCGGGATCTTTGGGGAGAACGGCGAAGGGTCGTTTGCGTTCCCATCGGCTCTGATTCCCAAGATCTCCAGATTTCCCAAAACTATTTCCAGATGTTCATCTACAGAAGCAAAATACATTTTAAAAACCCAAAGTAGCAATTTTTAGCCCCCCACATAAGAAAATGCCCCCATATGGGTTGTTACGCAGATCCATTATAAAACATGGCAATATTTTACTGGTACTTTTCCATTCTCTTTATAAGATGTTTTATTGGGTTTGCTTTGTAAACCACCATCTGCGTGTAAACATCCCTGCTCACTTTGTGTTTTTTCCTCGTGTGGGTACAAACACAGAGAAAGTCAGCTTCAATTACGCTGGAGAAAACAGTAACCCCTGGGAATGAGGCTGCCAAATGACTCTTGCTGCTGCATCTCCGCAGCTTTCATCGGGGGTGAGCGAGAGAACCAAAAAGAAACCTCGACAAAGGTCAACAACGGGCTTTCCTTGGATCGTTTCGCTCCACGAACCACAATATTTTCGACCGCAGTAATCAAAACACCGCTTTCCACGTATAAGCGATTTCAGAGCATGTCAGAGCTGTTGCTGACTCATAACCAATGTCTACGACAGCGCTGCGTACACGTTTTACACGGCCGGATGTGGCAATTTCAGTTCAACAAAGTCCCTGCCGTTCTGGAACCAGGACCAGTCCCCTCCACCCTATGGTGGCTCACGCAGGGAAACTTCAAATAAAAATGATTACTAGAACAATGAAAATCGCTGGAGCTGCCATTCTCACATGGAGGAAAATGTCTATTCAGTATAGAAGTGAGGGAGCATGAGACTCACCAGGCAGAAGAATCACATCCAACAAAACCGCTAAGGACACCCTAGCAAGGCCCTGACAACAGAGCAACTCAGCCCAAGCTATCATCCAGAGCTATAACACCTGCACCATCTCATGTTCAAGAATTTAACTTCATATCAGACAGGGAGAGGTGTAGGAGTACACATCAACGGACAACCACCTGGTTCAAGTTAAGCGATTTGGCCGTTTGGGGTTCCCTCAACTTGTGGTTGTCAAGAATGCAGCCCACCAAAACTGTAGTGCTGGATGAGAAAAAGGGTTTGATAGTCCATCAAGGCCATGAGGGTGGGGGTGGGATGTTTGCCATGTTCAGCAATCTCCTGTGAAGCTAATTGAGGCACGAGGCTTCGGCCAGCACCACCCTCCTCCTCCTCCTCCCTCCGCAATGGACGGCACATTCCAGGCTAATTATGCATTTGGCGTCAGAGCGCCAATAAAACCATGCAAGGCAGAGAGGGCCCCCATGAAATCCCAGCTCTCTAACGGGGGGGCAGACAGAGTCAGTGAGGTAATGAGGGGAGTGAACTGTGAATCGGCTCCAGGCCTCACGCCTCGCCACCCTCCCTTGGCTGCAGAGCAGCTCACTGTCCGTCTCCTCCGCTGCCACAAATTCAAACACTTTTAAAAGCAGTGTAATCTTCTTCAGCCTTCAAGAAAACACGCTCGTGAAAAGAAAAACACCCCACATACTTGAGTATCAGAAAAACATGATTAAGGAGATGTCCACCACATGACAAGAAATACTTTTAAATTTGAAGTTAAGGGGTTAAGAAGAAAAAAAAAGAGCACAGATAGACCATTTTCTTTTGTTTTCGAGCTTAGGCATTATGTCACCTCCATGACCAATCTATCTACACCCATTCCATCCCAGGGTTGGACAGGCAAGGCAGTTTGCCTTGTGGTAAATGTGACATAATACAAAAGGCAACACACCCCAGGAGATCCCTACATATACATCACTTTGGAAAGAAAATATGGAGGGCCTGCAGCTAAACCTATCTGGGGGAATACAAATGCTTCACTTTCACTACCCTGTTTACAGTTGTGAGGATATGACCTGCAAAAGGATGGAGAGAGGAATCTGTTACCGGGCAAACCGTGCACATTTCAGCAATTATGATTGCAAGATACTCATATCCCCCCCACAGAAAGCAAAAATCACTCAGGCCAGTTTTACAGATGATGGGCACGCACGTGTGAATTGAACGTGGCCTAAAGATGTCACATTTAAAATGCAAAAGAAGGCTGGTTCTGAAAAGGTCTCCACAGAAAACAAAGTGCCAGAAACCAACGTTCTAAAGTCTGGTAGCTGACAATAGGACAGGCAGAAAAATCAACCAAATGAGTAGTGAGACTTCTCTGGATGTCAACATGGCAATGGAAGGGTTTAAGAAATAAGTTTAAAAAAAAAAAAAAAGCAGAACAGGTCCATATCATACTTCACAAGCAAACAAATCAAAAACTGCCTAATAAAAGTGTGGGTGTGTGTGTATGGGGAAGGGCAGCATTATGGGCTTTGCCAAAAGACAATGGGTGCGAGACTCCACGGCTGACCTCCACCTCAACTTTCTCACATCTGAAGTCAGAACGCCACCGACACAGGAGAGAACACAAATCTCATGGAGACGCAGGACCTTTTTAATGATGCCTCTCAGACTAGTTTTAACACCCCCCCCGTATTGAATGTGAGGAGAACCCTCCCAGGCCAAAGCAGCCTGAAAGCAGCTACTTCTGCCACACAGGTTCACTCTAGCTCTAACGAAGGTCAAGAAACATGCCAGGCAGCTGTGACAGACAGATCCATGTGACAGGTCCCTGCTTACTTCACCATGCACTCAGTGACTTATTCATAAATGGACATTTCTTAATTTTACAACAGCGGAGAAGAGGGTGGGGAAAAACCCCTCCCATTTTTTAACGCATTCATTTCAGTTTCTTGTATCTAAGCGCCTATAAATAATACTGTCATTACGAGATTTGGGGGAGAGGAAAAATTAGGAATGGAAAATGTGTAAATTCTTTAAAGTTACACCACCTGTCAGCAATTAATCAAGTTCCCAGTCTAGTCAAAGTATTCCGACTACAGCAACTAATTAAGATCAGATTTTTTTTTTTCCCTGGCTGTCTGCAAGGGAAAAGTGATTTGCACATTTCGGAGGAGCTGCTTAGATCATAAACATCAAAATCAAACTCAATTATAGGAGCAAAGACATAGATGGACAAAAGGCATGTGACTACAAAGGATGAGCAGCGGCAGTGCCCTCTCACCATCACTAAGCCCAGTCTGAGGCAGAGAGAGAGGGCCCCTCGAACACCAGTCAAGAAGAGCTTTTATTCGTAGTCTCATCAATGCTCAAACCGCAGAAGACGACGGCTGCTCAGGGCTGATGTTGAAGATGAAGGGGAACAACAGTGCAAAGAGTCACCACATCCAAGGAAGGGGTGACCTCGAGCGGCATACACACATCTGAGTGTGTGTATGGCCTCCGTGTTCCAGCTGCAACTCCAAATCGAACCAGCCAGCACCCAGAAAACCCTGGGTCACTAAGCAGTGTAAGCAAACCCCTCACTTGGGCAGATGCACCTTTCTGACCAGAAATGGCAGACTATCTGCAGTTGCTTGTCTATTTCAAAGTCCTGATTCAAGAACCCATGTTTGACTGAAGAGAGGGACACAAGAGCAACTCGGCCTGTAAAACATCTCATTATGCGTTCTGCATAACAGGCCCGGCGCAGTGCGCTGTCACTCGAGCCTCGGCAGGAAGACACCGGGCTCCCTCGTTGAAATCTGCCACATCCGAGAGGGAGTTCGTCCAATTTTTTTTTTCCCCGTGATGTTATAACCTATAGCCCTCAAATACTCCTGCATCAGAATGGCAGAAATACAAAACATCAATAAATGGGGAAAAAAAACAAAACATAATATAGTGCTTCTTGCTGACACATGATATTAGTTTTAGGTTGGTGGGCATGACAAGCCACTGATAGGCTTTGACATCAATACAGCCTCCACACAGCAGTTCGCCCAGAAGGAGTCTATGTAAGCAAAGTAATAAGGCACTGACAGTAAGATGTCAAACGTTTAGAACACACACAGATCCCCATCTGGTTTCAGTTCCCCCCAAAAGCTGAACACTATCCCTGCTTTTAATAATACCATTCCGAAAGCATTGATGATTACTAAAAAGTCCTTCAAGCAACAGTAAGCAAATCCCATCCCAAAGCACGACTCATATAGGGAAGAGGTGCCCCAAATTTTACAGGATCTCAAAATGTGCCTCGCCTCTGTGTGTTCCTCAAGGAACGTTCTTACATAACCACAGAACCCACACAATCAATGAGGAATAATGGAGATGGAAGAGAGTACATCTTTAAGTGAAGCTCAAAAAAAAACACAGCTCCAGCACCATTAGTGTCAGGACAAGACCCCCCCCCCATACTGAAATTCCCCACACGCCCAACACTTCACAGACACCCCTGTAGCCAGACACTTCCTCGTGTGGCAATACATTTAAATAGAAATTTTACCATCCTGAAGTCCAGCACTGACAAATCTGTCAGTGCTAAGACTGTATTAGCACGGGACATTCGTCATCAGATATACATAGAGGTATTACACATACACGGTAGGCCCATTTTAAAGTAAAATGTTAAATACATTTGAGGCCACCAATTTTCACCGCTTTACTTCTGTCTCCTGAATTACTTATCCATCCCCCATCATTTTGATAACTTTGACATTTCTTTAAAAGACAAGGCAGATATTGTAATTCCCACGTAGACCCTTTAATAAAAATGCTGTATTTTCAGTTCTGCATATTGAGGGGAAGTGAATCGCGATGAAAGATAGACAACTAATAACTCGACCGACAAAAGCAGGAGAAGCAGTCCAAATGGGGAAAATAGCAGACGCGGGAATTCGCCAGAGGTCGAGCTAGACACCACCGACTACCTTAAAAGGTCGGAATATACTGTATAACCTAGTTAGGCTACAAGAAGACACTTCGTTTTAAAAGGTTGTATAAGTTTTTTTTGGTTTTTTTTTAAACACATTCCATGAAAATAGCAACAAACACCAACATGAAAAAAATAGGTTATATTACAATTCTATGCATCAGTATTACGATTGATCAAACAGGCGCACCCAATAAATATCAAAGGGATAATGCGTGTTATTATATAGACACCTGAGCCGGCCACATTAGTACTGCAGCCACCTTCGGGGCAGGGAAGTGTCGAAATGTCACACAGCAAAAGCCCCTCCTGAAGGAGACGGAGTTAGAGACGCACATTTTCTCAGTGTACATTTCGGAACACAGTTTAGGCAACTTAAAACCGCAGCAGTGCCAAAGGAAATTACAATAACGAATTACCTTTCCCCGCCACTTCAAACTAATGCTCTTATATGTTCAAACCCAAAAGTGGGGATCAAAACAAACCGTGTCCGTGATCAAAATAAGCTCAATATAGGGAATGTTTTTGATAAAGAGTGCAAAACGCATATTTAAAATTGATGAAAGCCTCTGTTATGACCATAACCAACATCGACCTGCTCACGACTGCACTATCTGGCTAATAATGGAGCCATGGCGGACACTACAGAGAAGAAAAAAAAAAAAAACTCGATGCTACCTACCACAGCGACAAAGAAAACGGCGGTTAAGATACGTTAACAGCAATTACACCGCGGAGTTATCTGCTCGGGGAAATAACGGTCGGGAAAGCGCGAGACGCGTCCATTTTCCCACCTTTTTTGCCGGGTCTGACAAGATGCGGCGCGGTGACGTGTAAACGCCAAACATTCCGGTACCTGCGCCCCATTTTATCATCCAGAAAGTAGATAATACAAACCATACGGGCGAACAATATGGCATTTACTGCCGGTATGAGGACATTGTCACCGTGTTAATATTTCAAACTCCTTTTAGATTTGATTACAATTGTCCAGGAAATGTGTGTGTTGGGGGGGGGGGGGCAGCAAAACAAAAAGGCTCTTGAACGACAGTACCAAAGAACGCTCAATGAAAAGTATTTCACGGCTCTTTCTTGGTGGTATCAGCGTTATACATTTTATTCGAATTATGCATCATATCGAACCGAAGAATCCAGTTGATGAAAGTTAGACCTTTACATTTTCTTCGCGAACACCATTTCACTACCTGAAATAGTTCCCTCCATACGGATTCGAAAACCCTCTTAAAACATTTAATCCGATGTACGGAAATTTTTTAAATCTACTGAAAATTCCTCAGGGAGAAAAGAATAGCTTGACGTGGATCGACTTCTGGTAATGATAACATTTTTTTAATGTTAATTCAGTCACTTTCGAATCTAAAATTACTTTTTTTCCCGTAAACTTAAAATTGTGAACTCAGCAGCTGTCAATACAGGGTTTTTCATCGTACAAGAACTTTTCACAGCAATGAACTTCAATTATAAATAAAACAAATAACTCAAACTTTAATGAACATTAAACGGCTAATTCCGTTATACATGCTGGTAGAAAAATTAAACGTTTCGTGCAATTTATGAAACAAATTTATTGTAATCAGACAATTAGATGCATTTCTGTTTATTTAAATATCTTACCAGTTAAATACAACGAACAGAACAAAGTCAGGGTTGGACAACAAACGTTTTAACCGCTAACTAGTTAAACGAATTAGAGAATATCATAAATTTATTCTGTTGTATGTCGTTTATCAGAAGTCCGTCCAGTCCATTGGACAGGCATTTAAAGTGTTTAGTAAATCAAGATCGATAAAATTGGTTTTCAAATACCGAGACAAACTTCCAACGATTCTGTTTCCAGTCGTGTCTAAACAAGTATCTTCATGACAGACTGCTCTAGCCACTATTTAAATATCACACTGAAACATAAACGTTTCAAGATATAAAATTTCGCAAACACAATAAATAAAACAACTTCCAATGTAATAAGAATTAGACCTAACTCTGCCTGCGATCCCGCTTCGGTCACCACAGCGCCACCCGCGATCGCGAGAAACAACAAAACGCATCTCAATTTTTACAAAATTATTCACACAAAACACGCCAAAAGCCATCAAAACATCCACTCCGCAGTGCAAAGTTAACGACCGGCCAGTAAAACTCAACTACAGGCGTTCGGGTCAGCTTTAGCCCTCAGTTTGCCTAGGTGGCCGTATCCCCGCGGCCATGATGGCTGATCGATGGGAATTGAACAAAGAGGATCAATTTCCGATCAGCGAGAAAGCCGCTTCAATCAATGGGAAAAGCGAGCTCCAAAAGCGGCCACAAACACCGGCAAAGAGGCGCTGGAGGACCCAGGCACGGCTCGAATGCGGCTTTCCCCCGCGGCAGCCTTCAAGAACGCGAAGCGATGTAAGGGGAAAAGGCTAACCTGCAGCTGCTGTAAATCAAAGCGCTTCCAATATTGAAACATCGATCCAGCATTGGCCGCCATCTTGAGACATATTGAGACGGAGTGAGAGGCTGATAGAGAGAGAGCGAGGGGCCGGAGTTCGGAGGAAAGGAGGGGGAGCGCGCGCAAAACACGGAGCGGAGCGATCGAACGGGGCCTTCGCTTATTGAACAGGGGCGCGGAATGGAGTTATCGAACAGGAACCTGTGCTATCGAACGGCGCTGCGGAATAGAATTATTGAACTGGAGCCGGCAATTTTTCTAACCGGTAAAACAAGGAATGGACTTTCTGCGCAGATCGCGCCTTCCCCGCCGCATGGATAATCGCTGGCAAGTGTCTCTTCGTAACTGTTTATGTTAATTATAGAATTTTATTGGCAGTGACTACGGTATCGTTTCCAGGCCGACAGAAGACTAACACATGGTTTAATTGTGTACTTTTGCACGTGTTTACTGTCTTATTTTTAATTGATCACATCAGAAATCGACCACTGCTGCTGTACTCTAATCAATGCCGCGTATAGGTTATTGATTGTTGCTCTAAATTGTTTTATCGATTTTTGTTTTAACCATTACAATCCTCTTTATTACAATCATGTGCATTACTCCACTGTTATAATATCGGATCTATTTCACTAAACACTAATTTTAGTATTATTTATTTTATACGTTTGACAAGTATTTTAAGTGTCGAAATTTAAAACGCTTAAGATGTAACAAAATGTGTTGCATGAAATAATTGCGAGAAGTAATAAAACTCAGGTATTAATATGAATATGTGTATTATTCTACCCGAACTGTTTTTGGTCATGGCGTTGAATTGTTCAAATTTGTCATCTTACCAAGAACATTTTTCCAAGTTGTTTTTTTTAGTATCATGAATAGTTTCGGGAATAACCATGACGTATATCGCTATGCAATGATGTGGATCACCACTGATGTTTGACAACTGTTTTTTTTTTCTTCTTTTTTTTTTCGGATAAACGACAGACGGATCCAAACTTAGACTTGAACGTAGCATAATGGCGCCCCTAGAGACAGAAACTGAAACAACACGATAACATTTTTCCTTCCTTTTATATTAAGCAAACAGTGGTCCTTAGCGGATAATTAATTTTTAGTTGTCTGACTATGCGATACTGGCATGCCATCCAGGATGTACAGCAGCCTTGTGCCCTCTATTACTTGGAATAGACCCACCTCCCCCACGACTCTGATCGCAGGTTGGAGAAAGGAATCGCTGGATGGTTGGATGGATGGATGTTTTGAATGACGGCTGTTCCTTTTCACTGGAAGCTTTTATTTGTTTTAGCATTTTTATTATTTGCTTCTTTTTTGACAGAATGAAGATAAATCCTTTGATCCTTTATTTTGCTATGCAAATTAGCTTAGTAAATATCCATTGACACAATCCCACTCCTTTTCATACGTATTTTTGCATTTTCATTTATTTCAACTGTTATTCTTTCACTGACCTATGAAAATGTAATATGAGTGAATTCTCATCTGTGTTTTTTGTTTTAAAATATATTACACATATTAGTTTTAAATTAATCCAGATGGTTGAACTGTCATTAAATTTTCTTCATTCATCTGTATTTCCAAAGTTAATCAAATGTTCCTTCAACAAGCTCATATTTGTGTGGTGTATATAATGAAATATGTTTAAAATGCTATACTATCCTTTTGAGGTACAGGCAGATGCATAATCCTAAAACACACAAAGGACATTTAACACTTAAATCCTTATATGGTATAAATACAAAACAAGAAGCCAAACTCATTCTGAATTTCTGACATTTTTAGTGATATACATATTTTTTTGCCATTTTTCATGATCTAGCAGCAGCATATTGGTTTTGAAATTGGCCCCACATGCTACTTCACATTTCTGTCTTTTTCCACCACAGGTAGACTTGATTCTACTAGTCAACTAATTATCAAGTATTAAGTTACCTGGATTAGGCACACAGAAGGACAAAAAGAATGATTGCAAACCAATTGTTCAATAACAAATGTTAACTGAATACACACTACTTTAAGTTATCCTTGTCTTTAAATTACAGTTGGCTGGAGGTACATTTGATTCCAGAGACTGTAGTTCTTATTCTTAACTTAATTATATTTCCTGTCAGTTGACTCTTGTCCTGGGTGGAGTGCACAAAAATGATTAAACACAAAACCAGAAAAACAGGCTTCCTTGTGCGTTTCGTTGCAAAAAGTTAATAAGAAACACCTTTGCTGATTTATCTCATTGATTCTGCAGCTATTTTCATTTTGCTTTGTAGCTGTCTGACACAAAGAGTGGTCAAAAGACAGAGTTAAGAACATCTTGGTCTACTAAGTGTACCCACATGGAAGAACACATTCGTGCACTAGTTTGATCAACTGAATGTATACACACACACACACACACAAATTCATGCAAAATTGACTGTTTTCCAGGCTCTATTGTTGCCATTGTTAAGATATGTGAAACTTGCCCCCCCCCCACACTGTTATGCTTATTATCATTTCCGTCCATTCATCCATCTAACCATCCTCTAAGCATTTATCCTGGTCAGGGCCATAGGCTCATTGTTACTTTTTAGCTTTTTTCATCTGGTTTTTAGTTTCTGCAATGATGTTTTCATAAACCCTCAAGTGCGGGGACATGCCAATGGGCAGGAAGCTCAAACTTCAGGATCGTGCATATTTAGTAATCTACAGAAGACAGTCACAAGACAAAATTTATGAATAAATTCAATAAAGTTACTAGTTTTATGTAATAAACGTGAATTCATCTTCTAAATTTAAAAAAAAAAAACTTCATTTTTATTTATCAGGAAAGAAAAAAATCAAAGATGGCTGTTCAGAACTGTGCATTCTGTCCTTCTCAGAGGATTTCCCCAGGATGGGGAAGGCATTCCTTGAGAAGTTTTCATACCTGATTTAAAAATTAACATGTGTACAAAGTTAAATAATTGCTCCAAACTTCATAGTCAGTGAATTATTAATTGCATTATCAGAGTTAATTTGTCAAATCAGAAACAACCACAGCAAATAAATTACTAAGAGCACATATCACCCAGAAATCACTTTTGTGTACCCACCCTTTAATGCAGAGAGCAGACCTTGCTTTGGGTGTTAAACCCAATGCATTTCCACCAGGGAGGCACAGTCAAGAACAACATTTTCAGAGTAGTCTGTTTGTCTTAGTCAGCCATCTTCTCACAGTAAATACTCAGGATCCTTGTAATTCATAGTGCTGTCAATCCTCACTCTATCATCTACCGTTCAAAACTAATCATGGATGGGAGTGTGTCGGCTCCTCGAGCTGCTTTGTACACTGGGAAATATCAGTGCTTGAACAAGAGAAATGTAATAACAACCCGAGCCGTATTTGCTCTGTGAAGATTGGAATTGTGCTCCATGGTTGGGTGATCTTGATGAGAGAGAGCGCTCACCATCTCTCCACGCAAAGCTGTCGGCATGGAGAGAGCACTTCCACGCTGCACGAGAGACCTTTCTAAAGATTAATGATGTTTGGGAGACACCAATTAAAAAGTGAAATTACAGTTAATCAACCTGCCATTGCACATGGTTAAAAAATGGACGGGCTTGAGTCGGATGTGCACTGTAACAACCCCTCTCTCTTTTCATCCAATTACATACACATATACCCATGGATCATGCAGACTGAATAATACAGGATACATATCGAAGTATTCCACATATTTCTTTTGAGAACCACGATTTTCCCATGCTAGACCAGTATCTCCAATAACTCGCACCGAAATAAAACATCCATCTGGAAAAATTCATCCAGACAATAATAACAGCGAGGGTCTTACAACTTAAAAAAAAGAGAAAACTTCAAAAACACTGTTCAGCCTGAGGGGAAGAGATCATGTTGAGTGAACGCTTAATCCACATGTGAGGGAAAAGAAGGGGGATAGACGGGAACGCTTCCTGTTAAT
This sequence comes from Gymnarchus niloticus, assembly GCA_009936485.2. Lineage (NCBI taxonomy): Eukaryota > Metazoa > Chordata > Actinopteri > Osteoglossiformes > Gymnarchidae > Gymnarchus > Gymnarchus niloticus. The sequence continues at coordinate 5,723,515 of JAACJT020000032.1, read as the reverse complement.
CACATTTATGTTTTCCCCGAAACAGTACACGCTACTCGCAGACATCCCGTTGTAGTGCATCGGCGGAAGGGGGCAGGAGGGAGTAGAGGCAGGCTCGAGCACTGCGCTGTGGTGAGGAATCTGGAGCCCCCACAGGACTGAGCGCACTGTAGCGGCGCTCCTACCGCCGCCTCCTGCGAGACGGGATGCGGGAGCGCGAAAATGAGTCGTCCCATCGGCGAATTTGTTTTTCTAACTCACCGGAGCTACACATTATTCCCCCCCCCCAGCCAGCACGCTTCCCCTGGAGACTTCAATTAGGGTTGTCTTCCTCACACACAAGCGTGCCCATTACTCCCGCGCGAACGTTTCTTATAAAGAAAAGCTTTCTCAGCAGGCTAGTATTAAAAGCCCAACATGTCGGATTAAAATTTAATTAAGAACGTGCACGAAGTCGATATAGCAGGGTTTCCAAAAAAAAAAAAAATCGCAAATAGAAAGTAAATGTCATGAAAATGACTGTGTCACATAAAAGTATTTATTGGAACTACAAGTTTTGAAACGGTTAGAACTCAATAAAGCCAAAACACGGTGGGGTTAATAGATGTATGTATCTTTTGCACACACACTCATGTAAACATATATATGCCCATTGTTTTGTTTTGTTTTTTTTTAGGTAGCCGAGAAAGTATCGATTGAAATATTGATAACGAAGAAGAAACAGTTTTGGATTTAACATTTTGGAAATTAGAGAACAGTTAGACATTCGGCGTGAATGGGCGGCCATCTAGTGGTAATTTGTGTCGCGCTTGATTCCAGTACCCTGTAAGAATTTATAAATATGCAGCTGGCGTCCACTAAAGGACGTCCGTTTGTATTCTTTACGTTTTTGGTTTTTTTTGAAGTTAGTAGCCTACTTCGATTTCTTTCTTGTGTCTCTTTCTCAGCAGCAGGTCAAATTTTAATACCCTCGACTGAAAATGCTGACATATTGGTGGGGTGGAGTATTACCAGAAAGACATGATAGCCATTAAAGCAATTTTATGTATCTCCTTTAGAAATTGCTTGACGGATTACAGCCATGCTGGTGTGCTTTTTGTTTCACTAATGAGGAGGAGAAAACCAAACTGAAGAATGTGTTGATTGCACGTACTTAATCAGACTTAATTGTGCCCTTAAGAGCAAAACGGTGCTTTAAATGAATTACAGACTCGTAACTTCATCCACAGACTTCTGCTCATGTAGTCATCCGCAGTTGAAAACTAGGCGACACGTAATCCCTACCTTAGTTTCACGTCAAATTCTTGCTGTCTATTCCTTATCTTAAAAAAGTAGAGGCAGGTGTTTCGGTTATACTTTCTTTCCTGTGGAAACCACATTCAACTGCCTGTAAACCCTGCCCATTTGATACACTTGCAACCTTATCAACACCAGAGGGCACCACAGCCCTGTGAGCCGAGGGGCCGTATTTATTGGCTCACATTTTTACTCAATATCAGGTGGCTGTTTTAGTAGCTTTTACCATTCACGGTCTTGCTGAATTGCTTGGTGAAAAAACTCTCTCCAGGTCGTGTATGGTGCTGCTACGATTAAGGAATTAAATTTGTCGGTGGGCGTTTGAAAATGGTTGTGGCCCTGGCCAATAGGTTCCAGGCGCAGGTGCCTCTGGGGTGAGCCTGTTGGACAGAGACTGACAAGGCCAGCCAAATTAAGAAACAATTACATGCTTGCAAGGTCTACACCTGCTTAAGCTATTGGACAAATGTGCATTGGCTCACTACGCCCCCCAGGACCTTGACCCACTCCCCTCTTCCCACCGAGCCAGTTTGGTGCACCACCTAAAATGGGCACAACCTTACAGCCTGGCTGCCTGTGAGAGTCTGCCACCAGTGCCAGCCTGGCTGGCTGAGTGGGTCCACATTCTCCTCATCTCCCGCCATCATGTTCCCCATAGTGTTAGAGTTGCATGAACCAAGGTCTCAATCATGCACATCAATCTTGCTGTCACTAAAAAGAGCCTCTTGGGCTCACTTTGCCTGAGCATGGTTCACCCCATAAATGAGTTACTGCTGCCCAGCAACACACTGGTGAATTGATCTCTAGTGCTTGCATAAATAAACTTGTTGTATTCTTAGCAATCAACGTTGCAGCAATGTCTTCTTCTACTTGCACATCCTCAAATTGTCCCAAATGCTGTTCTGGAGGAAAAATAAAAACTCCATTTGAAATCACTCAATGAATCTTAATCTTTGAAATGTCATCATGCTGCCTTTTCAAAAATTGGATATGGTGTGGAACCTGTTTCCACTTTTTACATAAAGTTCTGTGTGTTTATCGTGCTCAGAGTACATTGGTTTTGTCCCAGCCACACATTCCTTCTGAAAGTCCATTAGGAGTGATGCTGTTAAGCCCAGCTTTTTCTGAGAGCTCTTCTTACATTGCATGTTATGTGGGTCATGCATGCTCTCACCATTCAGAGGATCTCATCCTGAACTGGGATTTGTACTTAATGCTGTGAATACGTGCACTCCAGTGTAACTGACTGCAAAATGTCACCCCAGGCATACAAAAAGTCCCCTTGGAACTTGAGCTTAATAATGGCATTGACTAATCAAATGGATGATCTCACCAGCAGAGACAAATGAGCACTCTGTAGCCATCTTAATGGCAAGACTTGTAGAGGCAAAGCTATTCACGGTTTATGTGGTGCAACATGTGACCCTGCCGGCAGTTTGTCTAGGGCCTGAGGTCCTAAGATAGCCGCACCTTGTGTCCCTTCGATGCTGGAGAGCATCTGTTTTTTAAAAGGGGGTGGGGCATTTCTATGTCAGGAATCCCTTTGGATCATACCTTCCTTTATCTAAACATAGCCATTGTGTTCCTCTTGGTCAACTGGGCTGATATATAAAACGAGAGGTTCACCTTAAATCATTCTTCCAGGTTTTTGGCAACAGGCAACACAAAAGAAGCTCTTCAGAATGGTAGGCTTATCTATTTCTCGGCATTTTCTGTTTAACCTTCCCTGGTTTAATGCCATATAAGGAACTCTGCATGTTCTGCATTTAAATGTAACCCCAGTATCCTCAACATATTTTTAAGGCTGTTACCTAATGTTGCAGACACTATCTTAGTGTCTTGTCCAAAGGCTGTGCTGCCCCAAAGAAATTAGTAAGCTAAGTAGCATTCAGGTGGCATTCCCTGATAAAATTTATGTGAACATGGGGTTTAGGATAATTTAAAAGCATCTTTTGCAAAAACTGGATGAAACAAGAAAATAATCATTCAAATTTTACCATAAAACCTAAAATAACAAATATTTGTGATAGCGCTCGTTGGACAGATCCAATAGAAGTGGGTCTTCTCGCAAAATGTTCCTTTGACAGATGTTGCACTTCACCTCAAAACACCATAACCTTCAAAGTTTGTAAAAATCACATTGTTCATATAGCAGTTATTTATTGCAATTTGCCAATGCAGTATTCAGAATGTACTGTAAATGTGACAGAATTAAAAACTGAAATTGCACCTCCACATGTCTATTTTTGAAACCTCTTTTGTCAGACAATACAAGTTTTTCAAAATTGCAGAAATTGCAGAAATTGCCAGCTGCAAATCTTGTAAGAAAAAAGTACATGTGATCTAAATTGTGGTGTAAGTTCTAGTACTATGGTAAAAGAATGCACTGGTAAGCAATTCTACCACAGGAGATTAGCCATAGTGTACATCGGTTTCATTTACATGGATATTGGTCAAGCAGACATTGGACAGTTGGAGAGTTTACCTGTTCTGTCATTGAGCTACAAGTCCTGTTTTAGTTTTGTTATTTCTGAATCAAATGACATCCTTTACAGTTTCCAATTTGTATAAGGTAAGCCACATGGCTGTGATTAATGGGCTTTCATTTCTGCTGTACTCGTGCCCCGGAGCCCAAGGACTTATACTGAACACTGTCAACGCTCCATAAAGGGCATCCATCTATTTACTGTTACGCCAAGCACTTGCGGAATCAGGCTGAAACCAGATCCCCACAGAAACTGCCCTGTACTTCCAGCAATAAGCTGGCAGAGTTTGCAATTACCCAGTTGACAATGTTATTTGGGAGAGAACATTCCACATGGCATGTTGTTCTGCTGTTACATTTGGTTTTTGTGTTCGTCACAGGCCATGGACGGTGTGGCAGGTGTTAATGGGTTGCCCTCCATGTTTCTTAGGCACCAAAGAAGGCCAAGAAGAAGGAAGGTGTTAGTTCCAATGTTTTCAGTATGTTTGAGCAGTCCCAGATACAGGAATTCAAGGAGGTGAGCATTCATAACGTATAATTAAGTAGAACACTGGGAAAAGCAACTGACCTGTCTCTTTTTTTAAGGCTTTCACTATCATGGACCAGAACAGAGATGGCTTCATTGACAAAAATGATCTGAGAGACACTTTTGCCGCTCTTGGTAAGCCAGCATCCATTTTCTATAACTGCTTATTGAATATAATAAAACTGAGGTACTTTTTTCAACCTCATGGAGCTATTGAGCAGTTTTCACATACCCCATCTTGCTTTCTACAAGAAACACAGATGTGTGTATATATAGGTGAGAGGACATCTTGAGGTCAGAGCACAGGACATCAGCACCTCTGAGTTGGGGTTAAGGGCCTTACTGAAGGGCTCATTGGTAATATGATTATTCTGCTATCACAGGTTTCAAATTCATGACCTTCTGGGCACCAGCACAGGTCTCTAACTCACTGAGCTACACAACACCCCAGTACAAGGTCATTGTGAGCCTGGACCATATCCCAGGAAGTACAGGGCAGTCCATCTCAGGGCACCCACACACACAGTCGTACACTAAGGACTTCACATCGCATGACAATGTGAGGGAGGAACCTGAGATCGTAGAGGACCTGTGCAAATACAAGGATAACATACAGTTTCCACACACAATTGGGGCCACTGGTTAGGAACTGAACCTACTACTGTGCAACAATTCTAACCATAGAGCCACCATAGGTCCATAAACCAATAGGCCCCTCCAAAATCTTCTGAGCAGTAGGTATCACAGCTGCTTCATGGAAATGAAATATTCTTTTATAGGATGATTCCTTCGCTTCTGTCTTTTTCCCTCTCACTGTGTGTCCAATGTTATGCCATAAGAATGCCTGTGACTCACTGAGCCAATCTTCCGTAAATCTGTGTTGGTCAGTTCTCCTTGTGTCACTGTCTTCTTGCTCCAGTCTGCTTCTTGAGCCAGTCATCCTGGTGTTCCCAGAGGCCTTTACTACACATGTTTCTTGGCAGGTCGTCTCAATGTGGGCAACGATGAGTTGGATGAGATGTTGAAGGAAGCCCCTGGTTCTATCAACTTCACTGTTTTCCTGACCATGTTTGGCGAGAAGCTAAAAGGTTGTATGCCATAAGTCTTGGCCATGGAGCCAAGCTGATAGAATCTGGCCAGCACTCAGTATGCATGCAATGCTGCTGCCAAAACTACATTTTACTGAATGGTGGCTTCATGAAGAGCCTTTTGATCTCTGGGCCAATTAACCTTAAATAAAGCTTCTGTTTGGAAATATGTTCCAACTTGGATTTGGCTTAAACTGCCTAAAATAAGCTGAGCAACAGTATTTACAGAAAATAGCACATAATCAACTCTGAATAATAATAGCATCAGTGCTTAATTTTTGGTGTCTATATTTCTATCCAATATGTAAACAGAACCGCTAAAGGTACTTTTGATAGACACATATCACGATCAAAATTTTCTCTATGCTAAAGGCTGTATCTTTTAAAACTTGAGTGGATTGCAAGATACCTACATACACTCAGTGACCACTTAATCAGGGACCCCTGCTCATTAACACAACCAACTCCTCCAAACAACATAACACATGATTACAACTGAATACATACTACATGCAGACAGGGCCAAGAGATTCAATTACTATGCAGCTATGCATTAGAATGGCTCAGATGTGTGATCTAAGTGATTTTAAACATGACGTGATTGTTGGTGCTTGACGTGACAGTTCCAGCATTTCAGAAACATACTTCCTCCTGGGATTTTCATGTATGGCCGTGTTTAGAGGGAATGGTGTAATGAACAAAAAACATTCAGTCAGTGGCAGCTCTGCTGGCAAAAAGACCATGGTTAATGAGAGAATTCAATGAAGAATTGCCAAACTAGTTAAAGCTAACAGGAAGCCCATAAATGCAAAAATAGCAGCACAGTACAACAGTAGTGGTGTGCAGAAAAGCATCTCCAAACAATAATTATCAACCACTGAAGTACTTCAGCAACCAAACGAGGTCCTACCTAGCATTTGAATATTCTCAGTCCTTGTGCATTTTGTTGCTGGAGGTGCTATGCTGACCTTTTTCAAGCATTAAAGTATGTCACTTAGGCCAGTCCACAAGGTCATTTGATTGTGCAAACACATTAATGGTCATAGGAACATAATAGTTATACACACATACCCAGAACAACTGCTTCTTGATTGTGGATTGTAGATTTAGGAATTTGATATTTCTATTTCTTATCAGTTTTGTTAGAGTGGCCTTTTCATTGATGTTGCGTAAGATTACATGTTTGTCGTTTTGTGCTTAGGTACTGACCCTGAGGAAACCATTCTGAATGCCTTCAAGATCTTTGATCCAGAAGGAAAAGGAATTATCAAAGGAGATGAGTGAGTACCATACCTTGGCTACATCTTAATTCTCTTATTTCATCTCCTCCACTCATTTCCTATCCTCCTGCACCAGAAATACTTCCAAATTCCAGATGTTGAAGGATTTCTCAATACCATAGGAGACCAGTGTATCCTTCACGGCCCCTTTACAGAAGAGAATTACACCTGCACATGACACTTACAAAGAATAATCGCATGTGACCGTCACACTGTTTGCATATAAGGAGTGTGCACATGGTAGCACTGAATGATATAGGATATCCCAACTGACCCATTTATTTCTCCTTTCCTAGTTTCCTCCCCTTGCTTCCTCTTCTTGTCTCCTCCATGAACTTAGAACTATTGGACAAAGAGACAAGGGGAGGGAACAAGTGGAGGAGATAAAATACAGAATTTACCTAGATGCAGCCCCTAATTCAGAATTGGAGAAACAGGAAGCAGATGACAAGCTATTTCCTGTTATCCTGTATCATTGATTGCATACTTTTGAGTTCTACGTGTGTCTACGTGTAATTTTGAGTGTTATCTACTATATTTTACCCTGCATATTGTTGCATTTCAGGATCAAGTACCACCTCATGTCTCAAGCAGATAAGTTCTCTGAAGCTGAGGTACGGCACATTTCCATGATTTTGCTATAGTATGATCAGTGGGATTGTGGCTCCATAAAAGTCTTGGTATTACCATATCACTGCTGCATTGCCAGTCTTATCGGCTTATCTTGCACATGTCTAACATATTTCAGTCCTACTGATATGCTCTCTAAGTCACAGTCCATGAGGGCATATGGTGAACTAAAAACCTGGAGTGTTTTGTTAAACCACGGCAAACCCCGTAAAGAAACTATGCTGGGAATCCCATACTGAATTGTTGATGGAGACCCTAAAAACATATAAGGCTCTAATACAAAAGTGATGTCTCTGTGTGAGGCAGGAGATTATGCTCAGAGATGCACAGCTGTGTATGTGTTTTTATCCATTCTGTGAGCTTATACTCTCTCATGGTGCTGCTTCATGGTGAATACAATTGTCCTGGAGATCAGCTCCTCTTCTAAGCAGTGCAGCCAGCAGACTACCCTGCTTATTGCCTTCTTCATCTTGCCTGCATGTGCCAAAAAAACCATCAGAGATTGGCACTGCGACACACCGGTGCAGCTTCTGGAATTGTTAGGAGCTAGAGGCCCATTTTTGTAGTCTGTGAGATTACTATGGTTATGATGAGGTGGTTTGGCCTGTGATAGATGTACCATGATGCCATAATTTTCCCTCACCGCCTGTGTTGAGCTTATTTTGTACCTTTGTTTCTGTGGCCCTTAGCAAAATTAGCTTGTTACAAAGTCAAAAAAGCAACACATAGCTACATTTCTACACCAAACATGCACTGGGTGATCAAGTTAAATTACCACATAGATGAAATTACCCTTTTAAAGGATAATTTTTAAAGGGTAGTTTAGTCTGTGTTTTAGAAAGCAGCCTTTAAAGCTTGAGTTTAAATCCTGTGTTTTTGGGAAATTATGAGCAGGTAGACAATTGCAGACAATACCCTTTATTGGGGCATTTGCTCTGGCCCACAGGTAAACCAGATGTTCACAAACTTCCCCCTGGACGTAGCTGGGAACCTGGACTACAAGAACCTGTGCTATGTCATCACCCATGGAGAAGACAAGGAACAAGAGTAGGCCTGGTGGTGCCCACTCCTAAGATGTTGCTGTACATAGCTTCCCCTCTATACTCACTATTCCTTGTCAATAAAAACCTTGTATCAAACTTAAATCCATCTGGTTCTGTTCAGGCAATATTGGTCTGACTTCCTGACATCACAATGAATATTCAGTTCATCTCCTCTTTGACTGGACACCTTCAGGAGACACCTTTGTAATCTGTGCTACCCCAAAACCTCCAGCTAGACTAACAGTGTAAATATTTTACAAAATTACCAGTCTAACTGAAGGTACAAAACACTTTGTGAGAAAATTCCATTTATTGAGAAGACATATGGGGGAGGTTATACCTGAGGATTGAAACATAAGTACATAAATACATCTTACGGGCTATGACATGACATGTTTCCCTCAGAAATGTCTCAAACCAGACTGGAACCATTAGGAAATGCACAGCTAAGCTCATTCAGAAACCCATGCTCTGCAGACACGATGCACTGTCTTCAAACGGTTTATTGATGCGATCACAGTCCATGCAATCGCTGTAACAACAATTACAGGCATCATTAGCTGACAGACACAAATGAACATTGAGATCTCAATGAAATGTCCAATACAGTGACAGATTATCATTTTCAGCTTTGTTGCGATTCATTCATACATGAATCTGAACACATGAACAAAGTCAAAAGATATTCCATTACATGCACAAAATTATTTGGAATAGACCTTGTATTTACACATATTACACTGCAATCAATAAATCAGAAACAAAACCTGTTAATACACACGTAGTATGGAATAATTAATTGCTTGATTTCATTTCCTCCGTCTTCAACATTTAGAGTGATACTGAGCCTGATATTCCAGCATACCAGATTTAAACAAACAAATATATTACATAAAAGCTCTGCTCATAGACTTCAAGAGGCACTGATGGGTTATGAAGAGTTTTCATAAAATAATGAATGTCAAGGTATATATGGGTAATACAAACTAGCAAGTTTTGACTGAAAATTATAAGACAGGAGCCTCTTACATGGTCTCATTGACTAAAACGCTTTACAGTCTGTCCTAGAATATACGAAAATCACCATGAACTCTGTATTACCAGGCTGCTTTCTAAAAGAACCAGTTTTGCAGTGTATTTTGAATGTTGAGAATAACTACATAAATCAAGTCCTTCATACAGTACTTCTATCATGCAACCAGGCTGAAGTTGTATTCTTCCCTCAGATCCTGGAGTTAATATTAATACATATTAAATGTCTTCTCTAGACAAAAAGAATTCTTTTAAAAAAGAATCAGAAGGTATTATTAGAGCCTGGCTCTAGCATAATTGATATAACAGATAGGTCTGTTCAGGTTGACGTTAATCTCATACCATGCATCGTTACTAAAAATGGCTCAGTTTATTATGACCTGTGTATGTAGAAAAAATAAAAAGCAATAATACAAAAGAGACAACATAATTAAAAGGCTAAGGAGAGGCTGTGTTTCTACAGTTAAGATCAACAGTCCTCTGACAGGAAGCTGGACATCAAGCTGTATTTGCAGAAGGTAAATGTGGCTTGACACAGTCCAGATTCTTAGTTATTGGGCTTGACCTGCATGCTGGAAAAGCATTTTAACAGACTGTGCCACACACACGCAATCTACACACATATTTAATTAATCATAGCATGTCATAAATTATGAAGGTGTCTTTGAAAATGAATGAATCCTTAGTGCTATTACTACCTATCAACTTCAAGAAAAAAAGTCTTTCAGATGGGATTGAATGTTATATAAAGTCTATAAATGCTCAAAAGAATTCAGACACATCATGTGATGTTGACTAAAAATTTACACAGAAATGTCATTCATTTCCTGTGGTAGCATCAACATTAATAATGTCTCTAGTTTAATTTCTGTAGGAGAGGAGCTGAGATACTGTATACAAAACTAATCAAAGGCTGGAGGACCCTTTGAAGACCTGACAGAAATCACTTTCAAAAGACAGATTTGTGAGCAAATTAAGACAAGTACATGCACCTAATTGTGATCTATTAAAAGCACGAATGCAAACCACTTGAAGCACTTGAGACAAATCATATCATCAATATGCAAAAGCAATCAGTCACAGATACTGTACTAAAAATGCAGTAAAAAGCATCAAAGTAAACATTGAGGATCCTGAATGTCTATAAATAATGTTTCTCAAGACCTTTAAAGAAATGGTGACAAAAAAAAAAAAATCATGACAACAACAATATATGAACTTCACTGAGGAGGAGCTTCAACCCAACCTAACATGAGTTCCAAGACACCAACCTCCCAGTTGAGTCCAAGCACAGTCAGCACACAAATTCACACGCCCAACTGTGCCACGGCATGTGGCTGGCTAATTGCTTCTCTCTTTGCTCTCGGCAATGAGGCTGCTGTCTTTTTGGAGAACAGAAGTCAGGGAGATACTGGGATCTGCTCTTTTAATTTTCGCTGTGGACCCCGATAAAGGGTCCATGAAGAGATCTAGCCCAGACCCCGGCTCCACAGGACTCTCTGCAAAGAGTTTGAAAAGGAGAAAAGGAGAGGGACAGGCATTCACTCAGACAAAACATACTTGTTGACAGCTGCTCATGCATCTAGAAATAAGTTAGCTCTGGTAAAGAAAATTCAATAGGAATCTATGCCAGGCAGATGTGAATTTGTAGACAGACACTTTATTAAATAGGTTAGGGTTCCCATACCTCTCAGTTACACCCCATATATTTTATACATTTTTCTTTTTCCACTACCAGCGCACTCAATTCAATTAATCAGGGGAACTGATTGTGAAATAAAACGTGTAAAGACTGACGGTCCCCAAGGAGTGCTTTGGGAACTCCTGAAATGGACTACTTATTCTCCCTACATACTCAACAGCAAAGTAACAAGCACACTGAGTCGACTTCTGCATCGAAATTAAGCTCAACCATTTTTGCAAGGGCAGCACCTGGATTATTTTTCTAAATGTGGTTTCCCAAGAAACAATGAGGTCTGTTGGATTATCTGTAAATCTGTTGTTACACCAGTATGATCCATTACAAACAAGAGCACTGCTACAGTTTGTCTCAGCTGCGTGAAAAAGAACTATTCCGGATGGTGAGCTCTTGCCAAAATTACTCGTATAACTTTACAAAGCATTGAATGGGGGTGGTTTGCAGTTACGTAAATCATTTTATCCCCCATGATATTTCCGCAAACTGCCAGATCAGTATGTAGGTTTCGGCAGACATTATTTGTATATAGCTTTATACAGCTGATACTTTCATAGAAAGCATCTTAGTTTTACCTGCTTATATGGATGTACGCCTTATTTAAAGATGCTACAATGGGTCCTGATCTGGCATCCTTAATGTTACACGTCCGTGTCCATAACAACTACACTCCCTACTTCACATTGCTCGTTCAAGCTCTCTGGAATGAGCCCCACCCCTCATACCGTGAATGCCAAGCATGTGCTCCAGAATGAGGACTCTCTCGGCCAGGATTTTCAAGGCCTCCCTCAGCTGTTGCACTCCTTCTCCCTGGGGGACACATCCAAGCTCAGGGTAACCACAGTGGCCACAGTGAACCAGGCCACACTGCATGCTTTGTGGACAATGTTTAATTCAACATCCTAACCACTTGTTCTCCAAGAAAACCACTACAGTTCAGCCAGTTCTCTACCAGACTTGGCTGTCTGAGAAATCTTTTACACCTCCACAGAGAACAATGTCTACTTGGGCCAAATTCCTACTCAACATAAACATTAACGTACCTAATTCAGACTCCCAATTTATAGACTCTGCCTTACCCAACAAGCAAACATCTCATAAATTGACTATTGTTCAATGAACAGTCCAACCCCAGATTTTAATAGATGGGGATCTACATTCACAAACTCCATAACTGTTTTTCAATGGAGAACTACAGAGACAAACAGTGGGGTCAAACACATTAGAATAGCCTGGACAGTTCTTCCCATCATCTCCAGGGGTGCTATCTGGGAGCACCTTTAGCCACTGGCTCATTTAGGCACGGTGTGCTAAAGAGCAGCACTGGGGATTTCTTCTACCTGCTGCCATCAGGTGTATCGATGCCTCTTTTTCATGTGACTGCCCTCATCCACAGTCACAACAGGACAGCATTTCAAAAACAAAAAGCTACACCGACATAACTATGTTCACACTGCCCATTTATTTATATTACTATAGCTACCTATTCATATTCTGGCACAACTTTCATTTGTATTCTGTGTATGAGTCTTGCGCTATGTGAACATATCTGTGGCCTTTACGTTGGGTGGTGTGTGGATCTGTGGGTGAGGCAGCCATGTCTGGATGATTGGCGGTTTGAATCCGATGGCTCGGTCCACGAGCAGGGTCCTTAACCCCAAAAACTGCTCCAGGACCTCCATATAAATAGCTGACCCCGGGCTCTGACCTCTATGAGTATGTCTCATGGAGAGCAAGATGGAATGCAAAAACTAAAGAATTCCTATGTACCCGTACTCATAAACCATAATGGTCAATAAAGTCATCATGAAACGAATCATTTCATTTTCATTCGCTGCTGTATGTCAACAAATTTTCCAATGGCACAAATAAAGTATGTCCATCTATCTACTTGGTAACTGGGACATGCTCTAATACAAGATCTAATATAATATAATAATATCATTCACAGCATATACGTATGTGTCATACATGTCCTTTGTGGACTCTACTTGAAAAATCATCTCCTCTCCTTACCTCTGGCAAGTTCTCTCCTGGTTCACCCTTGGGTCCTGGTGAACCCTGCAATGACACACGCACGCAACAGAAATAAAAACACATGCCACCTCAGACACAGCAAGGCCTGTGGGCCACTGCTACATGCACATTAGCTGCATGTGTGCTAAGCTTTTCTGGAACAATGGCCTGCAGCATGTGCAGTGTTGGAGGCCTGAGACTCACTGGTAAGCCCTGCTCCCCTACGAGTCCAGGAGGTCCCTGCAAAGAGAGGAGAGTCTACATTAGCACACATGCACACACGCATGCACACACGCACCAACACTGCTGGCAAACGCAAATGTCATGACAAAGAAGCCAATGTTTGTACAGAGCATAAGGCGGGGAGCACCCTGAGGACTAACCATCTGAGATTTGTCTTCATAAGGCCTGACTAATGAAGTAGCTGGTTAACTGACATGTCCGCTACGATACCCTGACCAACGGAGGCATTCGTTCCGAGCGGCTGAACTTTTTTAATAAACTTTTTAAGATGGGACTGTAATAGAAGGAGGGAGGAAGGAAGCAGCTAGTCTGACATTGAGAGCAGACCTCAGTTTGGGGGGGGAGGACAGGAAGCAGCCAGCAGCCATGACATCCTGGGCATTGCTGGAGGTGGCATGACAGAGAATGGCAGTTGAGAACGAAGCCAGTGGAGCAGCCTAGCAAAGTCAGAAAAGGTACTCGCAGAAACAGGTTTTATGGTCTATATGGGGAAAAGTTTGCAAAGTTTTATTGATTGACTTGTCCAATGTAAGCACATTGGCAACTTGTTCTTCTCATGCATTACATTTTAGCACAACAAACACCGCTCTGGTTAAACATAACGTGACTATAAATATTTTAAGAGCTGGAAAATAAAGCATCTATGGAAGAGGTTATGAGGACATTCTAATTAGCATTACTAGAGTGACTGAGTTAATCTGTTATCCCTGCATTCTGCCCCCCTAAGAGGCCTGTAACTTACCACTGCTCCCACTAGATAAAGACTGAATAGTATTGTTTGGTTTCTTGGAGTTTCCAGACCGCTTAATAATTCTGGGCGAAACAGTCGAGTAAATGTCTCTTTCTATTATCATTCTTTTTACTGTTTTCTTTCAGCATTCTCTGTTATTTTCCCACAACATCTCAGTCTTGCTGTGCTCGTGGCACTTTTGAAAATCTGTAAGCACCTTTGAGGACTTGAACCAACAACATTCAGGTTAAGCATGCCAGAATGTTCCTCCCACACCCACACTCTCATTTGCCTGCCCCAAGCAGCAGACAGTGTTTGAAGGCTGCCTCCTCATCTGACCACTTGTTTCCTGGTATTTAAGAAGAGTCACATCCTTGGCATTCACATTTCAACTATCTGTATCCTAGAGGAATCAAGCAGGCATCCAAAATTAAGATCAGAAACCACAAGCATAACAGCCAGTTATCATATTTAAGGTTTTGTATCAAGTTGAAGCTTTTTAGATGGGAATAATTAGTCATTGTAGTAATTAGGAATAATCTCACAGTGATATGCAAATGCCACTGTGAGACAAATTTTTATTAAATTTGCCTAACAGATGTCCTGATCCAATAAGTGTGTAATTCCCAACTTTCCCACATCTTCGTATCTTATTGCTTCCTAAAGAAAATCAGGACGTAACTTTCGCAAGAACAGGCCAATAATTCCATCTTTCTGGTTACATATCCGAATTGCTATTAACCTCAGATTTCACACACCGTGTCTTCACATATCATCATTAAGTAAACACTGTTTTCAGCTCAGGATTGCATTACATATTATAACATATATTATTTGTTTTTCAGCTTCAGGCTCATTGTAGCCCTATGAAAGATGAATAGTTTGGGAGGCAGAAGGATGGAATTTTTTTTTCTCAGTTTAAGAGTTTCAAAGTTTCCAGAATAAGTTTCAAATGTAATAAAAAAATCTTAATACTGAATTCAACACTATTTAACTAGTTGACACTGGTCTCCAGTTTTAACTTTTCATTCATGCTCACAGCAGCATCTGAGATGAAGACATCAAAGTCAAATCCTCACCCTTTCTCCAGGATCACCTTTAGGTCCTTGGTCCCCAGTCTTGCCTGAGAGGCCTCCCTCTGCCTGGAACATGCATGGAATGGGGTCAGGTGTATAATAAGGTAGCCCTCAGTCGTATACAGGAATATCAGCGGACTGCCACTCACATTACGCCCTGGGAGACCTGGGTGTCCTGGGGATCCAACAGGCCCTTCAGGAATTGGAGACAAATAGGTGAGCTCACAAAATCAGGTATCCAGTTACTTCAGAATCTTACTGTCATTCAAATAGTAAGTCAAGTATGACCCGTTATGTTTTCTTACAGTATTCCAGACAGTTAGGGAAAAATGCCTGCAATTCATGTTTGTCATCAGGTGATCACATGGAGCCCTCTAACCTGGGGGTCCAGGAGGCCCGGGAGGTCCTGGCAGGCCTGGTGTGACTCTGTGGCTTAGTTGGGGTACAGTGTAGAGAACTTCATCTGTGAAAACAAGGAATGACACAGGGAGCTAGGGAGGCTGTCTTCTGTAGGTCCCCAATAATGACCATCCCAGTGGTCATTACCTGCATGGGTAACCAGTATGGCCAACCAAATAATCTCCGTGAGTTTAGTTTTCTTAGAGACAAACCCCAGGACTCCTTAGCTCAGATATAAAATAATATAATAGCCTTCTCATAATAATAGAGCCATGCTGTCGAGTTCCCTTCCTTGCTAGGAACCGGACTCTGCAAAAGTTCAGTGCTCAACTGCAGCAGATGATTAACATGCAGATTGCGCACAAACGGCAAACAGGCTTGTGGGGAGCGATCCCTGTGGAACTCATTTCTGGTGCTGGAGCAGACTGCCTGGAGTACCCCGCCAGCATTACAGTTTGATTTGAGAGCCTCAACTTCCTTTTTTATTGGGCAGGTTTTTGGCTTGGGGGGCAGTCTTTAGTTGCCAAAATCAGGCTGCTCTGCTGACAACTTACAAATTGGATTTGATTTAGAGCAGGCTCACTGCAGCCAGTGCTGAGTCTTAAACAAAGCCAGCCTCGTAATTGAACACAGCTTTCTGAAGCTAATGCCACAGTGGGTGTTTGCTGCCCTCTGGTGTTAAACACTAGAAAAAACAGTTTTACTTTGACATTTTAATTTAATTTACTTAGCAGATGCTTTTGACCAAAGCGAAGGACAGCGAGGCAAACACAACACAAGCATACAGCAGTTAAGGTGCCAAATTAGGTATAAGTGCAGCTATCTATTTTACATAATAAATCAAATCTGGTCAGAACAACATTCAACACTAATAAGTCCAAACATAACTAGCTAATTTTTTGGGTATAAATCATTGCAGTTTTTTATTAAGTCTGTGGATGGATTTCTTCCCATTAACTGAATGCTGAATATGCTGGTGAAAAGCATGTTCAATATTTATCTATGAAACAGCAGTAAGGGTGGCACAGTGGTTTACTGGGTTGCACTATTAGCTCAAACTTCCAGAGTTGAGGCTTGATTCCCACCCGTGTTCTTTATGTGTCTGGAATATACAAGTTTTTTCTCTGTTGCATGGTTTCCCTCGGCTTCCTGCCACCACCCAAAGATGTATAGTAAAATTAACTTGCATCTTCAAATTGTCCACAATGTATGCATGGGTGTGCCCTGTGATGGACTGGCATAGAGCGAACCCACGTCTTGTGCCCTATGCTGCCTGGGATCAACTCAAGCCCCCCCCCATCCACAACTTTGGAAAAGCGGCTGGAAGATGAATAGTTAAATGTTAAAAATGTAAAACAAAAAAAAATATTAAAAACCATTAATCTGCAGAGAGAAGTTTGACATACATAAACAAAGCAAGGAGGAGTCCAGTTTTTCAGCATGACCAAAAATAGATTATTCTTGGATCTAAAATAAACTGGAGTATTTCATACACAACCTCCCCATAATCTTGATATAAGTACGTTACACCTTGTTTATAAACTCCAGATTGCCTGGGAAGTCAGATGACAACAGAATAGAAAATTGACATCTTTTGTTTCCTACATGGCTTGTCTATCCTCCTTAGCTGAGGGAGAAGTTGTATTTTCACTAATGACCACTTTTATGTTGTTCTTGTGAGAACTCTCTCTCTGACTGGGCTCCCATTTTGTCAGTGCCACGAGCATCGACAGCTTTCTGGGCCAGCCTAACTTGCAAAATGGACATTTTGTTTGCCAGTCTGCTTTTGCATAAGCTAACACGCCGTGAGTAACTGACAGAGAGCTCGGTGGCCCAGCAAAAGGAGTCACATGGCCTGCTGGAGACCGGGTGCTGAGGGCCACTTGACAAAGTGCACCTAAACAAGAGCTGTCAGGCCCACTTCAGCCATCTGTTGTCAGGATTCTGCAATGCGTCCACTGGGGCCTCAGAATCCAGGACTGTGGGACGTGCATGGGTACCAAGAGGAGGCTATACATTCTAAACACCTTCTCTAAGGCAGGGCCAAAAGTTTACTGCTGCTCCCTTTCACCCTTTTTCTAGAAGAATTCTTAAGAGTTAATCGTGCAGGAAATCCAACCAAGATCCCATCCATCCTGGCTCAGCCCCCCTGAAAGGTAACTTCATTGAGTTCTTTCACTTATATTGTGATTTTTAGAAATACGATATTGTTACAGTTACCAGTTAAGGTAAAGATTTATGAAAGAAAATATGGAAATACTGACAAGCAGCAAACCAGCTAAGCCATCTAGCCCCTTTTAATATGGTGCCCAACGCCTGCCAAAGTACATTCATAAAACGTCTGTAAATATGCTCACCCTGACCCAGCTGCCTGTGGTTCAGACCAAACATGTCACCTCGGATCGAGTAAGAGGAAGCAGGTCCTGGT
Source organism: Gymnarchus niloticus (assembly GCA_009936485.2). NCBI lineage: Eukaryota > Metazoa > Chordata > Actinopteri > Osteoglossiformes > Gymnarchidae > Gymnarchus > Gymnarchus niloticus. The sequence goes on along the minus strand of JAACJT020000032.1, from coordinate 5,705,568 downwards.
GGGCCAGGAGGCCCGGGTAGTCCCATCTCTCCTGGGGGTCCTCTTTGTCCTGGAGGTCCTGTGGGAAGGACAGGAGGAGACACCAGTGAAGATAGCAACCAGGTCAGTTAGATGCACAGCAACAGAGAAATGCTGATGCCGTCTGGGAGAAACTGCACATGGAGACCAGGATTGAGGTCAACCAATACTTGACATGTACAGGGCTTTAGGAAGGCTGTCCTATATTTCCATACAGCTAATAATGCAGATGTAATAATAGGATAATTCTCTCTACTATATTTCTATAATGATCTAATGTATAGAAAATGGCACAGCCATATGAACAATGATTATGTATGTTTGTGAATGATAGCATCCATGTGTATATGAGTGGTGGGTTCTTGCCTCTAGGTCCCATAAGGCCTGGCCTTCCAGTGAGCCCCATAGCTCCTGAGGGACCAGGGAGTCCTACTGATCCTGGGATTCCTGGGGGGCCCATTGGCCCTGGGGGGCCTCTAACACCTGGGGAATAAAAGCACAATATACAACTAGTACCAGAGATCAATATTCATTTCTACAGATTTGTTGTGAAAGAAAGTCTGAATTTATGTTTTATGTGATTTTGAGTAAAGTCGAGTCCCGCTTCATTACAATCTAAACATAGTGTAGAGATGGAAACTTTTCAACAACATCCCAAAGTGTTTGTATATATGCATAACACCTATTATTATATAGATTATGTAATTAACTCAGATTAGTTCTCCTAGTCAGATTTGGGGAAAAGACACGGATTGCACAAATCTGCAATAAATACAGCATGTACTGTTTTAATTTGATTTTAAAACTGTCACTCAGTGAGACGTTCAGTAACATTATTTTTGGAAAAAGGCTAAACCCCAGTCTGTCTGGAATATCTAACATTCTGTGCAGCAAGTCAGTTTTGCACAAAGAAGAGTGAACTATGATGATATCCTCTCACCTGGGAGCCCAACCACTGGGGGTCCTAAGGGAGTGGGGTTGGGCGAGCCCACCTCATTGTCAGTCGATCCCTCGTGCAGTCGGTTGACTGCTGTGGGCACTGGAACTGTCTCCTTCAGCAGCTGAATCTAGAGTAGTAAGAGAGGAAGTTTCCAGGTTTACTGGCTTCAGATCAGATGGCAGCAGGGCCTTTTTTCAGATGTCCTGAAGCCAGAGAATGACTGAAACTTCGGACATCACGAGTTTTTTGTGAAAACAGCTGTTGTTCACATGCTGTCCATCCCATTGTGCATAATGTTGGACATGCAATGACTGACCTGGTGTGACCACAAGGATTACCTTGGACTCAACGATGCTCAGTCTTTCATTCAAGTCTGCAAAGCTGGTGCAGTTCAAACACTCTGGGGGGGAAGGTGGAGGCAGAAAGAAAGAGAGGAGCAGACATTTTACTGGGCAGCTTCTGTTCAAACAACGCAGAGAAAAATCGTACAGTCGCCGCCACAGGCCCTCCATACTTCTAATTAACATAGACAGTTTCAAAATGAATTTCAACTGAGGGAAAGACAACAGAGTAGATCATGCCTATTGTGGCTGACAAGATGACAGAGATGTCCAGAACACGAGAAGGAAAACAATCCCACCAGCAGATGAGCTTCTCCTTAGCCGTTCGTCTCACTTCCTCGGCAGGTTCCTGAGCCCTGGCATTCCAGGAAGGCGGCTCTTTGAGAGTTACAGGCCCATCCAACAGCACAACAAATCATGGGGAGAAATGTAGAACCGGGTCTCACGCCAGTCCCCCTAAACCCAACACCCTCTCCTGGACCTTACAGCCCCACTCCCACCTTCTGCCTGCATTCATCAACACCCGAGGGCAATCAGATGTCATCTGGCCATCGCTGTAGTGAACCTGGGGTGGAGGGGCAAATTACCAGTAATTTGTGCTTGAAGAACCTGGGCTTAGTTTCTGAAAAGAAAATGATAAATGACTTTCCAATTATAATTATACAAATATATCTAAATGAAGTTTGGAATAAGCAATCTGGAAAAACTCAATACGCATTTCAAAATCAAACCCAGGAAAGAAGTGTTTCATTGGACAAGCCAACTATGAACTTTGTTATGAAGTTGATTGATAAAAGTTTAGTACCTCCCAGCTTGTCTGGGTTTGATTTGCTCATGGGCCAAACCCGAATGCCCTTTGACTTGCAACACCAAGTGCTATGTTCTCAAGTTCCGTTCTTCCCATCTTTGGATACAAGAACATGAAATCAGCACAAAGGTGTTCTTGAATCAGGACTAAAAAGCCAGGCATATTTTCAGCTCTCTGGCATGTTTTTGTCTCAGAGACAATGTGCAGTGTTTGTTCTGGCCAAACCAAACATCATCTTATGCCAAGGCCTACAAAACCAACAGTATGGGCTCAATAAGTAAGCAGGTGAAACTAAGCAGCTAAAGTCGTGAGCTCATTCATATGGGCTGACCAGTAAAGGGGGCTGCACAGCTCTCATGTTACTCGGTATCACTGGTTACTGGTGACTCAGATGAGTTCATAGGGGATCGCCTAAGCTGAGTGGAGTCTCAAATCTGGTCACTTATGGAACTGATAGAGACGAATTCCATTTCATTCCATTTGGTGACAATTCAACTGCTCAGCAGTCTGTGTCACTTTTATTGACAGAAATCTTTATTTGAATGCTACATGCATCCTTAGGAGGTACATATGTTTTCATAGTTGATGACCTCAAGCTGGGTGTGCATGGCCCAGTCAAGATAGTTTCTTATCATTTATCTCCTACAGAATCATGATGAATGTGGAGCCTATCCCAGAAAGCACAGGGTACATGGCAGGGGAACACTTTGAATGGGATGCCAGTCCATCTCAAGCCATCTCCAGACATACACACACACACACTCACACTAATGGTCAATTTTGAGATGCCAATTCACTTAAAATCTCAGTTTTAGCACCTTGAAAGGAAACCTGTGCAACACCGGGAGAACACAAAATCTCCAGATGCAGCAGTGGAATTAAAAACCCAGATCGTATAGCTGTGATACTACAAAACTACACACTGACCCAATCATGCCCTAGTGTAAAGCCTAAAGAGAAAGAAATACAAAATGACAATGTTCTGGGGAGCTTGAAGTGTATGTACATAGTTTTTACCAAGTTTTTCAAACGCTGTCAAGAGCATTCAGGCTCTTCGTGATTCCAGAGAGTCATGGGTTATTCTGTCAAGAAGAACATAAAATCATTCTTTTTTTGTTTTTTTAAAAAAAAAAGAACACTATACATTTGTAAGAACATACAACACACTATAAGACACTTAATTCAACCCTTTTCCATTTCAGTTAAGAGCTCTCCACTACAGGCCTGGGAGCTAATGGCACAAAATGATTGTGGAGAACAATGTGAAGACAATACAGGAGGAAATCATGTGATACAGAGACAGAGGTAGTATTTGTCTGTCATGTCACTTTAGATGAAGGCTCCTCCAAATATGCAACAGCGATACAAATGCCAATCATGACTATCCCTGCAACATACTTCTGCACATCTGCCTAACATGTGTTCAACTGGGAAGATCTATACATTATACTCAGTATGAACAAACCAAAAGAGGAATTAGTGTGGACTTCAATGGGACATAAAAAGTTGTTTGTTTGAAAAATCTAGAATTTTTAAAGTTCAGCAAAATTTTAAACATCTATTTAAATATCAGTAAACCTTATGACACTGTCCATAACTTAGGTGTGTTTCCCGTGTACCTAACTTGACATCACACACACACTAGCCCACCAACAGCTTAGAGGATGATAAATGTGAGTCCTTGTGTTGTAAATAAAGGAATAATGCACAAAATTCAACCAATATTCCCTGATGTGAAAAAATGTAATGGCCTCACCACTACTAACTACCAGGAGGGCTTGCGATTGCCCAGACAGAAACAGGAGTAAAGGGAATCACTAGGCCGCTGTGGAGATAAGATTCCTGCCTCGGATAGAAAAGCTACATCTGCTTAAACCTTGCAGCCCCCCTCCCCAAGATCGGTGCCCCCCCCCAGCCAAGGATGAAACCTGCCATAGACCTGGAAGAAACCCCACAGAGAGATCTGCTGTCTGCTTGATGTGGCGCCAGTGACAGGCTCACACCAGTAATGCCGATGCACGATGGATATTTTAACGCATGTGCGTAATCTGGTTCCCCAAATGGGCCGTTATGAAATAGGACAAAGTGTTTTTATGACCTGCCATCAGAGAAAGACTTCCACTAACCTTTAATAGGCCAATTAGGTCAATGAAATCCATGACCCTCCCTGAAGGAAGACCTGTCTTTAGCCCAGTGCTTGTCTAAAGCAATGGAGGTGGCTCCCATGAAGCTGTACCAGAATTAGGTAAAAGGAACATTCCCAGGATATCGCTCATGTAGCAACGTTTTAACTGAGAAATGTTATGAGCCTGTGGTAGAAGCAGAGTTTTTAATGGCAAGGTTAATGATTTACTTAATGAGAAATGTAACTTTACAAACTTTACCACCAAGGATTGTGTTTCCATTCCTATTTCCGCAGGGTAAACCAAATCATGCAGATTTCATTCCTGTTCCATGCTAGTAACCATTGTGGACAAAGACCAGAGGAATTTAGTATATACTGTGCATTGGTACAGGAAAGAAGTGTTTCATTGGACAAGCCAAGCTATGAACTTGCTATGATAAATACGACAGTAACAAGTTTATAGTAGCAAGTACATAAGGCAACCATTTATTTATGATTTGGCACAATCTCTGCAGAGAGACAGTGCCGACAGTCAAAAATGAAAAATGTTTACTGTTTGCAGTGTACACCTCTTATTATAGTACACCTCCATTACTGGAACAATAGAGCGGTACCTAAGTAGATTAAATTAAAATCCAATTCTTTTGACTGAGTGATTACAGGGAACAAACTAGTTTGGGTACTTTTAATTTAACTCATACTGGCTGGCACTTTTCCTTGAATTATGGCATTGCTTGTGTCTTATGTTGGTGCTTGGATATCACATTGTGAGATTATCTACAAATTGGGAAATGAATCATTTTAAGTAAACTAACCCACAGTATACAACTTTTAAAAAGTAAGCCATGTCACCAACTTTGGGTTCCTTACTGGACTGGAAAAGCAGATATATTCTAGTTCGTCTTTGTTCATCTATTATCTAACGTCATGATAGTGAAACAAGGTCATGAGCTCTCCCCTTATTCTGGACACACTGGCCTGGCGGAGAACATTTCCAGCCTGGCAGAGCATCATGCCAACGTAGCTTTGGGGGGATGGCCCAGTAAAGACACACTGACTTGCACTGATTAAACTGACATCCACTACAATGAGTGCACCAACCATCCATAATTAAAACTCGAGTCTTGCAGCAGTAAGTATCAACAGTGAGTTCAGTTAACACAAAGATGTTCTCACTAATCAGTAAAAGTGGGCTCTCATTGCTATGACAGTTTGTTGAAAACTCTAATCAGGCATCACGTTTTAGATGCATCAGCTGGCTTCAGGAATTGCACTTATTCCAAGCGCCAATGCTGCAGGCGCATTAGCAGACACGGGTATGTAGCCACATGCGGGCGCAGTAGTGCATGGGGGATGTGGGGTGGGGGGAGCTGCATACCGTATTGTGCTGTCTCTACAGCTGCCATGTGCTTCCTGAAGCAGGGACAACCTGCAGACAGCTGGGAATGAAATCCTGTCTGCAAGGATCTGGCCGAGTAGAGGAAATTACTGATGCCCCCCCCCCCCCCCCAGATATATATACGGTCTGGCAGGCGCAAAGAATCAGTAAATTGCAGATGACCCCAGTGCAAAAAATACAGTCTGCCTAACTTCATAAAGACATGTTTTTACATCCCCCGAAGAGAAACCTCATCCACATCCTGACCTGAATTACAGGGGCTGCTGGTGTGGGGGGGAGGCAGGCTTTACATCAAGGTGGGGGCTGGTGGAGGGCTTTTGGTTATGAGCTCTTAAGAAACCAATGCCAAATAGAAACAACCAGGGAAGGTTCGAGGAACTCGCCTGAATGCAGAATTTGTGGACCCCGGGAAACCCAACACCACAGGGATGGGCCGAGCTCGAGCCTCCGGTGTGAACCCCATGTCCGTCTGTTTTCCCCCCTCTCGGCTTGTGTGGAGGAAAGATGCCCCTTACAAACAGACTCTCCCTACTTCTGAAAATGGTTTTGACATGACACGCCACTGTCGGAATCTGGTAAATGCCAGTGCCTGCCCTGTCGGCCGTCATCACAGATTATCCCATAAAACTCGGCAATTGTTGGATTGCGGGCTTCGTGCAGTCAATTCCAGATGCATTGCATCAAAGGCTTTGCTGTTGTTTTGGCATTTGGTGCCATGTAGCTGCCGACTCCGGGTCAGACAGATGGTGCCAAAGCAGTCGCAGGCAATTATTAACTTCCACAGGGCCTGACGACAGGAAGACAGGAGTGCCACAGAGACACGATGCACAGGCGTGCCTTCGGGGAACTGTGACAGTTCGAAAGGCAGCACTCCTGTCACTCTAGCTGAGAGAAAACAGAATTCACTGCACAAGGGCAATTTACCTTCGCTTCATCAGGCTGAGGACCTGAATCAAAACTGGGGAAAGTATTGTGCTTAAAAAAGCTTTAAATGCTTAGAAATAAACTGCCATTGAGACTTAGTGGTATACTAGGTATACCAAGGTAGCAACTCTTAGTCATACCTCGAAAACTGTAAATAGAAAAAAAATGTATCCTGAAAGACATAAAAGCTGTATTAGACAAATGTGGCTTCTGATAAAACATGACTATAAAAGAAGCACCATTCTAAACTGAAGTGTTCTGGAGACCACGATTGTCCTGCAGGCCAAAACGAAAGTGAATCAGACTTTAAAACATATATAAGTGAAGGTACCTCACATGGTCCAAAAGCTATTCCCTGTTTCTTCCCACTTTTGCAGTAAAGAAATGCACCACTGGGTGAGAGGTACCTTTGGAACCACCAGACAATTTACAGAAAGTGGAAAAATCCAAGCGCTCCCTTAAGAGTCAGCCATAAAACAGGCACACTCTCTGGACAATGAAGATTGCAGATTGACAGGGCTGAATGGATTTTCCAGATGAGAGAGCAGACGGGGAGGGGAGGGTCTATGTATCTAAAGCCTGCGCCAGCAATACCCTGGAGGTCTGTACAGGCTGAAAGACTAGAGGGACAGTAATGGTCTTAGACACGGATTGCCCTTGTGCCGAGGCCTGAATCACCCTGGTGGCAAACCGAGGTACGTTCTGCAGCTCGTTGTGGAGACACACAAGCAAGCTAGCCACACTGACAGCATAACTCCCTGTCGCACACAGCTGTGGACGCATTTCCCAAAAAAATCCCCCCTTGCAGATAAAAATACGTAAACTGGTAGGCCCAAGTTCTTCCTTGTGGTTTAACTGGCAGCACCCATATGCAGGGTACAAAAACACACAAGGCCAATTTTTTTTTTTGTATAAATAAAACACAAAAAACTCACAAAACACCTAAACCCAGAAAGCTAAACTCAGACTAGTTTGCAGAAACAGGTCCAGTCTGCTCTAGAGGGAGTTACAGCGGTCAGACCTGGATTTCAGCAGAGAATGTTCCGCTGGGAAGATGAATGACGTGTTTTGTAGGGTTGTACTGAGGGCCCATGACCTCAAAGATACTCAGGCTAACACCCCAGCAGAAGCCTTCCCAGGATCCCAGCATCTGTGTCCCTAAAAGCCTCTCAAACACTCCACAACTTAAACAAACCTCATGTCCAGAAAGCTGACAGACCGCTTTTTGAAACCACTTCCACCCTCTAAAACAATGCTAACCAAAATAAAAAACTGAGCCTGAGGGTACAGAGAACCCAGTCTGCAGGAAGCTCTGCTAGCACACACCAGCGGTGGTTCTGACCAAGAAGGCATAAGCCAAGGCCCTAAGATAGCTTTGCCTGGGGATCGTCTTTCCATATGTTGTCTGATACTTTTTTTTTCCTCATCTGAGAATGCTGGTGCTCTGAGTATAGCCAAACATCACCTGAGCAGAGGGCAGCACCTAAAGCTCCGCTTTTTCTCCTGAAGAACTCGGTGTGAACACTCTACTCAAGAGATGCTTCAGCGTTGATTCGGCGCTGAACTTCAACGTCACAGGGAAGTGCATTGCAAACTATGAGAAATCTTCAGGGGATTTTTATAAAAACAGCATTAATATGTCTAAATGATTGAATAATTACATGCTGCGAGTAACGGAATCCTCATGTTGTGAAAACTGTTGGGGCAATTACCCTTCAAAGCCTTACAGATTACTATAAGACTCCAGCCAGGACTGCTCCTAAAGCACTCGATAAAGAGGATTATCTAGAAGACGATACATCCTCTGCAGAGAAAGTGAGCAAATGCTAAACACTTGAGCAAGGAGATAATTGCAACCACTTATGATACTGTAACTCTTCTTTCTGTGCTGGTAGTTGACGAAAAAGAGCCATGTGGTAGTTACAGCAGAAGACAGTCTGAGGGCAGTTTCATGTGAAACCTTCAGCGCCTGGGGCTGCTGCAGACCGCGGTCAGCCAGCTGTCTCCTCCTGGTATGGCGTCACGTTCCAAGCAGTTGCTTGGAGGGGCATGTGGTGAAGCATAATTGCGGACTGCTGAACAGGTGGAATGCAGACTGATTAGGGTGCTGGCTTACAGACAGCATTCTAATTAACTGCTATAGCTCATTTGGTGATCATTCCACCTTCCTCGTGGGATGGGGAACTCGGGACTCTTGTCTGCTCCTAGCAGGGTTACACCTGTAGGTCACAGTGTGCAAGGTGAGGCACCATGGAAATGGGATATTAACTGTGCTCACATGGCCAGAGAATTCTTTACCATAAGCATGGGAAGTCCTACATGGAACTGTGAGAGAGACCAGTCTGGCTGATCACGCGGCTGGGGATCCTGAGAAGTTAAGAGTGAGATGACCATCTGCACTAATGCATCAGAACCACGAGGTTGTCCTTTGGCAAACCAGCGATAGCAGCTCTGGCTGCACCTCTGCAAATGACAGGAAGTCAGTAAAGTGAGCGGCTGTCACAGAGCTATAGCTGTGATGAAGTCACAAGTAGCAGACAACAGGAAGATAAAAACTGAAACAATTTTTCAATTGATGAAGAGGTACATATTCCTTCACTCAACCGAGTATGACTTTACAAGTGTGCAGAGGCATTGTGCTTGCATCCCACTTCTGCTAGCAATTCTCTAATATGAGGAGATTTAACACAAAGAAAATAAAATAGAGTCCCCTTGGTGTGTAATGTTTCTGAAGCCCTGGGGGACTCTTGTCTTATCTGGTGGAAATTGGGGTATGTGACGAGCCACTGCTTGTACATGCAGGGAGCCAGCGATATACTGTATATCCTGTTTCTTAGCCTGTCACATTACTATCAGAGCCTATGAGATGGCCCCTTTTTTGGGTATTTTTGATCAGTGAAACAGTGATCTAAGGACAGCCCCAGCTCCTATCAGCCCTGTGAACCCCAAGCACCTGGACAAGCACCTGCCCAAAAAAAAAGTGTGGGGGGGTAGACAAAGTGTTACACCCTCACGCAGGAAAATAGTAATCTAATGTGACTGCTGCCTGCCCTGCCAGCCTGTCTTCTGAGGCCCCACAACGCTCAGGAAGGGGGTCCGGTTTATTCAGCTGTCCCCCATCAGTTGCCAGTCATCGACATCATCCATCTGTCTGGCTACTGGCAATCTCTCAGAATAGCGCCTGGGCAGGGCTTGGCCAGCCAAAGTCATGGTTGCAAGAAATCACTATGACAACGTCTTCCCCCTGTAATGAATCAGTTATGGATGAATGACAGCTGAGAGCAGACTAATGTGCGACAAATGGTAACTGCCAGGATAACAGCAGGCCCACAGTTAAATTCATATGACCGCTTGACAATGCAGACATTCACATAAATATGTCTAATAATAGAAGGCAGCAATCAAACATTATCGGGTGATTTTCGCTTTCATTAAGGGTTTTATTTTCCTCTTCTTTCTTTTGTGTAACTGGAATGTATCCATTTAAAATGACCTCATCCACCAGAGCCTCAATTAATTGTGTGGTGAAGTGACTTGCCCATGATAGAGCATTAATGACTCTGGAAGTGACTCAACTTAACGAGGAAGAATGAGGAGGTGAACGCCTCAAAGTTACAAAGGCAACAACAAACGGCTCAGGATGAGAGGCAGGGCGTGGTTTTAGGGGATGCGCTTGATCAATACATCCCATTCAGGATAAAGAGGTCTCACTGCTGGGGGGGGGTTGGTTACATCATGTGATGCAGATAAGACAGGTGGCCGCTGTGGTCACCAGCCTAACCAGTCACTCTCAGCAGCCAACAACATGGCTGCACCCAGCTAATCCTGAAAAACATCATGTTAGATGTGCTCTGTGATCCCACAGCAAGTCTCAGCAATCCCATCATGCCTCACGGCTGCTCTGAGAGCATGACTGGCAGGCAACCCACCACTAGGTCCACTAGCCTGATCCTTAACTGGTCCTTGGCACTCATCTAAGGAGCCTTCAGGAAGTGGAGGGCATGCCACGAGTCAACAGACAAGATTCTCCTGCATAACGTACAAGGTGGCTATACCATCTGTCCCTGAGGTTATATGATGCACTACTTTTCAAATGAAAAATCACAGAATGACAAAATATACGGGCTCAGCTTTACCCTGAGCTGCATGTGCCAAAAAATTTTAGTTTTTTTCTCAAAACTGCATACGCAAGCAATTATATGTAAAAATATGGGGCAATTGTTATATCATTTTCAGAAAAAAGATGACAGTTCCTCCGCCCTGAATCTTCAGTATGCTAAAGGGTTAAGGTGGAAGTATACTTCAAACAAAAAAGAAAAGAAGACATTAATTTACCTGACATTTATTGCAACTGCGGCAAAAAAAAAAAAAAAAAACACGAGTTCACCACAGTGACCACCGAGCTTGCGCAGGCAGGCAATCAGAACTTTGGTATTCCCTGTTTCTCTAGCTGAGACCACCCACTCTCCACGATTGATCGGATCATGTTACGTAGTCAGTTGCAAACCTGATCACAGTTTTACAACGCATGAGAAAGGTGGCCGAGCTCGTACGTGGATATCCACATCTATACGACACATCACAGAGAGACTTCAAATACATACGAATGACCCGTGATTTGTTTTAAGTGTTTCATTTTTGTGCCTGAAACTTTTTATTGCTGCCTATTTTGGCCAGGTCTCTATTGTAAAATGTGGTTTAATAAAGCTGGAGGTTTAATAAAATAAATAAAGGTTTAAAATTGCCACTAAACTTGGAACAAAAGTCCCAAAATCGCAAAAAAAAATCTCTGTTCGCCCCCTTGTGTTGGTACAGTGAACCACACGACGTCTTTTAACGTCTTTTCAAGTATGTTGTTTGCCTCAAATGACGTGTTCGACAGTGTTTCCACTTCAGCTAGTGTGGACGTCTTTTTGTTTACCCCAGCCCTTAATTTACAGTCCAAGCGTCAAGGGTTAACAAAGCATGCAATAAGAAACAGCATCAGTGTTCCTCTTGAGAGTTTAACACATTGTACAACCACAGTAATATCAGCAACAAGACAAATGAGAAAAAAATAAATAAATGTGCATGTTTTGGAGACATATGCTATGGAAGTTAAGAAAGCCTGTTTGATTGAGTTAGGGGAAGGATGACTCACGGACCAAATACAAACTTGTGGAGAATTGAGAGATGCGGAGTGGGGCAAATGGTGGATGGCAGGGGTGAGGGCACCACAGATGTCCAAGTGCACGCCAACTTATTCCCCCTTTATTGCTGGTCTATCAGTGCGCCAGCTGAATGGAAAACAGGCCTGCACCAACACCCCCCTGGTGAGAGCACAGATAACTGTCGCTAAGCCCAACTCCAAAGAAGCCAATGACTGGAAAGACGAGCCAGGGGCCACACGCCCCTTCCCCCACCACCTTCCCGGCCCCCCAACTTCTCTCCAGCTCCGCCATCGAATGGGAGGGAGTCGCTCATCTGTGCTTTTCATTAGCCCCCACCGCAACGCGTGCTAAAGTCAGCGCTAAGGAATTCTATCTGACAGGCCATCAGCAAATGCAGCTACAATGCTAGCAATAGTGCTAAAAAAAACAAGCCCACTTTCAGTAGAGCTGCAGCTAATGATCTATCCACAGCCACAAATACCTTTTCATCTGGTTTCTGTCTGCTTTTCACAACATCTAAAACAGTGATTACACACCAAACAGCTACAAATCACTGGGACTCACATGCAATGTTTCCACTTGAAAAACCAATACCAAGTCAGTCTGCGATCGCTTTCAAATTAAGCAGAAATTCCTATACAGTGGAACACACCGGGAAGACATTTTATGAACAAAGGAGAAGCATGAATAGTAATATTTCTAAACTTTAGACAAATACATCCATTGATCGAGCAAATAGTTATTCCCGATTAAAGCATTTTTTGTCTGCAATTTGCATAAGTGGAGCATTGTGTTTAATGAAATAGGCAGTCTGAGTGTTTGCAAGTACAAATGTACCTCCTGAGGAACACTCTGCAGCCCTGGTGAAGCACATTAGCTGCACTAACTACTCAGCTGTGTGCTCAGGCCACCGATAAAGAGCTGGGCTGAAATGGAAACCATCCTCCAGTGTGGGTCTCCAGCTGCCTTACTCCCAAGCACAGATACAGACAGCAACATGAAAAACTCCTTCATGTTGCAATTTGACCACCAGCATGCTGTAGCCCTTAAAAGTTATATATTTGGATAGTGGGTCATCTCCCCTAACGTGTCAGGTGTAAGCAAGCAGCCATCCATTCATGTTTGCGCTAGAGACTTTCCCAGAATGTGCAGGACACAAGACAGAGGGTTGTGTGTCAGTCACACACGATCAGTTTGAGGCCAGCAGCTGCCATTACGTAGCATGGCTGCTTAGAAACGCCGTATGTAAAGAGATGATCCGTCAGGGCCTTACCGTACTGGGTCGTGATTTTCAGTGAGCTGGACAGTAACTGCGGGAGGATCAGTCATGCACTGTCAGTGTTTGTTTAAGTCCAGACGTGTGCAGCTTTACAATGGAGTATATGATGTTTAGGACATATGTTCTTACGTGGGGGGGGGAGGTGCCAAGAGCATCATCAGCATGTATCCCCAAATCAAGCAAAAACCAGACAACGCTGTTTAGGTGAAGCTGTATGCCTACCGATGCTAGTGGAAGTATGGCAGACGGAGGAAGTTAAGACGGCTTAATCACCATGCTCTGTCTGAGTGGACTGAAGGGCGACCATAACCAAAGGCGCCAACTCACATCCAGTTAGTGAGCCCAAAAGTCTGGACAATGTGTTTGGCGACAGAAACAGCCACTGCCTCCGGCTTGCTGTTGTCATGTTACCGGCCCGCATGGGTGTTCCAATGAGGGCTTCTCAGCCCTGCCTCCATGTATTTCAAGGGAACGTTTAAAGCTGACACTGGGAAGCACACTTTTAAGAACATAAGTTATCCGTGCATGGAACAACTGCTTGGGAGCAGAAGGAAAGTCATACTCAAGTTTGTTCTCTTTGTTTAATATCACATGTTCTTACAAGAATAAGGCAGCAATTGGGAGGATTAGCCCTGCATATGGGTATATGGAGTATTTCATTCTGAGTGGCTGTCGGACGCTGAAGCTAAGCCTTCCATTTCCCAGTGCTTGGCCATTAAAATGAGGATTTATGCTCTGTCCCACATTTACAAGTGTCACCAAATGGTTTTCATTATGATATCTTTACAATGGGGGGGTGGCAGCATATAGCCCTAAATATATATTCTATAAAGGAAACATAAAGCCTACCATTTCTAAGACACAAGCAGGCGTACTCTTTAAATTGGGTGACTGGTGATGTGTCCCCCCTTTCTGATGGTAGCTTCGCCCTGACACCCTGATTTCACCCTTTGAGCCAGTGGAGTTGGGCGCCTACATAAGGGAAGCCGGGCCTAAGTGTAATTTATTGGGATGTCAGCTCAATAATGGCCTTGTGCACCATAACAGTGGACACTGTGGAGCTTACGGAGAGTGAAGAACACTGCAGGAGGGATGGCGTCAACCACGACGAGGGCAGTGGGTGTTCGGGGCCTCTGTGGGTCACGCTAACGAGAAGAGAGTGTGTTGAAGCAAGGCCACACGTGCACAACTGACCGGGACCGGCAGTGCTAGGGGGGAGCAAAAGGATGGCTGGACGAGAGCTGAGCAGCAAGGGGCAGACCTGGAAATTTGGAGTGGGGAAGAAAGCTGCTCTCATCTGGAAGTGTTCAGGCATCTGCTGTTGGTGGGGGGGCTTTAAATCATGTCAACCCTCTGCTCCCGCCACAGGGAGAAGTAGAGCTGTCCAGCAGAGGGTAAGCAGGACAGGCAGAACAGCGGCCTGTCACAAAGTGCCACGGTGACAAAGAACATATACATGAATGTGTTACCACATTTGCACACGTCAAACACGTGCCTCACACCCCTATAGAAAAAAGCACACACACACTCTTACACACAGATCCCACAAAGACAGGAACAAAGCCGGGAACACACAAGCATACACAGAGACTCAGAAACACACAGGTGTGCTGAAAGAAACGGGACTCATGAATTTAACGACATTAGTTGTCAAGACAAACACACACACAAACACGGTATTAACGGCAGTCTATTACAGGGCACTCACACACATGCATAGTACATCAGTTAGAAGTCAGAGTCACACACAGATCCACACAGAAGTAACTCACAAAAAGACCATTAGTCAAGGTGATCCATTAAATGTGAATAAAACCACGTGTCCACTTAAAGGGGCAGACACTGATACATCCACCAAATGGCATTGTAGTGCTGCGGTACCCCAAACAACCCAGGGCTGCTTAGGTACACACTCAGAGGCCCCTAATCATTATCAGATGGAGCCAATTGTGCCCTTTTGTCAACAGGCAAGAGCACAGACAAAACAGATACAGTTACTGTAATTGTTTCATTGCCTCAGTATCGAGCTCACTGCTCCCCGGGGACTCCGAAATGGAAAAAGCTTGCCAACGACAGGGGAACGTCACCTCTTCGTTACCACGGTGCGTCTGCAGAAACACACCAACCAATAATGTCGTGGCACTATTTTTAGCTCATTCATCATCAGGTTGGGCAACATGAGTTACGCAGGTCACATGAGAGTATTACATTTCTGTGCGAGGATATAAAAAAATAAAACAAACATTCAAGCTTTTATGAATCTCTAGTGCCAAGTGAGCGGACACTGCAGTTGAGGACACAGCACTCCTGTAGGTATCTATCAAGCACAGCATGCATGCTGAAGTGGTACATTACAGGGGGACGGCCAGGGTCCATATCCACAGGCGTACTGTTATTGGTACCACGATGCATGACTGCTGCCCAGCAGGAGGCGATAGTGACGAACCTCCATCTGGTTTTCGACATGTACTGCTGCCAGCTACCCTGAAGCTCTGTAAGGCCAATGCTGTAAGTTTGTTGATTTCCTTTTTGTGATTTAAAAATAGAAATGATGTGTTTCAAATGTAAGTTTCACATACAGTGGTTCAGCAAAAGATGCTTACATTTAAATTGATTTTGCCAATGATCAACTAGGGAAACCCCCCCATTCACATCCTCCTCCTCGAAACACTCCAGTAAGATGTTGGTCTTAGAGCCCTGTGGAAGGAATCAGACCAAGTTGGGTCTGTCGGACCAGGCAACTCCATTCCTGGAGCCACTTGTTGCCTAGGGGACAGTGGTGCTTTGCTGCCTTTCCTGGTTCCCACAGTGCCGCACAGACAGGCCAGGCCGTGTGAACAGCAATGGGGGGCCTCCCTCTTCTTCTCTTCTCTCCCTCCCTCTGACCCCCTGTCTCACTCTCTCTCTTCAATCTCCTCTCTCCCTCCTTCTGACCCCCTGTCTCACTCTCTCTCTTCTCTTCAATCTTCTCTCTCCCTCCCTCTGACCCTGTCTCACTCCCTCTTCTCTCCCTTGCTCTCTTCAATCTCTTCTCTCCCTCCCCCGACCCTTTCACTCCCTCTCTTCTATCTCTTCTCTTCCTCCCTCTGACCCTCTGTCTCACTCCCTCTCTTCTCTCCCTCCCTCCCTCTGACCCTCTGTCTCACTCCCTCTCTTCTATCTCACCTCTCCCTCCTTCTGACCCCATCTCACTCCCTCTCTTTTATCTTCTCTCTCTCCCTCCCTCTGACCCTCTGTCTCAATCTCCTCTCTTCTCTTCAATCTCTTCTCTCCCTCCCTCTGGCCCTCTCATTCCCTCTCTTCTCTCTGTCCCTCTGACCCTCTGTCTCAATCGCCTCTCTTCTCTTCAATCTCTTTTTTCCTTCCCTCTGACCCCTTGTCTCCTTCCTTCCATCCTCTTTTCTCCTTTTCTCTCTGTTTTTTCTTACCCTCCCTCTGCCCTTTTCACATTCAGTCTCTGACATCTTCCATTTCCTTTTCCTCGTGTTCATAAATGTTCACATACAGTTACACTCAATATGTTGGTGCCACACTCTCCTTCCATTCCCTTCCAGTCTTTCTTTATCTCTGCCTTCCTCTCTTCTTGTCTCACTCCCAGTCTTCCCCCCTGTCTCTCTGTCAGAGTCCCCACTAACCCCCCAGCCCACTTGACAGGTCTGCTCCTCAGTGACAAGGTTGGGCCAGCCCTCACACGCCATATGGATGCAATTTTCTGAGCATTTTAAATATTTTGGAAATATTTGCTAATGCAATTATAAAGGTTAAGCAAACAATGAAATGCATGCACATTTGTTTCTTCCACAAAAAAATCACAATTTTGTGCGTGTTTGTGTGCGGGTGCCTTCTTTTGTCTGAAACAAAAGCCTGCAAACTGTTAACCCCTCAAATAAAATGTTGAGCCTTAGCAATAAAGAGGAATATGCATTGCTGAAGCTAAACAGGGATTAACATTGCTGAAAATAATACTATAAATTCAGATGCAAATCATGGCTGACATCAACATGACAGGGTGACAAGTGTATGGTTTGGATTCTGTGTAACTGCTGACCCCTTCTGAGATGTGATTCCATGTGAGCCTCTTTGTAACGGAAAATAATAGAATAAACTCCGGAAGCTTTTCATGTCCGATAGATATTTGATATGTCAGACAGAGAAGCTATGCAATGAGCAGAGATATGCAGATATCACTCTGTGCCGCTACTGAAGCTGAAGCACCTCATTCTTGCTCAATATGGGGACAGCAAGCCGATCTGAAACATGCCAGAATGATGTCCTTCTCTTTCTATAACCTATGAGCCGAAAGCTGAGTTTTTCCCACATCGTCACTTCAGTCTGCCTTCCTCGGAGAAGGTGAAACTGCTCAGAACTGTAACTTTCCCCTCTATAATGTGGGTTCTGCTCTGGTCTTACATTTCCATGTCAAAGAAGATCCACCTGCATTCTCTCCCAATAAAAGCGTTTTTGCTCAAGTGTGCAAACACAAGACCGGTAAAATATCACGTTGGTCTAAATGAGCACGGTAAGTGTCACTGTCAACATACATAGTACACTGCTGAAGCTTTATGTTTAATTTAAAGTTGCTAAATGATCCTGGAGGGACTCCAGTGCATCCTGCTATTGATGTTGAGTTAGTGCTTAGGGGAGGGCCTATCTCCCTGGGAAATGTCAGTGCCCAGCATGCTTTCAGGGCTGGAGTGGCTGGGGGTGCGTGTAAACGGTGGGAATCAAAACAGAGCAGCCCTCTTCCCAGCGTCACCCAAATCTCTGTCCCCATTCTTGCCCTTAAGTCTTTACCTCTGATACAGACAGGCGGTGGGTGCCGATGTGGGGGAGGGGGGTCCATCTAAGCAAATATTTCAACAAGCATGGAGATCAAGTGGCAGTGACCTGCATGTGGTCATCAAATACAGCTCTGCCTTTATTAGACCATTTATATACCACACTGGTTATCTCCTCCACCATTTCCTGCAAACACACAAAAACAAAAAGCATTTGGCAGCAAACAGAAACGTCAGCAGTGTCCAGTAAAGGTGAGTGGGCAGATACATCAAACTACTAGTAAAACCAGAGAAAAACAAACTACTGACTATGCACCCGAGCTGCTCAGACAAACCACATGTTAGAGTCCGCAGGGCTGCTAATACCTCAGATTTTCTCCACTTCTCTGTGGGAGTGAGAGCCTCACGTAAAAGGGCTGCTGGTTTAAGCCCCTCTATGGTCAGGACAAAGTCTGAGTAGAGCTTATTTTCGGTTTCAATTCCCTCAGGTAAAACTGCATTCCACCCTGGCCAAGTGGTCGCAGATTTGGCTGCACATCTGCAATCCCTCGAAAGGCGTATGTACTGTAGCTAATGGCATTTTTGGATGTGACTGTGTGAGCTCACCTCAAAGCCCCCCCTTTGCCCAAGACGAGACAAATGGGATTATTAATAGGCCTGTTTATACACTAGGGAGATTTCCAAGTTTTTTTTTCTGGGGTGGTGACGGCGACTGACCTAGCTGTGTTTTTATGTGACTTAACACACCATATGCAAAAAATGTTTACGCAGAAAGAGCTGATTGAGTTTTCCTTTAGCGACTTCATTCCTTCATCTCCACAGGATGACTTGGGTTCCTAAAGACTTGTTTCTAAAGATTTTTTTCAGTAAATGTACTGTTGAGTTCCAAATTCTCTAAAGTGTTTGTGCCATTAACTTGTTGGCAACACTAAAGAAAGACAAACACAAAACAGGATTAAAACAAAAGAAGGGATAATTACTCGACTAAAGCCATTGATTCATTCTTTTCAAGGTTTTCCTTTTCATTCCCCAGGCATAGCAAAAACTCTGTACAGTGATGCAGAGGTATATAGGCTCAATGCTTATACTACGCTGAGGGCCATCTGGTTACTAATGATGCACTGATTTGAGACAATTAACTCAGATGAACTATCCCCCATGCACCCAAATGACCTCTAACAAAGCCAGCGCTAGTGGATCCGCTGTGGACTGCATATGCAAAAGACATCTAGTGAGAGCAAATAACAAGTCACCAAACGACTGTTAGTCCTGAGCTCCCAGAGCACAGTTTATAATTATTAAAGACATTTTGGTGTTTTTGAGCTGGAGGAAAGACAGCTGTTGATGTCTCGCATTCAAGGCCACTGCAAGCAGACATTTAGCTGACACAACAGAATCTTTAATTGCTGGAGCTGATGACTAAGTTCACTTTAAACTACTATGGTCCATTCAAGTCTGTACTGCAGCCCTGCAAAATATCGATCAAAAATGACAAGTGTTATATAAGAGACTACTGCAAGCAAAAGAGGTTATGAAACTGAAGCAACAAGTGACTGGAGGCAGTGATCTGAAAGGTCTTGGAGGGAAATCATTTAGGTGGAGCAAAAATATGAGACAAGTGAAAAATTACAGGCACGCTCAACATTCTTCTCCACAGAAGAACTCAACGTCGAACAAAAACCTCTAAACGAACGGAGACATTAAAGGCCTGTGGTGCACTGAGAAATGCCACAGACAGAACCAAAAAAGGAACCGTTAAATGCTTAAGGCACGCTCCCACCCAGAGGATCAGCCGCAGAAAATGGAGCAGCTCAGTCTGGGAAGCTGCCCAATTGCACTACAGCAGCACAGAAACTGGGCTTTGGACCTGGATGCTCCCAGTTAAGCTTTGTACATCTTACTGCTGTCCATGGCCTCTGAGCCTTAGCAATTTGTACAGGCATGTAAGGGTGAAGGCTAAAGCTTTAAAGGGTGGTGCTCCTATATTCAGACCTGATGTTGCTTTCAGGGAAAGTCCTGCCAGTATTAGGTTTCCAAACCACCAACCAAGTTCTGTTTCCACAGACATCAGAATTATATGGTTCAGTCATCAACACTGACCCTGAGAGTCAACACTGTCCCCACAGGTTCTTTCCAACACCAGAAAATTCCTCAAGGAGCAAAGCACTCTGTAAAACTACCATTTGCCTCTTTCCAAGGTATAAGGCACAGAAGGGCAATTTGTATCTGTTGACTAACGTCAAACACGCAAAGCAGCACAGTAGCGGTCAGCCCAAAAGACGGTTGGCAAGAGCTGGACACCAACCGTGTCTTCCTCGGCAGCTCACTGTGGTTTAGGTCATGGAGGGAACATACGCGGCACATGTCCTGAAACAGGGGTACCGTGGCTG
>JAACJT020000032.1:5645283-5683360 GCA_009936485.2 Gymnarchus niloticus | reverse complement strand
TTGACTAACGTCAAACACGCAAAGCAGCACAGTAGCGGTCAGCCCAAAAGACGGTTGGCAAGAGCTGGACACCAACCTCGGCAGCTCACTGTGGTTTAGGTCATGGAGGGAACATACGCGGCACATGTCCTGAAACAGGGGTACCGTGGCTGTTGCTGCGCCAAGCTTCATATTACTGGCTACTCAGAGCCTGAAACGACAACTCCTGGATTCAATTAATACAACATCAGTGTATATGAATGTCATCTAAGGCTGGGTGGAGAGGAAGTGGGAGCCTCCATTTCACCAGTAATCTCACCTTTGTTCCTATGGAAGCAAAGGCATCGCACTCATGGAGATAAACATACATCAGTGGAAGGCTGGCGAGCAGCGGCTAGATTTTGGCATGTGAGAACTCCTTGGATAAGGAGTGGTTCTCCTCCATCTGTATCTGATGGGCACCCTAACTATCAGGCAGCTTGGCAGATTACCACGGCTCGCACTTCACCAGCGCAGGACCCCACATTTGTTCTCTGAATCCTGAAGAGTGTTTACTGCTTTGTGCTTTGCACTCTACCTCCTTCGCTTCCCAATTCTTCCCACACTCACTAATCATATTAAAGTCTTGGCTGCCCATTGAGTTCGGACAACAAACTCATCTGAAGGCTGGGGTGCACCCTACTTGAGCAACACCCTGAGCCAGCTCCTTGTCATTGATGCGGTCTGGTCAAGTACGGATACAGTAAAACACAGTCTCAGGGTGGATGTCTGGGGTTTAAAATGGCTCTAAAGATGGGAACAATTGCTAAAAAAAATAAAAATACTTGCAAGTCTGACAGCTGTAGTGCATTAGCCAGAATAGGTCGTTAGAGGATATGGTATATTTAACAAACCCATAAAGATGTACCTAACGGGCCCTTCTCTCCAGCTTTTGTTTGTGATTTGAGGGTGGCCCTTCTAGGGACTGAGAAGTGGTGCAGAGTCTTCAGTCATCACTGTGGACAGAGTGGGCAGATGAGGATGGGGGCTTGCATTTGCAGCAGCTGGAGCCGCAGATCCTGAATTTCAAAACAAGGGCTGACTACTGATAAACAATGGGTACAGGAGGTGGAGGATAGCATGCTGAGGGCCACCACGGTGTTTGTTTACCGTGTTGCTGGGACTAATCCAAGCTGCTTAACACTTGTGAATGACAGGTACCGCAGGAGGAAGGGTGGCTTATGTGTATATCTGCATGTAGGAGAGAGTTGTGAGCACACACATACTGTCTATGTGTACCATGATGGAGGTACCGAAGACCTTGGGGCTGTACTTCAGTCACAGTGCCTCTAAGTCCTTTTGTTAGCAGTTTGTCAGAGAATGCAAGAAGGGATTTTTGCAAGTTTACTAATTTTCCTCTTTTAACCTTGTAAGTAGGGACGGGACAAATGAGGCACATAGTGGGTGGGAATATAGCAAACTACCAATCAATGTTGGTGCTAGATGAGGCTTCAAAACCCATGGTGGGTGGGAATATAGCAAACTATCAGTCAATGCTGGCACTACATGAGGCTTCAAATCCCGTGGTGGGTGGGAATATCCCAAACCACCAAGCAATGTGGAAGCCTCATTTGTCCCATCACTACTGATATGCACTTCCCACTTGCTGAGATTTACTACTTCATTATAAGCTGCAGCAGAAAATGTGGTTGAATTTCAGGAAACAACTCTACTAGTACAGTTATCCGTCGGCACAGCATGAATCATATAATGTATTGCATGGGTCCAGAAAAATTACTACATTTGTTTTTGCATGAATCCAAAAGCCCAAACGCTAATAAGTCATTCTATCCACTTCTTTGGCATTCTTTGGGGTCTGTTTGTCACACCGAGTTTTGTCCAAACAAACCCTTGGAGAAAACAGCAAGATCTCAAGACAAAGCACGAAGTTCTCAGTTGTTCAGGCAATCCATTTTCAGCTTGCAACAGCATATCAGATTCCATTTGACTAAAGAGACCCAATGAAACCATCAGTCTCAGTCTTACCGTCACTGGGGGGGGGGGGGCTTTCCTCACAGGGGATCAAATGCCTCAGGCACAAAGCTCCTACTATGGCCACCGGGCTCACCAGCAGGCTCTACAAGCTTTACGTTGCTCATTTTATGGTGTTATGTAATCATTATGATGTCGTTTAGGTGTCAGAATTGACCATCACAACACTGCTTGCGTTTTCCTCCATTTTTCACAGACTTTGCAACATAATTGGATAAATGAGACGTACTCATAACTAATAGCTTCTGAATGCCAGTATCTGTAAAATGTGTATATTTGACTGTCAAGAGGCAAAACTGTTTAACACTGAAATTAATGTTGTTAGATTGTTTTCATCGGGAAGTTAATTAAGCAGCTACAGATAATGTTGGTTCCGGTGAAGATTTTTAGATAGCTGTACGTGAGTTCACACTGTACACCGGGTTATGGCACATGGTTACGTGAAAGGTTCCAGGATAGATTGAAGTTTGACCAAGGCCGATGAACACACATCATTACCCTGACCAGACTCACCCCTGTCAGGTTCTTATGCTAAACCGATGACACCTCCAGCACACAATTCGAACCTGCTGCTAGCTCTGACTACCGTGCCAGAATGCCGCCTCGCTGCTAACCAGAAATGGATGCTTTTCCACATGCCGCGGCCTACTGGAGCACTGGACAAATAGGCAATCTATTTAGCTGCGTGGTGCCTCCAGGGAGTTCACCACCGATCTGCAGTGACCTGCCCTGACCTCCCACTCTTGCAGACTGCAGCTGGGACTCGGAGAATGTTCAACAAACATTCCCAAAACGCTGGAGCCAGGAGTAAATTAAAAGCGATGACAGGAAATAAGCTCCAAAACCAGTGCTTTTTGTTTTCTTGCGAGGTCATTAAGTGATGGGTTATGGAGACGTTACATACACCGGGTTGACAGGGGAATTCCAAGACTTAGTGCTCAGCAAAGAAAGACGGACACGGTAGGATGTACCTTCCCGACAGTCATCTCCCAGGAATCCTGGACAGCAGCGCCACTCCAGTGCTGTCACGAGCCGGTACGTCACGCGATAGGTGGGTCTGACCAGCGTCCTGTAACTGGCACAGACATCAGCACTGTCATATCCACCATGTGCAGCATACACACACACACACACACACACACACACACACACACACACACACTGAATAATGTATACAATATAATGTGACAGACAAATTAAGCCATTTTTGTCAGATTTCAAATCATAGCACTCATGCACATGTTCAGATGCCACTGACACAGCCGTACATTACTTTTCATCTTATAAGATGGAGATTTCAAGCATCGTAGGCACCCAACCCAACCAATAGAAAGCAGGCCAGTTTAGCATTCTATGAACTTCCTCACCACAGATGTCAAAATCAGCTCAGGGACTAAACCCAAAATCCTCCTGGATGATTCACCTGTCTGTGTCACTGGGAAGGCCAAGCGTCTGGATTTTACAATGATATCTAACAATACACATTACTTTGCAAAGAAAATCAATTACAAGCATATTCCATTATTCCTATAAATTTATGTCATTGCACAGTTTTATTTTCAAAGATGAATGATATGATTCATTGTGTTTATGTTATTATTATTGTGATCAGTTTCATTAAGAGCTCTAGTCTAGGGGCAAACTGTCTCACTGAGCAGCACTATGGCCTCAGACCTCCAAAATTGTGGGTTTGATTATCTCCTTGGCTCACAGTGACCATGCTTTTTATAAGTAGTTTTGAACAGATGATCTCTGCCCCGACTTGTGTTCAACAAGACATGTCAAATCGTATCCTTCATGGGTGAACAAGGACATTGCCTTTTCAAAAGAGCTCAGTCACCAAGCTGGAACTAAAAATGCTAACACATGCTATGATGCTAGCTTGCTCCAGAAGGCGTGTCAGCATCAGGCTGTGTTGCACAAGAGCAAAGCCACTAGTGATTCCCAGCTTAACACCACCAGCGAGGACTATGAGCCTATTTTGTCTCTTTGGACAGACCCCAAAGACATAAAGTGATGGAATGTGGTGTAATGACATTTCAAATCACAGATATCTATGTGATAAATGGCCGAGTTCTTGCTCCAGAGTCATTTCATGGGGCAATGGCAGACAGGGGAATATAAGAATGGTAAAGGAAAAGAAACGAATTAATGTTTTTTTTTCAGCCAAAAAAGCCAGTATCTTGCCTGGAGAATAAAGAGTTTGCTATTCTGGGTGACTGCCTTGAATGTAAATCTTACTTACTTGAGAACAAGCGAAGAGATAAGTACAGCTTTTTTGCAGGGATGTTAATTATATTAAATGTCTAGTGTCCAAGTAAGTTAAAAGAAAACCCTCCAATGAACAGGATCAACAGTTTTAAAAATATCATTAATTGCCATTATGTCAGTTCCGTGTTTTTATTACGTCTCAAAATAGGGCAAACCATACTAAAGACAAAAAATACTGCTTAAATAAATCAAGATTATTTTGTTTCATTAAAAAATGTGTAGTATTTGTACAAGAGGGTGTTCTGACACACTGTCTTGAAAACATCCATCCATACATACTCTTCCATCTTCCATCCATCTTCTGAGCACTTAACCTGGTCAGGATTGTGGGAAGCCTATCCCCAGCAATATAGGGCACAAGGTTGAGGTACACCATGGATGGGATGCCAGTCCTTCTCAGGGCACATTCATGAACACATTGACAAAACACAGGCAATTTAGAGATGCCAATTAGCTTAACTGTATGTCATTGGACTCCAGTAGGATACTGAAACACCAAGAGGTAACCCATACTTTACAAGGATAACATGCATACTACACACAGCAATTTTAGATTGGTTCAAATCTCCAACCCTATAACCCTTTATGCCTCCCCACTATTGAATAAGTATATGAAAACAGTCATATGCACACAACACAAGCTTTTACCTCATCCAGTAAGCACTCAATACAGTCACACGCACAGAGTTCTGATTGATAAGGAAAAATACATCGAGAAAATCCCAAAATGTCTTCAGTATCAAAGGTGTAGGATCGTTTTTGATTCATTCTGATGTGGGTTACACTGTCACTGAGCAGCACGGTGGCTCAGGGGGTAGCACTGCGGACGCACA
This sequence comes from Gymnarchus niloticus, assembly GCA_009936485.2. NCBI lineage: Eukaryota > Metazoa > Chordata > Actinopteri > Osteoglossiformes > Gymnarchidae > Gymnarchus > Gymnarchus niloticus. The sequence continues at coordinate 5,678,246 of JAACJT020000032.1, read as the reverse complement.
CGCCTCTCTTCCCGGATCTGAATGCCGTTTAAATTGTGTGTGACGTTTGAACCTTCTCCCTGTATTTGTGTGGGCTTCCAAGTACTCTGTTTACCTCTGTCAGTCCAGAGCAAACAGTTTGCCCTGTGGCATCTTATCCAGGGTGTCCCCTGCTGTAGGCTTGGTGCTTCCTGGGATAGGCTTTGGGCTCACTGTGAGTCTACTTTCGATAAGTGATCCGAAACATGGATGGATTATACTGACACTAGCAACGGTGTGTTGTTTTAAATCTCAGAAACATCAACAGCCAGAGGGTCTGCTGCATTCCATGTTGGCCAGAAATGAGACCCTAAATCTGAAGGAAGTGGCCTTTATCAGAGACTTGGCTAGAATAGAAACTACTTTGAAGTTCATGCCCTGGAGCCCTTTGGTTAGTTTTCCACATTAGTAACATTTCTACCTCCAAGCACACACATAGTCCACCTCCCCGTATTTCATGAAAGTAACTGCAACCGGTTCTCCAAATGTAGTCATTTAGCCCACATATCATACGTCAGGGTTTCCTTTTGTATATTGGCTGCACTTTCTTCTATAGGCTGTCCACGGAAATTGAAAATGTTTCACATTATCGGTGAATACATCTGGATGTGCTGTGGGTCCCTCAGGTTTTTGCAAGAAGTAGAGCCACATTTACTCAAAATCAGTCTTCAGCTGGGAATTAAGTAATTAATTCATGGACTGCTCAGGTATCTAATGGCCATGTTTTGGGTAAACACACAACTCAAAAGCATAATTTAATTGACTAACAAATATATACTGTGAACATGTGACCCCCATTAATCAAACATTGTCTGGGCTGTAAGCAATGATGTTACTGTGTTGCTGTGGAAGAGGGAAGGAAGACCAGGAAGAGAGAACGAGGTATAATAGATGCTTTCACAATCCATACCTGATGAGATTGTTGCAGGGCCCTGGCCAGCGGCAGCTCTGAAACACCCTCTGCACCAGCTTCTCAGTCCCGTTCTGCACCTGGCACGTCACTGTCTTCGACACTGTGTACTGACACCAGTTCCTGCTAAAAGATGCCACCAGGGGGAGCATTTTACTGTTCTTGTGCTGTATGATTAAAAGACAAAGTAGACATATTTCCGGACCCTCACGGCAGCAAGGGGCAGATGTGTACCATTTCAATTCACACTTACATGCATTCACTGTTGTCTGTTTTCATTTTTTGTCTAGCCAATAACATATCAGAGTTTCTTGTTATTGTCCACTTGATAAATTTGGTCTTTCTGCATAGTATACTGACAAACTGCTACATCAGCCTCTCAGTTGCCCATGAGAAGACAAAATCATCTCATCTCACCTCATTTCCTTCACCTTAACCTACTTTTTTCAGTTTTTTTTTTTTTTAAACTGAGCTATGTTTTTCTTTGAATGATGAATTCCAGACATTCCCCAGTGTAGGACATGTGAATTGAAATCCATCCTTTAGGACACTGGAATATGAGCCCAGGCCTAGACGAGGAAGTGTTTGATGTGTGAGGGAAGGTGAGCTGTGTTTTGACTTTTGTGGTTGGCCTCAGCTTCTGGTTTTTTCTGAGTACAAAGTGTGGTGGTATGTAAGACCTATAGATTGACCTACAAGAAAATTACATATTGATATATTAACAAATTGACTATTAATTGACTGTTCTCCCAGAGTGACATGGTAAGCTCCATTAAAGGGTACAATTTCAATCTGAAAAAAACTTCAAAAAGATTGTCCTTGTCAGACAACATGCAAAAGTTACCGATCTGTGCAACCTAAATTCTGTCTCCTACCAACTGTTTAACTTGAAATTAAAAGCAATACAACTGAAAATTAACACAAAAATTTGTGAAATATTAAGTTTGAATAATGCCGCGGGTGAGCACAATTACATTTCGTGAAAAATGACAGCGGGGGCATGGTGTGATGTCTCACTCCTCCAGAGGTGAGGGTTCAAATCCCACCGCTATCCTACGTGTGTGGAGTTTGCATGTTTTTCCCATGTCTTTGGAGAGAATCTGTTTCATCTAGATACTCAAGTTTCCTCCTGCAGCCCAAAGGTATGCAGCTAGGCTAATTGGTGTCTCTAAATTACCCATAGAGAAAGAGTGTAGGCATTCACCTGTGATGGACTGGCACCCTGTCCAGGGCAAACCCCAGCCATAGGCTCCAGCCTGCCTCGCTAGCCTGACCGGGATGAGTGTTTAGAAGATGGATGAGTGGATAAATTGATAGAGGGCAGCACAATGGCACAGAAGGTAATCCCCCTACCTTGTACCCTTGGCTGCCTGGAATAGGTTCCAAGCCTCCAAGCCCCCCTGTGATTCTGACCAAGATAAATGGCTAGGAGATAGGATGGATAGCATGATATAATATGATCTGCTTCAAAATAAACTAAAAAATAGATCTGAAAATGAATAGTATAATAGTACATAGTATAATATCACTTCAGATACGTATCCTACATAATTGCAAGAGTAACATACTTTGTGCCTGTAAATTCAACAATACACATCCAAGTGCATCCATGCAAGACCTAAGTAACAATACAGACATATTTTGGAAGGCTGTTCCATTACATTCCAGTTTTATTGCTGTAACCAATCCTGGATATGTACAATTCGGTGCATTTAGGATTTCAGGTGTAACGACTTACCAAGAACATGAATCTATACAAAAGTAATGGCCTCTTTAGACGAATATACATTTAGCATCTCTATCTCCAGATGAGCACTTGAAAATAATATAACTGTGTGTATATACTATTGCAATGAAAAGTACTACTCTGGTTTCAAAACTACATAGTGAAAAACGAACTTCCGTCCGTTCTCTGTTTCAAGAACAAGCAGTGTAAAAAGAGCTCTGAATAGAAGGCACCACCTCTCACTCAAGCTTACCGTAACATATTGTACCAACTGGTCATCTTCGTGTTACTGAATTTTCTGCTCTTCAAAACTGAATTACCCCGGTTCCCTGACTCTAGATGCTCCTACGTATAAATACGCAAACCTTCTCTGAAGCTTCTGCGAGATGCGGAAAACGCAAGTAAACGCGTTGTAAATTAATGGTGGAATAACGCTTACTTAACGTACACTAAAACTAAGTTTTAAGTAAACCCAAATATACTAAGGCACATCTCTTTAAGAATGACAAGAAACTGTATTTTGACTTAAAAAAAAAAATGCTTTTAAACAGTCCTGCTATACATAGCCTAAACACAGACTGAAAAAACAAAGGATTAAATGATAAATAACATAAACACCCAACTTTCGCTTACTTTGTTCCAGACAGAGGGGTTAACGTCGCAGTGATTTACTACCTGTACGTCTTACCTGCGGTGTGCATTTGGGCTGGCTGGAGGTCCCGCGCTTTGCTCAGAGTTAAGGCGTTGCAGTGTAACCCCTGGAAACCGGTAAATAAAACCAGTTCCTCTTGAGAGGCCGAAAGAAAACGTTAAAATGCAAAGATGGTGTAAAATCGCAGCTTTTTTCATCGTCCACCTTTCAATTATTATCAAACGGCACTAAAAAATACAGCAAATTCATAAACACCCCAGATTGCCGGAAAGGGAACGAGCCCCTGTAAAGTATATCGCCGGGGATTAATCGTTGAAAACTTAGCTCATTAATATGCCACGCTGCTATTAAATGAGTGGTTACCCTCTGGACTCATTTCACACTTCCTTTCCCTGTCTAATCTGTGTGTCAGTGGTGCTCTTGCCTTTCAACTCTTCAGGAGGGATTTAAACTTCTCAAATGTCTAGCAGTGTGCGCTAAAATGCAAGACAAGTTTGGAGAGGGAGCAGTCAGGGATTTAAAGCGCATGGAGTGCGGAGCTTGTGAGACAGTAAAAGATACCCCGTGTATGATCATGAGAGATACAAAAAGACGTCTAACTGTATATCTCTATAATGGTTCTTTCAGATGAATTTTTTAAGGAATGAATCATCGGGCAGCTGGGCGTGCGTCTCCAGAGAACTGTAACACCTATCATAAAACCCCGAGAAATATAGGGTTATTGAAAGTTTTATCCCGCTTTTTTTGTTTACCTGAGTCATAGAGAAGCTCAGACTGTTCTTGCGAACCATCCAATAATTCTCAGTAATATGCAGTAGATTATATGCCCCAAATGAAAAGGTTACCCAAAACTGACAAAGTTCGAACATCTAGATAATAAATCAACTTGCAGAAAAATGTTGCCTTAAAGGAAAAATACCACAAAATTTTACATATGCGGCAACAATATCTTCTGTTTACTACACATTTATGTTTACGCCTTCAAGTACGGACCGATACAAACGTTTCTGGCGTCTCAATAGGAACAATGTCGTATTCTAAACGCTTGGTGGCGCTATTGTGCAGACGATTATCTGTCATTTCCTCCACTGTATCTCCTTGTTTTGTTCAGTGCTAGCCGTGCTTCATTCTTTTTTTAAAGACGATTACATGCAATAATCACTATCAGAAAGACCTTTAGCAGGACAGAAAACAAAAACTCTTTTTCAAAAAATTGATAGCTAGAAATGATGTTAATCAGAATCAGATTTATTGACCAAGTATGCACGCATACGAGGAATTTGACTCTCCAAGTCATAACATAAACACATACAAACAGCTGTGCGTGGCTACTCAGTAATTACTTACATTTAAGTTTAATGTCCAAGAGACAGAAATGCTACTTCACTCCAAACCTCAAGTGATTCTTTCCTGTCCACAATATCGTCAATCAGCTAAGCGTGATTTATGTATGTACATACACGAATCATATATATGTATTATTTTAAAAATCTCCCTTTTTGGATATATATAAAAGAATAAAGGCTACATGTTCCTTCTGCCTTGATAATAATGCAGTGGTTGTGGATTACAATTATTCTGAATGTTCTTTTCTGGTTTCCATTCCAACACAATGTATTACTACATAATTTAAAATTAAAAAAAGAAATTGCAATCATGGCAAAATGTAACCAGAATACAGTCCCATGATGTGTATGACAACAGGCGATTTAAACACTGTACTTGCTTTCCCTGTTAATTTCTTTCATCGCTGCTCTTTAAATCAGCCTGTTTGCTTTTGCTGGCCAGCTTTTGAACATTGACTGGGACTCTTGTGAGCCAGGGTGTGATAAACATTTGTAAGTATAGTTCTGTCATTATTACTGTTTTCCTTGAGCTTCACAGTGTGTAAATGTGCAAAGCCTTCTAAAACTGAAGAAGTGAGCCCAGAATGTGTTTCCAACAGTTTGATTGCTGCATTACATTGCACAGATTCCCCTTCTAGGCCATTTTTTGGATTGTGTATTACAGTTCTCCCTAGGGGTCAAAGAACATCATTGACACCTTCAGTTTTTTGACAGCCAATCCATTGGAGGTCTTGAGCCCAAAGGCCACCATCCATCGCTCGCACCTTTCTCAGGTCAAATCGCCAGTACTGTTGCTCCCTGAAGACATAGAGGTATCCATCAGAGCGGTTCAGGGCTCCATTGGCCCCACGAGGGAGGCCCTTCCAGTCCTCCAGGCCACGGGGGTAGTAGGGCTCCGGAAGCAGGGTCTTCAAGTTCAGAACAAAGTACTGGGAGTTCTTAAACAGAACCATATGCCCAAGGGGGGGGTAGTAGAAAGCACAGTCTGGCTGTCGGGGCAGGCCGACCTCTGCATGGTTCTTCGGAAATCCAGGGTCCAGGCTGTTGTTTGAGTAGCGCCACAGGCGCCTGCCTGCAGACCAAGGCACAGGGGAACCGCTTATAATATACATGCCGATGTACTGAACAGTGCTACAGAGCAGATCCCCATGGTACTGCCAACGCAATATTAAAAACAGATATTTCAAGCAAGAACTGAAGAAAGAGGTCAAATTCAAATCTGCTGCTTTCCTTCATGTATAAAAAAGGCACCTGAGTAATTTATATTCCTTAGCTGGCTTTGGGGGGGGTTTACAATCCTATTTAATAGCATATTAGTTCAACCAAATACACTAACTTCACCGAGGAATCAGGTTAGATACAGTATGCACAGGGGCACATTTTGTTCTCTCTAACCTCTGTTTTTCAACATACCTTTGAAGAAGTAGAATTTACCATCCTCCTGGGAGAAGGCGGCAGCCTCGATGGAGGGAGGCAGCTGTAGCCAACGCTGCTGAAAAGGAGTTGGTTTGCTCACGTTGCCCTGGGCCGACACCACCCAAAACAAGCTGCCACGGAACACTAGGACCGCGTTGTCCTGGTCTGAAAACCGCAGACACAGGCATGAGAATGTGGGCTGGGCTTTCACACATCTTTTGAAGAGAAAGCAATAGTGATAATCTGTGAACACAGTATCTACCAGTCAGCTTTCATTATGATATTGTCCTGTTGTCAGTAAGCCTCACTGTGCTACAGTTATGACAGGAATCCCGTAAACACGATTCACAAGGGGGCACTGTCCACATTCAGTAAACCTAAAATATGTTCATGAAGAGTATAACACAGCAGCGTAACGAGTTTGTGATGGCGTTTGTTCATTTGGTACTACTGTCCTCACATATCCAAGGTTGGGTGTATGGGGCTAGCATGTTCTCCGCATGCTGCGCAGGTTTCCTGCATGTGCTCCAGTTTCATCCCACAGTAAAAAACTTGAGGTTAGGTGCACTGATATTTCTACATGACCCAAAATGTGTGTATGCCCTGCGATGGACTGGCATCCCACTTAGGGTGCTTTCTGTGATAGGTTCCAAGCTCACTGCAACATACTGCATGAGAAGTTATGGAAGATGGATGGTTAGTGGTGTTAAGGTCTGGGGAGAACAGTTATTGCATAGCTAATAGAATCACAGCCCTGTTTCAGCTGATATGAAAATAGCATTCGAGGTCTGTTGGCTTTCAGTGTTACCTGTTGTGATGGCATCAAAGGAACCCTGGCAGTACTGGGGCAGGCCAGAGCTCAGACCTTCCTCATTCTGCGCAAGCTCCCAGTTCCGCAGAACCGAGATGAATGCCTTCCCGGATGACTGAGTTAACTTGCCACCAGAGGGCTTTCCTGAAGACACAGTGAGCCACAAATGAGGCAATTGTGTAAAACAGAAGAAGTCTTCACTGCGTTTAACATTAGCAAAAGGTAAACATTTGCCATTCATTTTCATACTGTTTGTTTTGCCATTTTGGAAAATTTACAGCTGAAAAAATAATTTTAGGTCTTACTGATTTCATTTTAGCTAGATGTTAAGGTATCAATATCAATGAAGTCCAAGTCAAAGATTAGACAATCCCCTCCAGTAATTATCTCATGCAGCTGATGATAACATTTACATGGTAACCCTCTCCTAACCCATAAAGCAAAACAAATATGTGATTATTGTCTGATGTTTTTTATCTGGTTTAAGACATTCCTACACCATAAAAGCATGTGACACACTGCCCTGCTCTCCAGAAATATTTATGAAATAGCGAATATAATAAAAAAAGACAAAGAAAAAAGTGGTATTCAAATTACTTTTTACGAAACATTTTGCAATGGCTTGCTTAAGTACAAAACGTTGAATATAGATTTTGTTTGCAATACATTAAGAAAAGTTTTATTTAAGCTGCTGATAAAGCTGACATCCCAGAATAGCAGACAAAACAGTGAGAGATAGCCATCCTGAATTGCACTTTCTTGTTTAGCGAGTGAAATGTTAGTCTGGAAAACAAAGGATCCTTGGTGTAAAGCCTTCGGAAGGTTCTCTGTGGGTTGCGGTGGTCTCCGGAGGTCCTTGAAGGGTGACCACCTTCCCTAGACCCTGACTGTGTGTCTCCATGCTCCATGACATAAACAGTGAACCTTGTTCTCAACTGCACCCAATGGAATTGTGGGAGAAATGCGAGGGAATGTGACAAACGACTGCCCTGGCTCTCTGACAGAGGGTAACAGTCTATGGGAGGGAGGAGATGGGTGGAGTGTTTTCACAGAGGTGAAGTCAGATATTTGGGCTCATAACACTGGGGCTGCCTGAGCTCAAAATCCCAGATGAGCATTATTCATGGCCTACTCTCTGCCTTAACATTCATATAGAACTGTCCAATTAAATACCATTTCTCCACATCTAAACTAGAAGGTGGATCACCAGCGTAGCTGTCCTATTATTTGTCACTGACTTTATCAGTCGCTATTTTGATGTCGTCTTATTAATTGACTAGCTGTTTACATGTACACTGAACTGATTCTGTAGTTTTGGTCCCAGTGATGTTGTCTTCTGTTCAAACAGAAAATAAATAACACAATGTTTTAAAAATTTGATTATTACAGGCTTTAGCATGTTAATCTTGATATCCTGTGCTTTTATTGACACCTAAGACCTTACATTCAATCCTCTTTGTGTAATTTTCATTTCATCAACCCTGCAATGATGCAAATTTATAATAAAATAACTGGCTTATTCAGCTTACCTGGCTATGAGTCTATCAATGATTAAAAATTCAAACTAGAAATGTTTAGTAGAGGCTTCAAATTTCCTCTTCAAATTCTGAAAATGCACCAGCGTGCAGTCTACATTTCACCTGTCTCATATGCCTTCAGGGATAGAAACACCTTTCCTGGTTGTCTTGAAAAAGGAGGGTCTGCCTTTTTTACTGTTCACTGCATCATAAATAGATATGCAATTATTCCTTCATCAAAAACCATTTCTCTTACTTGTAGGTATGAAGCCATGTGACTATGGGTCATAGGCCACCCAACATTCCTGCGTAAACAGCCTTTGTTGAGAAGTAACAGTGGAAAACTATCATCCCACCCAGAAACAGACAGAGAGAGGTACACAAGATCCCACCACACAGCATGTCTGAAGGCATGAGGAACGTATCCTTCGCTGATGTTGATAGAAGGTTAGTAAAAAACCTTTGGCTTGTTGGTTAAGTTAATTACCAAGGAAAGGAAACAGAGGTGTTACTTTTTTAAATGACCATAGTACAAACTATTATCACACGGTACAATGACAGTATACATTTTCTACTGAATAATTAAATATTATAAATTATAAAATAATTTGCATACACCTTTTAATAAAATCTGCCATGATAACAGCTCATTAACATACTAATTACTGGTGATTAATTCCATTTTTAAAGTACTTTTTACAAAAAGCATTGTCACAAAGAGCCTTATAGAGTCCCAGGCCCAAGGTCGCCAGGAAGCAAGTCAAGGGTGACAGTGGCTGGGAAAAACTCCCTCAAAAGAGGAAGAAACCTGATGAGGACCCAGACTCCTGGGGGAGGCCCATCTTCCTTTGGCCGGCACCAGGCAGGACAGGTTCATAGATACAGCACAGTGATTAGGCAAGCACTTGATAAACATAAACTTTGATATATATGTTTATCGCCATATGTCTCCACAAAAAACGGACCCTTTCATTATCATAGAAAAGGCATGTCTTTGTAATGGGAATGAATATTAAGTTTTTCAGCAAGAAATGTGTTCGATAAAACTTTAAGTAACACCACGTATAGCCTGCAAAAATATGTGCGAATGATTTTATGGGACACCTTAATATAATTCACTTCCAGATGCGGATTTGTGTGGTCTCATAGATAGATGATGTTTAACATGAAGATGGAGTCTCGTTCTATTCAAATTACATCATAGAAAAACTGGCATTCAAAGATGTACTGGCTCAGTGATTAGCATTTTAGCCTCACACTTCCGGGACTGTAGGTTCGATTCCTGCCCCCAGCTCTGTGTATGTGTGGGGTTTCCAGGTACTCCACCCACAGTCCTAAAACATGCAGTTAGACAAACTGAGCTACCACAGTTGCTCATAATGTGTTTGTGAGTCTAGCCGGAAATGGACTGCGTCTCTTTTGATAGACTCCAGGGTCAGCGTGACCTTGTACTGGATAACCAGCTATGGACCTTTGGGTGAGGTGGATATCTGGCTCACCATAGAGCTGTTGTACAGCGATGATGTCATCCCAGCTGAGCATCAGCGCCTTGCCCAGCTTCCTGTAGTATGGAGACATGAGAGCCTGGCGTAGTGGTGAGTGCTCCAGCCCCAGGGTGTGTCCGATCTCGTGGGCGACCACCATGAACAGGTTGCGCCCTTTGCGGCTGTGCAACGTCCAGCGTTCAGCCAAGTCGAAGTGCGCCTCGCCTCGGCAGGGGAAGAAAGCATGTGCCAGAGCTCCCCCTATGGATGTACATGCAGTATTGCGGGGACACTGAGTAGACGTGGTGGTTGTGTTCTGCACTCTCTCATCTATTGACCTTCCAGCCACTATGCTCTGCTGAGGCCTTGAGCTGCCTCACACGTGTGGTATCTGCTCATGAACAACTTTGGGTTTCTCTCATACTTCATGTTTAGAAGGAACCTGAAACACTGAGCCCCTCATGAACTGGGCAGATGGAATATTTAACAGCCCCATCAGACAGATGCAAATTTTATTCTGGAGAATAAAATATGTCCTGCAACCTGTAACAAAACGATCTGTACATATTTTTATCCCGATTCATAAAACTTAAAGGAATAAAACAGACTTCTGAAGTGTGACATGATATTTTGGAGTTTACAAAGATACAAACCTAACAAACTCTAACCAAGCAGGTAGGGTGGGAATGTACTAAATACACGCATCTGACCACTTGCACTTTGTGTAGTCTTTTGAAATACTTAAAAAAAAAAAAAGCAAATATCTGATACAGCATTTAGATACAAAGCAATCCAAAGTAGTTCTGGAGTACATTTGACCCTTTTCTTAAAGCTATACTCCGCCAAAATAAGCTACTGTATGTGACAATTGCAGCCTATAAGAAAATGAGGCCAGATAGAAGGCTGAACTTCACAACAAAAATACTGAGTTTTTATGCACAAGACACATTTACATATACACTACACGCTCTGTTTTTATTAGTGTAAAACCTTTTTTAATCACAAAAAGGGTTCTGAGTGAATCCAGGGCTAATGAAATACAGACTCACCCAAGTTCACTAATTAAATCCAATTTTGTTAGTCCTTATACAGGCTGTTCTTCCACATCATTGTTCAGTTAGTCATATTTTCCAACAGCAGGAGTCCAGCAGCTTAGCACCAACAGCCTACAACCACAGACCACCAGAGTATCTGCCAAGCGTTCGAGTACCGGCACTGCAGCCGGAAAACACAATACCATGACCCCTACCTGGGCCGTCAAACGCGTTCCCCGTGCCGTCATCGTGCTCGCCCTCAAAGAAGGCCAGGCGGATGTCGGCTGGCCCGTTAGTCACCTCCTGGAAGGCCAGAGCGGATACGTTGCTCCACAGCTCGAAGGCAGCACGCACAGCCAGTCTCACTTGACTCTTGGAGAGGTGGCGAGGCCCATTAACGATCCGGTAGGTTAGGTGACGCTTGTGCCACTTCTCCCCTGCAGGGAAGCCCAGTGTGGGAAGGAAGACAAACATATAATCAAAGAGGTGCCACCCACTCATCCATCCATCTTTCCATCCATCCATCCATCCATCCATCCATCCTCCAACCTCTTATCCAATTTTTTTTCATTCAGTTTCTAGTGGGATTCTTCCTGCCAGCCTGCCGTCTCAGAGCACCAAAGACCCATGAGAAACTGAGGATTATGCCCTAGAAAGATGCAATGGTGACTGCAGGTCTAAATGCAATTATTACTGGTATTAAAACATTTAACACATCCTTTGCCAAAAAAACTACCAGTGTATGAAACAGGTTAACATGGAGATGAAAACATGGAAAATACTGACGATTTACAGAAGTCACCACAGGGTTTTAACACAGACTGGAACAGAAACATCCGGTGATGTCGAAAGGTGCATTTTTAGGAAAACAAAGGGCAACACAATACAGTTTGGTCTGAATGCTCAGTCTGTTCTCTGGAAACTAACAGAACAAAACTGGGATTACATTTTGGTGAAATCCCACTTGAAAGATGTTTCAGGATCTCATTGCTAGATCTGGCTTTCTACATGGGTAAACCCTATGCCACATTATTTTGGTTAGATAAAACAAGTACATCACATTGATGAAAACATTTCCTAAGCTCCCTGATAGATTTAACTCCACATTGATGTATAGCATTGTATGCAGATGACGCAGATTTAGAAGCCCTCTTTGGTCTCAGGACTTGAGGACACTATCAAGCTTATCAGACATCACCAAGCATGTGTTAGTCATGTGGCTCTGTTCAGCTCAATTGTTCAACTCAGTGGCAGGCCCGTAATCACAAGACCACAACAAATGAAGCCATAAGGAGCATTCAAACAAGTGGTGGATATAGAAAATAGAGTCATTACATGCTGAAGGCTGGGTGGCTTGCCAAGACAAAACAGCAATATTGCAGTATGGACCAGATGTAAGAGGTCAGCAATGCCACTGAGTGCTCGGCAGAGGCCAGAGGGTGGAACTAAACTGTGCCGCTGAGGCCTTGAAAGCAACAAATGCCACTGAGGAGCCACCGAAGCCCAAACACCAGACCCCATTGGACAAGGTGCAGCCGCACTGATAATTAAGATAAATGGGCCTCTTCGGATCACATGGTCATTACCAGAGAAAATGCAGTCTGGGTTCGCAAAGCTCCAGGCAGGATCTCCACAGCAGGGGGGTGGGACCTCATATTTAGCAGGGAGGTGATCACAGCAACAGATTAGAGTAGGCCCCAATGGGAAGACTACAGGGGCGAGGGTGTTGGCCATGGAAGATATTCCCTGATTTCCCTTATGGAAGTCATTACAGTTTCACTTTAGAACGGGAGACAAACACCAGGAAGTGCCTTAAGATTCTTCAAGCAAGATTATTAACCAGTCCAGAAATGGGCACACTTCAGGTAGAATTAGGCTTTTGGTTCTTATTCTATTGAAAATGCTATCTCTACAAATAATTGCAAAACTGATTTCCCTAAGGACAACCCTTTCCAAGCCTTATCAACTTGTGCACATTATTTTTTTTCTTGTAGTTAGGTCTTAGATTGCAGATAAAAGCAATTAAATGCAGCAACCAGCTTTTTCATACAAAAACAAAAGGTCTATATCTAAATGATTTGTAAACAATTAAATGAAAAAAATACTTCCCAATAACTGTAAATACCTATTTGTTTACATTCAAAAAGAAAACTGTTTATAGGCATAGAAATTGTTTATAGGAAACATTCAAATGCTTTGCATAATACTTTTTCCGTTATTCTTGGAAAATCTGAGACCCCCCAGAACGCTCTGAACTTATTAGCTACAGTCATATGTCAGTAGTCTCAAACTTGTCTTAAGTCATGCTCAAGCCAAAACAGAAGACTTTATGTTAAATGAAGAACAACGTGAGGCCTACCTCTGACACACACGTGGCTAAACTGATGTACAGACCACCTTGCTTTTCTTTCAGACTAGATGTGTAATGTGTAGATTCTGCACAATGCAGGAAGTCAAAGCCAGGCTGAGATAATGCATTCAGACAATGACAGAGACATTGAGACAATGCATCTAGTAGAGCATAAGACCAAAGACAATTTGAATATGTTAGAAACAGACATAATTAGTTTTGATGCAGGCGACTTGTGCCTTGGACTCAATATATATTCCATCCATATCAGAGCCATCTTATCCCCTAAAATGGCAACAGCATCCTACACGCCTGTCCCAGTTGACTGGGTGAAATCAGAGCCTCGTAACCGACTGCACTATACCAACAAAAGGTCCCCAGTGATCAGCAGCCCATCTTATTTCTAAGCTATTTTAGATATACACGATGCCCTGACTACAGCTGCTAGTTATTTACAAGTGCTTGGGCAATAGTCCTAATGGCTGCATTCCTCAACCATGAATGAACGCTTCCAGTAGCTGTGGAACATAGTCCTCACCAAGCAACACAGCAAAAGGTTTAGAGGAATATTTTTGTTTTGCAAAACGCAAGAAATTGACCGTATTTATTAAGGCATACTTTGGCCAATTATCTATGCAATATATATTAAGATATTCTGGCTAGAGAAATACAAGTTACAAAGTAATCATGGCATGGGTCATTACAATTATTCATTAGTGAGGAATATGATCATTCTTTAAATTGTGAGCTGCAAGCCATGACATGTGGCATTGGCTAAGCTGTTCATGAGCAAGTTCAGGTGATCATTTTTGCCCTTAGCTTAGGCAGCATTCCTGAGCCATCAAGAACATGCTAACACAACCCTGTCAGAAGGGCTCTGGGCATGTTGTCACGTGTCTTAATTATACCTCAGCCACTCCCATCGTCAGTATCATAGGGTTAAGCACATCCCTTCATGGGTATTTACAAATCCAGGCGCAATGTCCAGCGGTGAAGGACAGAGGGACCAGAAAAAGGTTCTTTGAGAATTAAATTATAAGGTATCTAAAAATACGTTATCTTCTTGATCATGCACAGGTGACAGGTCTGCATGGTTTACTGATTTATCAAGGAGTACTCCAAACATTAAGCTGGAATAAGTGCAGTGCACAAGCACATAAAATGCCTACAAGATTTTATGCTCAGTTTGTGCAGGCATTTACATAAACACAAAAGCGGGGATCTTCACAACAAAGCCTTGATGACAAGTTTTGGCGTTATTTTCAGCAGTTAAAATGAGGCACCTTTTCGTGCCATTTTATGTCATGTACGTGACCTTAAGCTGTATGTTAGTGTAAAAAGAGTGTGAAACAATAACATTATCTACAAAGCATATCTCGTTTAATGGTTGCCTTGCTTCTCCAAACAGCTCTGCTTATCTGCATAATGCCACGTGACTGGCAATACAATGAAATCTACTATGAAAGTAGATTAGCAAGGATATAGGGGGAATTTAAGGGGGACATGTGAGCTGCTCGTTTATTCCTGGCAGTAACTGAAGTGTTCTATCATTTGGGCAAAAAAATGAAATAAAACTGAGAGAAAGACAATGTCAGATTTACAGTGATCAGTGCGTCCTCTGTTCCATCCATTTGAAGATGAAAAGTTTGGAATTTCTAGAAGGAAAATGAATGATTTTGAATCCCATGTACTGACCTGGTCGCGCATAGCGCTTGCTTCTCCGCTGTCCACTAAGAGTGGCCATACTGCTTCGCAGAAGACCGTTAACTCTCCGCGACCAGGCACGGTGGCTCCGCCCATCCTTTACCCCACACCTGGGAGCAGCCATTTGCTGCAGGGTGACAC
The DNA here is from genome assembly GCA_009936485.2 of Gymnarchus niloticus. Taxonomy (NCBI): domain Eukaryota; kingdom Metazoa; phylum Chordata; class Actinopteri; order Osteoglossiformes; family Gymnarchidae; genus Gymnarchus; species Gymnarchus niloticus. The sequence goes on along the minus strand of JAACJT020000032.1, from coordinate 5,663,137 downwards.
CATCCAAATGGCCAGTGACTGGCAGCTGGGACAGCCACTGGAACTCCCTGAGAGGCAGCAAATTGTGTTGGATCGCTAGTTTGTCAATAAAATAATGACTATTCTCAGATATGTGAAATCGTTTTGTCGGTAAAGTCAATATTCCAACACAGCTTCCCCTTTATACTGAAAATCAGACGTAGATAAAGGACTTATTTAATATAGTCACTTCACAAAATAGCACAGCACATTCCTCGATGGATATTCCTCATAGATAATTGATTTTGTTTTATGTGCAATTCCCTTCGCTGGTGAGAACCGGAGAAGATCGTCAGTGACTAGGCACATAAATATTGAACTCGGAATGCTTTTTGTAAGGTGAGAGTGCAATTAACAATTAGCCACTCAGCTGGAGGTCTGAACTGGCGAAAAATGTTTGAAATCATAATGCAGAAATGAGACAAACGTAATGTAAACATCAAGTTATCAATAAAACAACGGCAATGTGAACCCTTTCAGTCAAGCAAAATGTACTTGAGAACTTGGGGGGCATAATCAAATCATGAAGCTACTTGTTCTTCAGTTTTTAAACATTTCCAGTCAGTGACAATATCTACATATACAGTTTTAATATATGTATTTGTTTGCTCAAGAGCATTTCATATTAAAATCAAGCATGGGTAACTAATTTGTTCAGTTACGTTTTTGGGTGTAAGACCAACTGTTGGTAATCCCAGCTCTTTATTGCAAGATGATCTTTAAGACGTGCATATTACTGCAAACAGCGATTAAACCAGACACTCCTTCTTGCCGTGATTCAAAAGCAGCATATTTTTTATTTTAGTCCCAGTTTAGCACCATCAACTATGAGCAATACCTTTGAATGTATTATTAGAAAGCTATTCTACATCTGGAATCCCGGATGGACTTCCTCCTTGGTGCAAATTGACCAGTGAAACATTACCTGACAGCTGAACTGAACTCTGCTGAACTGTGCTTGTGGCTTTCCTGATGCAGGTAGCCATATTTCTCCAGGAAATCCTGTACCGAACAGAAAATTCATCCATTTGAACTTATACATATTATACAAAAGAATTATCACATGTAGTTATATCAATAGCATTGACCATTGTCATGGTTGCATCTACTATCCTATGCACCAACTTCAGTTATGAAACATGTTGCTGTCACAGTCTATTGATGAGCAGCGATGCCTGTACTGTCCAAGGTCATATCAAGCCAACGTTGCACTATCAGGCCGTGAAGAGCAAATCGCGTGCTGTATGTGTTACTGAGCCCTGAGTGATGCAGCAACGCTGAAGCCCAGGACATCTGGTGAATGGTAATGAGATGAAAGCCTTGGCACTGCATAAAAGACTCTGTCAGACCCTTCCCAAGCCATAATGCATATCCAGGACTGTCTGAGTTTACTGGGAGAATGAAAGGAGGACATTTTGTTGGGAGCAAACTATACACAGGCATGAGATTCCCAAGCAGCACTCCATAGTGGGGCCACATCACGCTACAGCTGCAGCCCCCTGCTAAAGGGGGGTCATCCCCACGCTCTTATCGTGGAGGGCCAGCCTGTGGTTTCAGCTTTTACAGCTGGGTAGAGGCATCTCTTCTCCCAGGCACACCCACAACAAAACAGTCCCCTGACAACAAGCCGCCATGGCAGCAAGCCTGGGAAAAGCCATCTATACAAAAACATAGCTGAGATCACAGAGATATTTGTACTGTGATTACTTTTACATAAGCCAAGTAACAGGAAATTCATATGAAAAAATAAAAGATTCACTAGCTAATATCTCAGTATTTATATGTAGAGGTGTAGGAACTCAATATTTTATTATACTTTAATGAGGCTTCATTCATTCCCCCCACAATAAAACACTAAAACTGAATTGATACATCGTTATGCCCCCCAAGGCTGAACTCTCTCCTACGCCCATCTCTAAGTGTATGCATATGGATCCAAAAAGGAGGTAATCAAACAAATGTATAGTTGTGCTAAACCATTTTTTACATATCTGTCTTCCCTAGCAGCTTATCCAACACAGGATGCAATCACAAATACCACACATATGCATGCATGGATGAACATGCATCCACAAACACACATGTTAACCACATCTTCTCACTGCAGCGGAAAGCCCATGCAACTATGCACGCCCAACATACCAAAAGCTTGGGATGGATGCAAATCTTTAAAAATATTAACTGTTATAAGAAACCACGCCCCTCACCAGGAGAAACAGTCTGAACATGGATTAAAGGATTTTACAAGAGAAGTTTTGTTTTTAACTTTAGCTGAAACTGACACATGATGTATTTTACATACAACCCTTTTTCTTACATTACTAGAGTAAAAAACACTATTTGGTTTCTATGTTTGCTTATTTGACAACAGTAATTGAAAAATTACTAAGCATCCAGGTGTGGCTCAAAAATAGACAAGATTATAGCTCATTCTCTAAATACAAGGGAAAGGTATTTTCCACAGCAAGTGACAGAGCTTAATTTAAGTTACATGAAAAGCACGACAATACTTGTTGGTAAAAATGTGAGGAAGGCCCACACTTTGTTGAAAACGTGCCTCTTTGAGTGTTTTTACCTGCTGTGAGATGCTTGGAGAGAATTATTGTAACTGTTCTTTCCTCTGGACTGAGTCCTAAGGCTATTTTCCTAAGGCTGTATGAAAATCCGTTCACACACGTTTAACTTGGTATGCTGTTGAGAGAATGCAGGAATGAAGATCTTTCAACACATTTAATACCTACAGAAAGTGATTAAAAGTGTGAGGCAACTCTTGACATGTTGTAGTTATATGACAACATTCCAATAACAAATGAGAGGTTATTGTAAGCTTAGTGTCTTTCGGAGACCCCATGTCCTGACATAATACGTGTTATTTTGCAAGCATCTTTAACATACGAAGTGGTCATTCAGGCAATGACTTCACCAAAATTAGAAAGAAGGAGAGGAGCAGAAAAAACAGATTTTAATAATTCGCCTTGGGAGAAACTTACTGAGCCAAATGAAATGAGGCCGATTACCACAAATTCTGACATAGCACTGCTAAGGTTCCTAAAGTCATTACACCAAGTGATCAGATGAGATCAGATTAGAGTAGTTGCTAGTTTTTGAGTCAGTGAAACAAAAATAATACGACCCGATTTTTATCCTTGGCATTTTTACTGAAGTGTGTGTTGGAGGTATAGAAACAGCCAGCGCATTCCTTGTTGACATGAGCAGAGAAAGAAAATCGTCTCAAATGAGGTGCAAAACCCAGCGTAAGATGCTGACATGCCACGGTTAGGACTCCGTTATCCTACTCCTATAACGACCACTGAAAGCTGTTCAGACCAGCTGGCAGGCACATGGACCATCCGGTCGGTCAGGATATGTGGACGGTCGTCGTCTAAACTATTCGTAAGTGGCAGTTTCGGACTGGAGATAGATAAGCATTGGTTTAGTGGTTTTAAAGTAGTAGATGGTGCACTTGTGTCGGGATAACTTGTGTACTTTATACCTAAAATCGTCTAACAAAACCTAAGCGGTCAGACCTACTGTATGTACATCGAACCTCAAATGGACACCTGTGCGCGAACAAATTTAACAGCAACTAAAAAAATCTATTTAGCTTAATCCCAAACAATAGCTCAAACAGGACTATTTTCTTTAAATGTGTTAAATTTGCCCGTCTTCTTTTTCCATTTGCCCCCACTGCCAGTAATTATTTTAGATTGCGTTGTACCACTTTTAAAAGTTAATAGACTTAATCTCCAGACATTTTAACTAAATAAGCAAGCAAGCAATGGAAACGCAATGACCACCTCAACACGATAAAAATACATACTCAAGACTGAGAATATTCTGCAATAATTTAACTGGACGTATCAAATAACTATGGATCATAATCTCCGCAAACTGAACATTAAAATATCTTTTGTCGAGTAACAGCAAAGTGAACGTTAAGTGGGCTTTTATCGTTCCATTGACATTTAACGCCAGCATGAATTTAAGTTTATGCCAGCAGTAATAGACCCGGGAGAACCGAGGCGTACTGTACCTCCGCAGCCACCGGTGAGTTCGCGGTCACTTTCGTGAGAAAAGGTGCGAACAGCAGCAGCAGCAGCAGGAGCGGCAGCTTCCCAAACGACCTTTCTGTCGGAGAGATGATGACATTGACACTCATGCTGGATTTGTGGCAGCTACCACGCTTAACTAAACCCCACTGAACCTGTCGCACGCTTCACTTACGAGTGTGACGCCAAGGTTTTATTTACCTAGTAGGCGATTCCCGCATTCCTTGCCTAGTCTTACCCTTCCTAGCCCCAGCTGGTTGATATTACTAGTCATCGCCCATGGGCAGGGCGAAGTCCTGCTCTGGTCTTACAGCAGGACCGCCCACCTCAGCCTCGGATGAGTATGTACCTCTACAACTGTACTAGCTTTGTCAATAATCCAATCATTTTGTCTCTCGAAATGACAACATATTCTAACAGAAGAGCGAGAAAATTCGCTAATCCGCTAACTCCTGGGAGAAAATTAACCTATTCTTAAACCTGCGATCGATGTCAGTCCACCAACAGTGAGAACACAAATTCCACACCACCTTTTGCATAGTGGAAACAAGTGTAGGTGTAGGCTGCATGTACCCGTTTGTCCCTCATATTTTGAGTACAGGTGGAGGAAGAAGGGCAGCAGGAATGTAGACATAATGGACAATGTCTACAAAACCTAGGACTTGTTTGTAGCTGCAGGAAGAGGGGCAGGAAAAAGAAAAAAGACCAGAAGTAAAACATTTTATTCATCTTACAAAACAATGTCATTTGGAAATGCAATATCTTACAATTTAACATTGCGTTCCATGCTCTCAGCTATGACAAGTTGGGGAATAAGAAAGAAAAATGACAGTCTTGATCAGTATTACTCCACACTTGGAGAGAAAACAGCTGAACCAGAGCATCTCGGCATGGAACAGGTTAGGAGCAATTGATGGTACATGGACAACAGAATCTAAAGCGAAATGGGTCTCTCTCTCTCTCTCCCCCCCCCCCCCCCCCAAAACCCAGGCTGGAATGAGTTTCCAAGGCATCCTCAGTAGGGCCTGTCCCGTCGCTCTTCTCTGTGATCTCCTCTGTAACAAGGGGGAAGAGCGGGGTGTACATTTAGCAGGCTTTAAAAAAAAAAAAAAAAAAAAAAAAAAAAAAAAGAAAATCTGGGTTCTCTTACCAAATGTTGTGGTCTTTTTAGGGAGAAGTTTAAAACTACCTGTATACCTGATGCTCACCACCTATGATTTGAAGGACTGCCCCTCATAGTTAAACATCAGGAGGATTTACTCACAATAAAAACTGACAGAACTGGAATTCTGTTAAGTCAACACTGATGTCATGCCAACTGTCTGGAAGCACATCAAAATCGTGAATTTTAAAACAAGCTGAATCATTCTTCCTCAGTTTATCACTAAGAGGCTCAAACTGTACAAGCCTGTACAAAGTCTGATATGAAATACAGACCGAAACTAAGTCTAGGTACCCATGCTTCAAACATCTTGGCCAAAAAGGTTTAATAAAAAAAAAAAAAAAAGACAGCTTTGTTACTTACCTTCCTCCCATCTTGTAGCCTCCATAACCACCACGGTCCCCACCACGGAATCCCCCACGACCTCTAAACCCTCCTCTGTCCCCACCGAAGCCTCCACGTCCACCACGATCTAAACAAAACAAAGCTTGAATATGTCACATGTTAATGGGGCTCATGAGAACTGAAGTCAAGTCAATACCGTACCTCCAAAAGAATCTCCAGGCTTAGGTGCACCACACTTGTTACACTCTGTCCTCCTTGCAAAGTTCATGTTCCCACAAGAACTGGAAGAACAGTTTCAGCTCAGCACCAGTACAAAGTGTCCAAAAATTTTATAGACCACTATTCCCTAAAGAAAAGTACCAAATTCATTTTGAGTAATAGGGAGAGTGCTAAACGCCACACAGCATTATGCAATTGTCTGGTTCCACATGTCAAGTTCAAACTGATGTCCTTACCTATTGGGACAGGGCCAGTCTCCAGCCCTCACGTCAAATGACGGGCCACCAAACCCTCCACGTCCACCACCCCGATAGCCTGGAATACAAGAATTATTCTGAGACATTGTAACATTAAACAGCACAACTCTCACCAATGTTAGGAAGTCACTTCCATCTAAAACACTGCTTTAAGATTTTACAGGTCCGGATAGAACTGCACAATATGGCAAAGCACAGCCATAAGCATCTTCATTAGGTGGTGAAAGCTGAAGTACCTCCACGCCCCCGGCCACCTCTCTGCATAAACTCTGCTCTCCTTGTGGCGAAGGACACTTTGATGGGTCTCCCATTGAATTCCTTACCTAGAAAGGACACAAGTCTATTTTAAACAGGGACACCCAGCTACACAGAGCAGCAGAGCCAAACATCCCACATACCATCAAACCAGTCAATGGCAGCTTTAGCAGATGGAGGGTCATCAAAGGAGACTGTGGCTTCCCCTTTGGGTCTTCCAGTGGCTTTGTCAGTGTACAAGTTAATCATGGGCATGCCAGTCTTCTTGTTCAACTATAAACAGGTCAAAAAACAGCTGACATGACAACATCCACCAAAATAATGAATTGCAGCCATTCCTTGTCATGCCATCATGTTTTGATAGAATGACCTCTGATGCACTATTCACCTTAATGATGCCTATCTGTTTGAAGAACTCTGCAACTTCATGAGTGGAAACATCTTCCCCAAGTCCTTGGACGAAGATTGTGTTGTTATCAGAATTGTCCTGATCACCACCTACAAAACACACAGAACTCAAATATTTCATTGGGGTAAGGCGTGTCAATGGCAGAGAGCACCCCAGTTCTGTTTCTTGCAACGATGCAACTCACCTGAAAAATGTCTTGGTTCATCATCCCTTGGGCCTGTAAACAAACAAAAAGTATACATCTAAAATGACTCGACATCTTGGTAGTTGCAGAATTTGCCACACCTTAGAACACTGGTAACCCCCCCCCCCCACTACATCAAGTTCCCTCTAACTACAGATTTCATGCAATTTTTGCTACATAAAATGCATTACAGTAGCAAGAGGCCACCAATCTGTGGAAAGTCAAGGATGAACACCAAATCAAAATGGAATTACATGATAGGAATGCCATACAGACAGACTGACAAGCTTAGGTTGCAATAAGCACATAGCAGCTGATTTGGGTACATGTTTCGGAATAAGTGCGATGCTCTGTACTTACCACCATAATTTTTGAAGCCACCTCGGTCACCACCTCTGCATTTTTTTTTTTTGGGGGGGTGGGGGGCGGGGGCAGGACAAGTTCTTCATTAGTTATACTGAGGTAAAGGCTTCATTCTTGTCCTAAATCAGCAAGCAATGCTTTGCACTTCACTGCAATTACACATTTCTGTGAAAAGCTACAGAACAAGCTGGAGAACTTCATGACAAAGGTTAGCCAGATAGCACATCCCAGCTTCTGTCAGCAATCCAGTAAATTCTGCTGCTGTTGGATGTACCAAGGGGACATTACAAGCTAGGATCCAGGTCACATAAAACACTGATCAGGCCGAGAAGTTCAACAGAATACAACACATACAAAAAGTGAGTCATTTCAAATAAAGAAGCTTCAATATTTGGTGGCAATAACTTGTAGTATAAAATGCAAGAGCAAACAAATCAAAGTGTGACAGACATTCTCCAAAAATGTTACCAAGCCAAACGTTTTAAATTGATTTCACAAGTGTACTAATTCTTGTCTGTTATGCACTGTGGGACAGGATACCACTGCCAAATGAAACTCAAAAAGCATCTCCGAATGGGAGGAAAACTAAAACCCTGCTCTGAATGAATGCCTGGAGAGTGGTTATATCAGGGGGGTAATTGTGAGCTGGGCACTAACCAGCTAGTTCTGCAGATTCAGCACCATAGAACCTCAGAGGGCAAGGCTGTACCAACACTCTGGTACTGCCCACGAGAGGGAAAAAAAAAAAAAAAGAAGCAAAAATACAACTCTTCCAGAAGAGTATCTTGACACATGCAGCATCACAAAAAGCAGAAGAAACCAAAACATTCAGCCCAAAAGGAGACCATCTCCAAGTCGCAACTGATTTTACAAGACTACTCAAAACATTCTCTGTCCTCATGCAATTATACTCGTTAGAGACTGTAACACCATCACTACAACACCTAACTTCACTCCCTGCCCTGGTTGTCCCTTACTCTTATATGCCTCCATTGACTTTAATTCCACTCCCCCCTAGTGGGCAGATTAAGAACTACAAATGTGGCCTGGAAATAACTTTAGAACAACCCTGACAAAAAACAAATTATAATAATACTTGGAGAAATTAACATTATCCAAAGTTACCACAGAACTGAAGGAATACCTACAGGTAGATTTAAATACAAGCCAGTGTCCTACCACCACAGACAATCCTGGCATGACATTTTGGGACTAATAATCTTCACTTTTCCAATAGAGAAGTGTGAGATTTGTAGATTTTTTTTTTTTCCCAGCTCAAAATTACCCAAGAATAGTATTTTGGCACAGGAAGGTCATTACTAACTACACATTTAGCTGTTATAAACCACAAGTCAAATACAAGAACGTTTGTGTTAACATGGCCAGTTAAAAGGTTATGTTTACCCCAACATGAGGGAACTGCATCATGTATAGAGATACCTCTGAAAAGGCAAAATTAGACAACACCCACTGCTTCAAGAGTCAAAACAGAAGCCAGTTAAGCCAGGTCACATTGAAGCAAAGATCAATAGTTGTACAACCCTCAATCTTTAACACGGCAACCTCCTGTTCCCAAACACGTGAGAAAATGACATCCCACACAACCCTACCATTAAACGGCATCCTTTAAAACTGAAAAGGCAGTAGATCTGCCAAGTCTCGCAATGATTAAGGAAAAGGTTACACACACAGATAAGATGCATGACAACTTATCCCGAGAAGAATTTCAGAGCAGTAGAAAGAATGCACGATATCAGAGACGTCAATTTATTTCAAGGAAAGAATGGATGCTGCTTACAATCTCACACAGAAGGGATTGAACAGAGAGACATACCCTACACCAGGCGGTGGACCTCTCCCATCACGGTCATATCCTCCATGGCCTCTACCTCTGTACCCATCACTTCGATCATTACCCCCAAAGGTTCTCACCCCTTGATTGTCATCACCTTGGGACAGAAACCCACTGATCAAAATTCAGAGGCTGTGAAGGCGGCACGACCTTATTGCTTAGAAACACGAGGGAAACTGCTCATCCGTTTAGGCACCAGCATTCAGATGGCTTTGTCTGCACAGCATCTGTGACCATAAACTTCAATTTTTAAGAAGCAACAAGAAAACCAAGAATGTGGATGCAAAGTGTGTGTGTAGGCCAGGAGTTGACTGATCTGAAAGGCATACCGTCATATCTCCTCTCATAAGCTCCTTGAGACTGCCCATAGGATCCTTGATCGCCATAAGACGGCTTGACACCATACCTTTAATAGAAGTTCATTATTAAAGCAATCATACACTTCTACACTTTGCTCAGCTACTGGAGTTTGCAGAAAGTACATTCTTTTCAATCCGGGGGGACTAAAAACCAAAGCTCACCCTCCCGAGCTATCGCTGTTCTGCTGTCCGTAGCCATCATACCCCTGTCGCGGTTGCTGTACATATCCGCTAGAGGAGTAATTTTGACCTGACTGCCCATAAGTCCCTCCTAGAAAAGGAGAGCAAAACAGGTGATGCAATATTAAAGGAATTAGGGTTGGAGACAGTTCAGTTGCTTGTGATGCCACTACAGACATCAGCTCACTTTGCAGGAACACCCGAAATTAGCAGTCTAGGCCATTCAACACTAGGCCACAACACATACCTTGTTGTCCATAACTTGAATCATAATTCTGTCCGCTATACGATGATCCATGATTTCCCTGGCCACAGCTCTATAAAGAGAATATTAAAAAAAAAACTCAATTACTGGCACATTCTATTCTGCACCAGTAACAGGACAAACTTTACATATCGGAGCCAATGGTCACCTGTTCATTTTGTTGGTAGGTCTGGGGAGGAGGTGCACCATAGGAAGAATAACTGAAAACAACAACAAAGCTTTACTCAATTTCCACATTGATGAACAGAACTCAGACTTCCCAGGCCTAAGTAAGCAAATAGTAAATGGAACTGAAAACCTGAGAAACGAAAGAGGTTTACAGCAGCCCTATGGCAAAAAGTTCGCCTGCCTTTAAAGAAAGTATTATACCACACCCCTGGTGCTAGCGCCTACCTTTGGTGATGTGCACCAGACTGACCATACCCGGAATCTAAAAAGGTTAATAGAAACAATAAGTCACCGCATAATCATATGTAAGAGTTGATAAACGGTATGGGCATTAATATGATCAAGACATTTAGCAGCATTCTACCACAAACTAAAGAGCTCAAAGTATTAAATCTATAAACTGTAAATGAAGACATCTCGGCAAGCTAAGGCTATCCTCAAATTAAACATTAAGGACATCATCCAGGAGGCTCGTGAAGGCCTCATTTGCATCACGATGAGTTCAACGAAAATGGCGAACAACTTCAGCAAGAAGTAGCTCTGTTAATACGTCGATATCACGATTACCAGAAAGCAAAAAGATTTCAGAGGCTCACCTCATAATACGGAGAGTAGACATAAAACTACCCGTACCAAGAGCATGCGGATCAGGCTAACTAGCTAGCCTGGGGCTTTTAGTTACATACACAGTGCAGTAACACTGCGGATTTCGAAATCACCTGTATGTGAAACTTGTCTATAAACACAAGTACTTATAAAATATGTTCATAATTGACAGCCTTACCAGAAGACATTCTCCAACTTTATATAAAAACCAGCACTTCACCTTTCCAACAATTAAAACCAGAAGCACAACAAAGCACACTGCAGATCTTATGAACTCCGACCTGCAACTGGGAAATACCAAACGGCCAGTTCAATGGCTATTATAGTATGAAAACTCAAAAAAAAAAGTATAATAGACTTAAACTGGCACCGTTGTTATAAAATAATTTAAATATACAAAAGATTATGAATAATTAAGTATATATTAACGTATCTCTAAATTAGAAATGTATTTCTCTTTCTAAGGTGTCCCCTTGTCATTGTTACAGTGGAACATTCCTCGCGGTCTCAGTTTTTGTATTGATCACGTGTGACAACCGTCCGACGTTTAAGCTTTGATGCAGTAAAATTAATAAACTGATCTCTGCGGTCTGTTTTCAAGACTAAATATGTTACTGACTCGATATTTATTGGTAAATTGTATTACTAACAAGGTATCGCTACTCACTTCATAGAACCTAGCACGTCACATTGTGACTCGTGGCACATTAATGCTATCCAGTTTTTTAAAAGTAATGTTATAATCCCAAATATTATATGGGATTTCTATTTTCAACACCTATAGAATTGTACTAATTTACAGTTTAATGACTTGGAAAATATATAATAATGGTAGGGTTAGCGACTATGTCCTCATGAAATCCTTTGAACGACTGGTCCATCGGCCCATCTATAGAAAGCAAGGGGACATCTGCTGGACCCCCTGCAGTTTGTCTACCGGCAATCAGTTCAGTGGATGATCAGTCAGCATAAGACTGCACTACATCCTGCAAAATCTGGACTCCCCAGAGACATATGAAAGAATTCTATTTGTGGACTTTGGATCGGCATTCAACACCATTGTCCCAGACATCCTCTGCACTAAACTCACCCAGCTGAAAGTATCCCCTGCCATCTGTCTGTGGATCACCAGCTTCTTGACCAACAGGAAACAGCAGGTGAGGCTGGGGAAAACCACTTATAATATACATTCATTCGGCGCTGGTGTTCCCCAGGGATGTGTCTTCTCCCTTTACACCAACGACTGCACCTCCAAGGACCCAGCTGTTAAACTCCTGAAGTTTGCAGACGACACTACGGTCATCGGACTCATTCAAGATGATGACGAGTCTGCGTATAGGCAAGAGATTGAATGGCTGGTGCTCTGGTGCAGCCAGAACAACTTGGAACTGAACGCGCTCAAGACGGTGGAGATGATAGTGGACTTCAGAAAACACCGCTCAGCACTGCTTCCCCTCACAATTTCCAGCAGCCCTGTGTCAATCGTGGAGACCAAGTTTCTGGGAACCACCATTTCCCAAGACCTGAAGTGGGAGGCCAACACCAACTCCATCCTCAAAAAGGCCCAGCAGAGGATGTATTTTCTGAGGCAACTGAGGAAGCATTGTCTGCCACGGGAGCTGTTAGGCCAGTTCTACACCACAGTCATTGAATCTGTCCTGTGCACATCCATCACAGTGTGCTTCGGTGCAGCCACAAAACAGGACAGGCAAAGACTGCAGAGAATTACAAGAACAGCGGAGGAAATCATGGTGCTCCCCTACCCACCCTCCAGGACTTGTACTCTTCAAGATCCCGGAAACAAATCATTACAGATTCCTCACACCCTGGGCACAACCTTTTCCAACTGCTCTCGTCTGGCAGGCGCTACAGAGCACTTCATACCAAAACTGCCAGATACGGGAGGAGTTTCTTCCCTCAAGTGATCACCCTCATAAATAGCTGAGCAGTACCATCTGCTTGTGAGAAGACTTCCACATTCAATATTGTATACTCAGACATCAATGCCATAATTTTACTCCCATACACAATGCTCATCACTGTTGTTTGCACTGTCTAACTGAACCTTATGTATGTATATTATTTGTCTTGTATTTAATCTTTGTATTGCTTGTATATTGTATGTAAATAGATGTTTATTTCCTGTATACTGTACGTATTACTTGAGACACCAACGGCAAGAACCAAATTCCAAGGTTGTACGTGTCAACAAACTTGGCCAATAAATCTGGGCTGGTATGCATAAAACTTTTCAGAAATGCATCACATGCATTTTCTGGTTGCCAAGAAACGTGGATTCATTATCATCTTAATTTCCGCAGTTAGTGCGTGAAGTAGGTGATTGTATTCCACTTCTTATTATGACAAAAAGAATGCCTTGACGATCATTATCATCAAATAATTGCCGGACGTCTTTTTTTTTGCGGGACAGTGCGCGGTCTCCGTCTCGGTGCGCGTAGTGCTGCCATCTTGCAACTCCTAACTGGTTTATGATACCTCTCCAGCTCTCTTAAATTATTTAGGAGCGAGATCTAGTCTTAACACTTAAGAACTTTGATGCATGCCACTTATTCTTAATTATGAGAGTAAGACCAAAATCACGTCATTTTTAGAATTTTGACAGACTGAAGAGTGAAACTCCACTGTGAGAAGTTTTATGCATAGCACCCCGGATTCTGATTCTCCGTATATTTATCGGTGTTTTAGTTTCATTTTTTAACCACTAGATGTCACTGATGTTCAAGTTTTTTCGCAATACGGAAGTATTAGTATTACAATAATAGAATGGACGTATTTACTTCGAATGTGCTACATTAGTTTCTTTAGCCGGTCATGTCACCTCTTTCTGTAATATATTTCATAGCAAACGACCTGCTCCTAGTCTTTTAGTTCTCGATGGCAAGCGCCTGTATCCAGTTTTGCTGTATTTGTTCAGGTTGTTGACATTAGCCTGTAGGTCGCCGAGGCGGCGGGCTAACAATGGAAACCTACCCTAGTGACATCGTGAAAGGAGGGATTCGACGGGCAGCGAAAGTCATCCGAGAGTTAGAGATTACGAGCGGGACAGCGACGGCGGTCGCCGTTTCTCTTGTTTTGTTTGTGGTTTCAGCTTTCTGTAATATCCCAGCCGACACGTTTAGCCTGGAAAGCAGCGCTCTTTTAAACGGAAACGGTAAGCATCAGAAGAGAGGCTGGTGTTTCGTAGCGCTGGTTCTGAAATATAGCCGTCAAAATAGATCCACCACTCTAAGTGAATTGTTGTTATTTATGTTTTAAATTAAAAATCGTTCTTACTGTGATCGAATAGAAACGGGACGCGATATAACAACTGAAGACTCAGGTGTCCCTTAAAAATGTTACTTGAAAAGGAGTTCGGTTCGTGTTAAATGCATGTCTTTTGAGTATCGGACCTGCTTGTTAGAATTGCTCATATAATTAATTTTGTTAGGTTGTTCTTAAAACAGTTTGGTTATAGTTGTTTTTCGATTAATTTTTTAAACTTAATGCATTCCTTTTTACTATATAGAAATTCAGCCTTTAGGATTAAAACATGAATATAAAATTATCCGATGTCGATTTTGCTGGACAAGATGCTTTGAAGGCATTTATCTAACTCTCTCCATCTCTCATTCCCCACTCTTTCTCAACCCCATTGCAGTGCACCTGCTGTTCACCTACACCTTCTTCCATGAAGATTTAGGCCGGTTACTACTTGGCACTGGCGCCCTGGTGCTCCTAGGTGGGGCGCAAGAGAAAGGCCTGGGCACGGTGCGCTTCTTGTATCTCTTGATCCTGCTGCCTGGCTGTGCTGGACTGCTGTACGCACTCCTGGAGTCACTGCTATTTGGCATAGCGGCACATGGCTGCGTGCGGGGCCTTGTTCCTGCGGCCTTAGCCCTCCAGGGCCTGGCCGTCACACAGACCCTCATGCGCAGGGCTCTGCTGTGTGGCATAAACGTGCCTGCTATGGCCCTGCCCTGGGTCTTCTTGATAATTGCACACCTTGTTCCTGGTGATGTCCTCCTCTGCAACATCTTGGCTGTAATTATGGGACAAATGTGTATCCTTACCTTCCTCAAAACTAAAAATGAGGTAGCATGGTGGTTAAGGGCGTGAAAGCATGAAGGTTGCTGGTTTCAAGCGGTCTGTTGCGGTTATATTTTTGAGAAGGTACTTGTTTACAATAGGTTCAGTAAAATTAAGCAGCTTCATTAGTAAGTACAATGCAATTATAATAATTATAAACATCATGAAACCATTATCAAATCAGGAAAATCTGACCATATTTATGTCTCAGTTTAAATATTGGTCTTGCTTTTCACTGTTCATAGGTAACTTAAGGTGAATCATTGACATTGAAAATGAAAGTTAAGGACTAACTTAAATGCATAATTATTGGCTGCTCCTTATTACCAACTATAACCATTAACCTTAGCACCCACTGTAACTGTTAATCAGGCTTAAACGTTGTAGGTCTTCTTTAACATGGCTTCCCAACAAAGATGGCAAAGGCTGGTTTGCATTGCTGAACCTGTCAGAAAGTAGGGCTTCCATTCTGGATAAGAAGATGCCCTTTAGACTTCTGCAAAAGCTGCCTGGGGTGAAGTACATGCCTGCATCTTTGGACAAAAGGAGGACCATGAACCTTCCGTAAGTATCTAAAAGGTCAATCTTTGATCGTCACACCTGGTCCGTCTTGATGGTCGATGGGGTTTCCCTACCTAAGCACAGCTAATTGGGTAGAATCAGCTCATTTCATTTTTATGACATCCACTGATGGATCATAATATTTTTTTAAAGAAGATGTTGCTGCTTTCCTGCAGTGCTTTGAAAATTGTACCAAGAAGTTGTATGTGGCCAACTTTGTAGGTGTGATGACTTGCATGTATTGACTGCATATACATAAAATGCCAGCAATGGTCAAAGACCCCTGGTGGTTGGAGTGTGTATTGACTGACCTGTATTGACATTGATGTGCGACAGTAGTAGCAGTAGTGTTTTACTGGTTGAACTTGGAGTGTAGGTGAACTCACCAGATTTCTAAATGGTTTCCAATCACCTGCTTGTCCTTCACAGTTGCAAGCCAGCTCCAGGGTCCTATCCAGTTCAAGCCTATGCCCCAGCGTCATCCTCCCTCCCCACACCAGCTGTGAAGACTCCCCCCCAGATGTACAATGGCTGGCGGCATTCTCCTTACACTCAGGCAGACTACATTCCCCTGACAGTGCAGCACGGACTCGGTGCTGGACACAGTCACCATAATAGCCATTGGCAGACTATGTTTACAAATCAGAGTAGTAGTCACTGGACACCAGAAGGCACTTGTGCACATTCCCACACCAGCCCCCTTCCAGTGCTTCCTGCTCCACCTGGGTGCTGTGCTGCTCCTGTCACAGTCCCGGCTGGAGTAAAAACTGACATTCCTGGGCTGCCCCTGGCTAGTCTGGGTGCCCATGGAGTCCATGGACTGTCCCCTTAGAGGAGTATTGATGTTGTGGGACCATAATCAGAGGTTATGCATTTGTCTTATTAAATGTTATGTTGTCTGTAGTGGAATGTCAGCTCAGTGGGTAGCACTATTGCCTCACGCCTCTAGAGTTGGGGGTTTGAATCACACCTCTACTCTGTGTGTACATACTCTATGTTCTCCCAGTGTTGTGCAGGCTTTCTCTGGTTCCTCCTCATCCAGACATGTAGTTAGGCTGACTGGTGTCTTAAAATTGTTCATAGAGTACAAATGGTTCATAGAGTACAAATGGTCATCCCATCCAGGGTTTTCCTCAGCTTTGGGCCAGGTGCTTCCTGGGATAGGCTCCAGGGACCTTCTGTGACCCTGATCCTGATGAGTAATTAGAAGACTAATGGATGGAAAGAGACTAGGAATAGAATTAGATATTAGACACACTTATACAAGCAGATTTGCATTATGGTTAGAACATTTTTCTGTTTTAATACCATAATTCATTGATGGTAACTGCAGGTAATTGTAAATATTTAAGTTGTGATAATGTTGTTTCAGTGTAACAGCATGTGTTTATGTATTTTTTTTTGATCAGTTGACCATGCATCAAATCCTGGGGGAGGATAATTTAATGTGTAAATAGTCTTTGCTGAGATTTTTCTTCTGCTGTTACACTGGTGATGTTTTGGTAACATAACAGAACCAGTGTTCTCAAACCTTTGAGACTTTTGAGTGTGGTCATAAATTGGTGTGTTGCCTTATGTTTAGAGGCACTCAAGTGGTAAAAATCACACTTAATTCAAATAGTCACTAGACTTACTACCAGCAGTTGCTAGTGGTAAATATCTGTTGTGATTTTGCTTCCTAGTCTGGTGGAAGATAGCTAAGCATAGCAGCACATTGTTTTTGCGTGAAAAATGATCATTTAAATGTAGAATTTTTGTTTTAGGTTTATTTCCCTAATAAGAGACTATAACTGCATTTTTTTGTACTTTTGTATTCATCGACCTACGGAAGCCCAAATTTATTTTTCTGTTATAAAGAAGAAATCTAGCTAGCTACTTTTGGTGCCGACGCACTGGCAAGGCTAATTACAAACGTACTACCGCTGAGTCTCTGCTAGGGCTAGAAGCCCATGTTAATTCAACAGCATCACTCAGGCACAGGATGAATGCTATCTTGCCGTGTCTATGAATGTATTATAATGTAAAATGACCACTTAAAGATTTCTACGTTCCAGCTGTGCACTCTGCCTTCAGTCAGTGCCAAAGAAGCTTAAATCATGTTTAATCTGGATAAGCTGAAAGTTTCATTATAATAAAATATATATTAAAAAAATACCTTTACCAAATAAACTGTTGCAAATACTTAACTGAATGCTCTTGTTCATAAAATCACGGTGGTAGGTAGTGAGCAACCAAATACATCCTCACTTCCAGAGACCACTAGCTTTCCAGTTACCATGGAAAATAAGTTGGTATCGTTTCTAATCGGGGGAAGTGGCAATGTCAAAAGGCTTTTATCTTTACAACTGTAGTTTATGAATTCTTGTATGTGGAAACCTTTCCAGTTACAGTAATTAACAAAGAATTTCACTACAGAAAATTCAATTATAAGATGCAGCTCACTCAAACCAAACATGGTGTCAGTTACTATTATTAAGTTTGAGGCTTAATAATAGTAACTGACACCATGTTTGGTT
>JAACJT020000032.1:5627429-5643976 GCA_009936485.2 Gymnarchus niloticus | reverse complement strand
GTAACTGACACCATGTTTGGTTTGAGTGAGCTGCATCTTATAATTGAATTTTCTGTAGTGAAATTCTTTGTTAATTAAAATGGGAAAGAGCTGGAGACAGATGTAATTTAGATCTGTTATATTTATAGCTGTATACCTTAAAGTTCTATTTTATATTTTTATATGCAAATGAAACTCCACATGTAAAAATAGAACAAGCTGTAACAAATGTAGCACTGGATATGCATAATCTATGGTGGGTGGGAGTATCCCAAACTACCACTCAATGCTGGCTCCCACCCACCAGTTATTGAAATCTCATTTGTCCCAATATTGTATTTCTTTACTACTGTTAGTTGTACTAAAGGCACAGTAAATGTCAATGACATAAAATCACCTTCATACATCTGAATGTAAATAAGATTCATGTGTGTATTTGAAGTTAAATACAATCCAACTTGATCTTAAAATGGCCCTTTTCAAGGTGGGGTCAGATATTTATAAAGTGGTACTTTGCACAGGGTCTAACATCAAAGACGAAATCATGATTTTCAAGTGTGCATTTGATATGCCTCTTCATTTTCAAGGAAACTTTTGCTGCTTCCAGTTGGATGTTCAGAGGCCTCAGAGACAGCCAGATACATTTGATCAGATTCAGAAGGAGATCGGCCTAACAATCAATCATTGGGTGTTGCCCCTCTCAATCAGCACAAAATTTTTAATAATAATAATTTCAAGAAAAAATGTAAGTTTTTAAACATAGACTAACCAGAGATGAATAAATCAAAGCTTGGGTTGACCACTGTACGTAGCTGCTGTCCTTCCAATGTCAATATGACTATGACATATCGACAGCATGTGAAAAATTAACTTGGAATGTTAGTGACGTTTTACACAGTGGTAGATACTATGTACAGTACCTAACTGGTACATAAAAACAATGAACAGCGTGACAGTCACAAAAAAAGTCAGTACAAAATTAAACTATGACAAAGTACTATCCTGTGAATTTACCACTGGGATATAACTGATCACAGTACCACAGCTACATTTAATTTCCATTCCATTAGCATCAGTTGTCTCCCACACATTGGTCTTCAGCATCTTCCCGATGCCCATAGTGTCACATCTTGTTTCCGTTTTTAACAAGTCTCAGTTACAGTGATGTTTACCCATGTTGTTTTTCCTTTTGTGTAGTTTCTGTTCTACCTTCACACAAGTGAAGTGAGGCTCCTCCCCTCAAAGAACCAGAAACTCCATGACTGCCCTTAGCTCCACACATCCTGCGAGTACCGACCCTTGGTCATCAGTCTCTTGATATAGTCCACAGCCTGAGCGGGTGTAAGGAAACCCAGCTCCTGTGCAATCTTACAGAAGGTGTTCTGGACATCCCGGGCCATGTTACGGCCATCACTGAAAACACAGTGGTGATGGCAATCCATTAGTGGTCTCCTATACCCTACTTTACCACAGGTACTTGGCACAGGCATGGGTACCATTAAGAAGGAAATACACAGAATATCCTTGTGGAAGTTCCGTCCACAGGAACTTCCACAAAGGCAGATTTGTTTTACTCCTTGTCAGTGAGATCTGCTTCAGCTGGTCTCTGTTGGCACAGTCATACCATAATCAAGACCAGAGTTCATCTGGTCCCCCATTACAACAGAGCTCTCTGTGAGCTGGGTTAAGCCTTTTAGAGCTGCTTGAAAACTCACCCACAGATGTAGATGTGTGCACCATCAGCGTTAATCAGTTTCCATAAGTGCTCCTTGTTTCTCTTCATTAGGTGTTGCACGTATACCTTGAGATTCAATAAGGCATTTAATTAAACTTATGGGCAGCACAGTACCTTATACCACTATGGTCGGGGCCTCAAGTCCTGCCCCTACAGTGTGTGGTGAGTTTGCATGTTCTTCTGCACAGGTTTCCTCACACAGTCCTTAGATGAAAAGGGATTTCTAAATCCCCCATAGAGTATGATACTGTTTATGGTATATGGCAGCCATATGCCCTCTGCTACCTGGGATAGGCTCTGTGAAACAGCAGCTGTAAGAATGATGGAATTTCATTTAAAGTTGGATGCTGAGCTGATGCTTCTATTAAAAGCAGCTGATAATTTCAGCCAATGGCATGGCTCTGCAGGATATTTTACAGGAAAAATTAGATGACGGCTAGCACCTTGTGCTCCTGGTCTCGAGAGAAGGCCACATTGAGCTGAGTCAGCGCCCCACTCCTCCTGTACTCCTCCAGCTCCTCCTGGTACAGGAAATCCTCGTACCTGTGACGGCAGCCATAATACAGCACCGTCTCACCCACTTCCTTCCCTGCAAGAAAAATCATACTTTGGTCGAAAAAAATTCAATATTTGATATCTGCACATTGAACAGCCACCTATCAGCAATGAACATAAATGGGTAAATAGCCCATTTATGGCAAAAAGAAGTGTGACTCAAACATAAATGCTTTAAACACCATTTTTGTAAATTACATCTAATTAATGCAAAACAATAAATGCATTAGAGTCCAGACTCCAACATATGAAATTTAAGGTTGCAACAGAATAAGAAAAAGGAATCATAAGACTATTGAAGAGTAATACATCTGTAGATTGTTTACACAGTTGAGTGTACAAAAATGGATCAGTTATTAAATCACATTGGCACCTGTAACCCATTTGCCGCCCTACAGTCATTCATCTCTCTGCTCTATAACCATTACTCCCTGCATTTATAAATAGCGATAGAAAAGTTGAGAGATGCCATGTGGGATGCCAGGGAAAAGCAGTGAAATACACAGACAATCCGACACACTAACACACCCCACCCTGGTTACCTTGCTGCTTCAGCCAGGCCCGCTCCTGAATGAAGCCAATGAAGGGAGCGATGCCAGTGCCTGGCCCAATCATCACCACTGGGCTACTGGCTTTGAAGGGCAGACGGAACTGCGATTTGCGGACGTACATGGGCACAGTGGACATGTGTCCGTTGTCTGTCACGACTTTGTTCTTCAGCCAGTTGGTGGCGACTCCCTTGTTGATGCGACCGGTCTTGGTCTCGTACTCCACCACCACGGCACAGATGTGGACGCTGTTGGGGTGGACCTAATCAAGATAACCACAAGGAATTCAGTGTTTAGGGAAAGACCCTTGATGTTCTTTTCCAGTCTGACCTCCAGGTGTGACCTCTTCAGGAAAAAGTACTGTATTAATAAGATATTGTGAAGAAAAATGTATCATACATACATCGGTCTGTTTGTCCGCCCATCTTCAATAACCACTCATCTAGTGAAGGATCATGCCATGGTAGTGCAATCATAATTTTAATAATGGTTAGAAATTAAACTACATGGTCTGCATGCAAGGAGCAGCCATGAGTTGACTTTTCTCATTTCAAAAGTTCTTGAAAAGCAACCAAGCCATAAGAATGTCCCAGCTTCAACGTAGGCAATCAAAATTATAAACGAGAAGTACAATAATTCATGGATGTGATCAAGGAGCAATCAGAAAGATTTTATATGTCTAATATTTTTAAGGTAAGGCACCAGTTGGATAAGTCAGAGCTTCTCAAGTAATCTCAGATGGTCTTGTCTGAGTCCTGGCAGGCAGGATTAGTGTCGGTATTGGGTGGAGGCGCTCCACTCACCTTGGCAGAGGAGGCAATGGAGTAATAGCGTGCCTGCAGTCGTGGCAACAGCTCACACAGGTGATCAATCGGCGGCCTGAGGGTTGGTATGTCCTCCAGAATGGCCAGGATGTTCCTTCGGGATTCCAGCACCCATGTCTGATAGAGAGCCTGACAGCAGCCGATGCGAACATGGAGGAGTAGAATAAATACAAAGCTCCCATCTTGGGGAGAGTCACTGTTACCACATGCTGGACACAGAGATATCAGGATGACCGAGCGCTCACACATAATTCAAAAGGAACCATTTATCCTTCCCAAAAAGGATCTGCTATTATATGTTGGACTGCTACCTGCTAGGGAACATTAATGATTAATCAGCTGAGAGGCTCTTTTAGGAACCATTTGCAAATGGTAAGGCAAACACTGACATGAACTGGTACCACTGAAAGACAAATCGTTAATGAATATTCATTAGCACTAGGATTCATCAAATCATTCAAAAGAGACCTTCAGAAAGACAACAGGACAAAGAGGAAGTTCAACATCCTAAGGTACCTGAGTGACCTGCTCAGGTGTTACCGACCTTGCCCTCGGAAGACGAGGAGGCCATTTTGCGCATGTTCTCCTGGTCCTTGGGGTCGGTGGTGTACTGTGCCAGCTCGTAAAGCACGTTGGTCCGGGGGGGGTTTGTGATGTCCAGGTAGTGTGTCAGCGCTGTGCGGTATGTAGTGGGACAGGGGAATGGATGCTTCTTATTGGACTCTTCTGCAGACGTGAGCACAAAGCACTTCTGAGTGACATCAAGACAAGCCACAGGTGAATTATCTCATAACTAAATGCACTGCACATCCAGAGGTAAATATGACTAAAATTTTGAAACAAATCTTCATTTATAATGCTATCGGTTTCCTTTACTGATATTTATTTCAGCTTAAGGATACAACACTGCATACCATCATTAGCCATTTGTAATGAAAATACACAATGAATTCTCATACAAATGATAATTTTAAAGTTATGCTGCTGGGAAAATAATGAGATAATTTGATGGTGTGCAAGGATTATGTACATCTGGAACAGTAATGAAAACATTAAGTACTAAAACCA
The DNA here is from genome assembly GCA_009936485.2 of Gymnarchus niloticus. Classification (NCBI taxonomy): domain Eukaryota; kingdom Metazoa; phylum Chordata; class Actinopteri; order Osteoglossiformes; family Gymnarchidae; genus Gymnarchus; species Gymnarchus niloticus. The sequence goes on along the minus strand of JAACJT020000032.1, from coordinate 5,639,267 downwards.
AGCAAAATATAAACTAAATATATGCTCTGTATTCATGTATGTACATATTCATGAGAGACTAATTTACTATGGGGCAGACGTGTTTCAAATGACATGTTCCGAGATTACATCATCTAATTAACTTCAACCACAGAACATCCTGTGTGATCACTAACACAAGGGGAAAAAAAAACATTATTTATGACGTACCATCAAGGTTGTTGAGGGAGATTACTGTGTCGAGGTCAACACCAAGGATCTCGCCAATCTTATTCACTATTGACACTTCGTTAAATGGGTAAACAGCAACGTGATCTCCCGATTCATATCTACAGAAAGTGTGAGAGTTATTCGGGTATCCACTTCTTCACGATTTACGAAAAATAAACAAGGGATGTCATTTATCACGTCGCTGTTTGTATCAAGTGGCATTGGATGGTGTACCATCTACATTCTACCATTTGCAGGTTCTTGAGTGCACTACCTGATCTTGGAGCCCATGATGTCAAGCTCTAGGTGCATCAGGTACCGGCTGCCCCCCTTGTTCAGCTTGCGGTTCATAGTGACGGGAGCTAGGTAGGGGTTCTTCGAATCGAAGGGCCTGAGTGTGACGCCAGATGGATGGAGCAATCACAAGAGATCTGAGAAGCTAGCAAATTACTGTTTTGGCCTGAATACTAGACAACCCTGATTATAAGATGACCCCCTCTTTTCTAACAATTATTTTTGAAAATACAGAATTTATTGTAAAAAAAAAAAAAGAAACAACAGGCAACTACATTGTAATAAATTCATTAAACAGAAAATATGTCAATAAACAAATTATTACTTTATGAGGAAAGAAGATTGATACTCAGTTTTACAGCAGTGCAAATCCTTTAGTCTGACCCATTTTTGGGTAAAGGCGATCGGCAATAAACCTGGGTCTACAGAATTTTTAATATTAATCTTAATAAATGCATCAGTTTATAAACATGTAATTTATTCTAATTAGACAATTCGTCTAAATCCACATTCCACGTCAGTAAATATATTAACCAGAACACTGAAATAAATATGAAATAAATAGGAAAAAACAAGCTGGTTAGGTGGCGGGAAATTAACGCCATCTATTGTTGCATGTGGGTAATGGTATTTAAATTCTAGCTATCTTAATGCATGATGAGACCAGGTTTTTAAACTGTAATTTTTTCAGAGGGGAAAAAAAACCAAAAAAAACCACCAACTCATTATTGGGCCAATATGGTACTGGTTGTGCTCAGTTGGTGGGAGAAACTTACGGTTTTTGGTTCTCAAAGCTTTTGAGGCGGCACAGCTCTCCTGTGTACACCTTCTTCATGTTTACATCGCTGTGCACCACCAACTCGTACTGACGGATACTGCAACAAGAGGACGGCCCGTAAAACACAACTCGCACACTAATTACATCTTGACATTGTCAAGCCATATTAATGAAGTGTGTATTCAAACAGGGAGTAAGTGAAATCAAATCAGACAATCAAGTTTGATCATTAGTCATTAATGGTGGCCTCAAGGCTTTCTCTGAAGGTCTGAATGCATGTCGTTCTGCCCCTAAGCTAAAACACTATCTAATAATTGTAGAGTGTTGAGAAACATCAGTCCTTGAATGGATCTTGAAGTTAGACGCTGCCCACCTGCAGTCTTCTCCTATGACTTCCACACCAAAGTGCTCACACACTGCAGGCCAGAATTGCTCCCGCCATGACACAAAGTCCTCTTCCAAGCTGGATGGGGAAAAAACACAGGAAACATCAGGAGCAACCCACAGTGCATCAAAACAAACAAAAAAAATACAAAATAAAGAGCACCTGAAATGAAACTGACAATAAGTTTTGGCGAATATAAAAATCAGTTGTGAGAATGAAGTGGTTTATAAAAGGTCAAAACACTCTCCTGCACATGGTACCATTTGCCTGAGAAGCAATCAGATATGCAGAAAAGGTCACCATGCGACAGTTATAGGAATGGAGTAGAACAGATGTTCACATGTGATCTTTCTATTCAGCTGGGGGATAACAACAAGAGTATTGCAGGTGACATCCTAAGACTATTTTGTTATATTTAAAAAAATAAATAAATAAAGGCTTTATATAAAAAAAGCATATACACAGTAGTGCCCCAGTGAATAATTAAATAGGTTCCACATACAAAATGCTTTAGACACACTGCTGGGCCACAGCACGCCCAGGCCAGCAGGGAGCTTCAATTCCTGACACACTTCAGTTCACATCGCACTACACTGTCCGCCCTCAGACCCCACGCACTCACTTGCCATCATCGTCTCCAAAACCCAGATCGAAGATCCTCTGGGCCCCCAGTTCAGCCAGCCTTTTATCCACAAACTTCCCCATGGTGTTGTAATGTTCATACGTTTTATTCCCCAGGGCAAACACCTTTAAAATCAGCCAAAATTCAGTGTTTATGTTGAGCCAATGTCAATTCCTGTTGTTATTCACCAGAATTTTGTTTCTCCTTTAGAATCAGCATGGAACAATAAGCCAACTGGAACAATTTCTAAACACCCAAAGCTAACTGCTTCCAGTCAGAAGTTATATTTGTTTTAGCACAGCAGTGAATAAAATGAGCATGAGCAATTCATAATATTACAGTAAATACAGAGGCAGTTGTAACCATCCTTCTGCCTGTTTTGGGCAAAAAAGCTGCCGTTCCAGATTTATGTTGAAGATAGATATAGATTACTTGCAATTTTAAGCTAATGTAAGACCAGCTTTGATGCTAGAAACACATCAACAAAATAAGACAACATAATGAGTAAGGTCTAAGCAAAGTACATTGAGACGTGACAGGTCCAGCCCAAGCATTCATGTATGAAAATCAAAGGCACTCCTTATCATCGTCGTGCTGCAATAAAGATTTTGGAAGTGTTACAACATGGCACTCCTGGAAGCTCTTCTTCTAACCCCATCTGCCATCACAGGCCATATTCTGCAGGTCTGTTCTGCTTGGGTTTGATGTGTTCAGGTGTCGCCTACTGCAGTGCATCTCGAGAGAAATTATGTAGAGAGTTATCACTCCTATGTTTCACTGAACCTGGACCTTTACCTTCAAGGACTCTGGTGATTAGCCACTCCTGTCAGGTTTCCCCACCCTACCTATGATATGGTGTGGGCTGCTTCATAGCTCAGAGATCGCTAACTAGTGTCTCTCCCGTGCAATTTAACTGGAATCTTCTTCTCTGGCACTGAAGAAATCCCAGGAAATAAAGAGAAAAAAAGTCCACTCACAGCAAAATGGACACCTTCAAGTCTGTCACTGGTCTCCTGCAGCCAATCAAAGAAGTTTTGGGCGTTATCTGTGGGATCTCCTTCGCCATATGTGGCCATGCAGAAGATGGCAAGAGAATTCTCTATCTCCGTTAGGCGAGACAGTTCACACTGAGGAAAGAACACAGCACATACATTTAGTTAAATTAACTACAGAGTACACAGTTTCTCATTCTAAGCCAATTCAATTTCATTCTCAGGGCTTAGAGTCATAAAAGATGCCCAGCAGGGTTACTGTTAACACCTCTGCCTCTATGGAAACTGCAGCACACAGAACGGACACGAGTCATCTGCACGGTAAACCTCTGAACAGCAACATGGGGCCAAAGATGCCTTTACAGCCTGTTGATGGCACTCTTACAGTTGTCACTTCTGATATGGAAAACCAGGGTTTGAATTGTGTTACGAGAAGTGGCAGCTTCCATTCAGGGAGAGCTTCCACATCTCATTTCACGAAAATGATCCAGCTGCATAACTGGGGGAAAACTGCAAGTCCTTCTGGGATTAAAAACCTTCAACAGACTATCAAAATATTATAGCAGAATAAATACCATATCATATTCCTCAGGGTCAGCTACCATTCCCTTCATGCCATAACGCCACGCATCCTTGGACAGACGGTTGGCGAACTCCTCAGCCGTGCCCGTTTGAGAGCCGTAGAACACCACAATCTTTTTGTTCTGCAGAAAGAAGAAGCTGCGTGACTTCAAACAAACACTTCAACATCTCCACTGCGGTGTCCATGCATGGAAATGAGTCTACTTCACAAGGCTCGTGTTTCAAATGTGTCCAAGATCTAAACACACTGTTTTATTAAATCAGTTATCAAGAGCATTCGTTGGTGTGACAGAGGGGGATGCGGAGGACAGGAGGAGATGGAGATGGCTGATCCGCTGTGGCGACCCCTGATGGGAGCATCCTAAGGTGAATGATGATGATCTAGAGCATTCATTATATCCTATGTTTTGAAAAAGCATAATGGTGTGGAGTCAACAGCCACTTGGAAAGCACTTGGAACAAATGGCCAGAATACCCTTAATAAAAAACTAGCTATCAAGAAAGCAATATTACTTACAGTTTTTTTCATTTTTTCAATGAAACTTGTTTGAGGTACAGGGACAGGGGGCCTATTAATGAAGAGAAGAACAAAATACATTAAGACAATCTCTGTGGGGATGACCACAAACCTTTTAACAACTTTTATCAACTTTGTGGGCAACTCAAGAGGACAGAAAGGGGTAAGAGTCCAATCCAACAAATTACTGTTTGTGAGAGCAATTTAAATTATTTAATAAGAAGCAGAGTGTACTTTATTAACCTACCCATGCAGCCTGAATCACAGCAAGCCACTACCTGGGCAGGATGCCAGTTCATACCAGAGATTATGGTGACTTTCAAAAGTCAAATGAATGTCCTGTCATACAGTGTCATATACAATCACTAAAAGGTATTTCTCATTGTTCCACAGGAGACACATTTAAACGTCATGATTACAGACTGACCTGTATGAGTTAATACGAGATCACATTAGTTACTGAGTCCCTTTGAATCTTTTTTCTTCTGAATGAGAATAATAACATCAATGTTTAGTCAAAGTAATAAACATCTCTGTGGACACCCAGGGAATTGTGGACCACAGGTCAAAACCTAGTGCTGTAGTACAACGCTGACACCCACGTGCAACATGAAAAGGGTTTGATTTTTATCAGTATCACTGTCTATTTCATTCAGGGAAAACAAATGTCACTCAAAGAATGAAACAGCAGGACATTTTTCTCAGCATCAGCTCCAGTTTTTGTTTGTTTCCAAAAATCCGGCAAATTCTAAACATGACATTTCCTAAGGCACATAGGATCATCTCAGCAAATAGCATACAAAATTCTAAATTTTGTCATTTCATGTAGTCAAATTCATTACCTCACAAACTGCAGAGATTAAATGAATTACTGAAGGATGATTTTCTTGACATAAAATCTGTTCCTCAGAGATATTATTGGCTACACAGGGCTAGTGCTTTAGACATTAACAATAAGCTCTGTAATAAAATGCTATGTTGCTAAGAATTACTAAACAGGAATGGTGCTCAAACTACTTAAATGCACTTTTTATATGCAAAGTCATTTTAAAACTTTGGCTTGGACTCTCCAAGATATATTTCTGCATATTTCTATGAGTTTTGCTTGACTAAAGCCCTTTCATATTACTATTAATAGTGTGTGGTATTAAAACATTCAAAGACCAACAACAACAATCACACCTGACCAGGTGATCAAGCATTACAGTCCCTATTTTATCATACAGTAATTCAAAACAGTTAAGAATTAATCTGCTAATAAGTAATTACCCAGAAGCTCTCAGTAACCACCCAGCTAGAACGGACTGACCTGTCCACAACAGCCTGCCTTTCCCTGGGCATGGAGTGCACACATCCCATGGTCATCAAGGATCCAGGCCATAAACCCAAAAGAAAGAATTAATCTGATCTCTCTGCTTGCTGACGTCAAGACATGGGTTAACAATCAACATGACATCTTGCAGACAGGTCTCCTCTTAAAGCCACACACACCCCAGTCTCTCAGCCGGCGTACTCAAGGCATGTCCCACAGGCTGGTGGTCTGGCCTCCTCCAGAGGAGTAAGTCCAACATCTGGAGTGGGACCCAGGGGTTGATGGGAAATAAACAAGCTTCTGTGCTGAAATCTCCCTGCAGCAGACCCAGTGCCATGCACAAGCTCATACACACATGCATGCCTGAATATTCACACACTACAGAACATCCCTCACTCCTTCCCTCCAATTTTCCTTTCCAGTCTAGTGGGATTAAAGCAAACAGGAAAAAAAAGTCATTGCCACAATCCAGTTACCTTGGAAACCACAGGCAATAGTAACCCCCACTCCTGTTTAATGCAAACTAAACATGCCCTGAGAACAGAAAGGATATGAATCACTGTGGTGCCCTGATCCATCACATCAACATTATTGTCTGCAAAAGTCCTGCACCTTTGAAATCCCTACAAATCTGCACCATACTGGGGTGGGATTGAAAGAACTGTCTCCATCTACCTCCATCTTCTTGATAGGCTACAGATTAATCAATACATCCATCAGTCTGGATACAATGAAATGTCACTATAAGGTAAAGAAACACCTGAAGGCAAACAAAACGTCAACCGAATTCAGATCTTTTCTGAATTCAGTCTGCTATACAACCATATACAGTACATATGTCTTCTGTATAGAAGACAGTCGTGAAGCATTTAGTCATTTAACAGGCTATGTCTGCATAATATTATAAAAATGTACACATTTTAAAAGTACCACATGCAGTAAGAAATATTTCAGAGAATCAAAAACAAGGTCTCATTCTTTGAACAGAATGCAAGCTGAATCCAGGACAACTGCAAATCATTAACTTAGTGTTTTTCATCAAAGAAAATGTTAAAATTGTAGAAAAATTGCATTCACACAAATATACTTTCCATTCTTTGCATGTGTATGTGAGGTTTTATGAGCTGTGCAGCACTATAGACTGAAGTTCATGTATTATTATAGTACTCATAATTTTTACTGTTTATTTATAAAAATCAAAATTTAAAAGAAAATGTCACGATATGACAAGATACACTAACAAAATTAATTGTTGAAAGCTGGTCAAGGAAATAGTCTTTAAATGTTTGCCTGTCAGTGATGATGTTTCATGAGTCAAAGACAATGCAAACAGGCAACACAAACACTCACAGCGTGGGAAGCTTCTCTGGGATATCCTTCTTCTTGGAGAAGACGATCCAGTAGACGAGAAGGCCAGTGACGAAGGAAAGGAGGAAGACACCGATGCTACTTATGAGACGTTCATCCTCTGCCACAGGCTCTGAGGAGGGGTTGTCCATCTCAGGACCCGAGTTCTATCAATGCAGGACACACAGAATCATCAGATGGGTCCTGGACTTGGTGTGCTGATACTGTTCTAATAATTAGGAAGAGATCTTAATGCAAAGAGGGTACACTGATTTTGAGTGAACGATATGTTAATGTTGGAAGACATCAGTCACACATCTGTCAACTGGCAAAAATTAATGCAGGGTGCCAGAAAGCCAGGAGCCTCTACCAGGAGGATACCCAGGACAGCACAGCAGCCTCTCATACGGTGAGCACATACACACAAGTGTGGACCCACAAGCAAGCCTTTGGCATATGGGAGAAAACTATAGTACTCAGTGATAATTACTAAATTAGGTATATGTTTATATTATACATATATGCCATTGGACAAAGAGGGATGAAAAGCCAATGTTAAGATCCAGCCATCATCTACCTGCTTATTGTGGTGAGGGTCATGAGAGGGCCTGGCACACATCAAGGGTACCACAAGGCACAAGGCAGGGGGATGCCAGTCCATACGAGCAAGCAAACACACACATACTAACACACTATGAGCAATCTAGAGACAAAAATGAGTGCGACTGCATTTTATATGAATCCGTGAGAAAACCACAGCACCCAGGAAAAACCCTCACCACACACACACACACACACACACACACACACTCAGAGTGTAAGTGGGATTTGAACCTCCAGCCTGGAGCTACAAATGAGCTACTCATTTAGCTAACATGCCATCCCGATACAAATACAGTATTACTTATGCAACCGAAAATTGCACAAATAAAAATCCCTACTGGCATGGCTAAAAATAAAAATCTGAAATGTCAACTCTCCACCCATTTTTCCCATCAAAAACCCAAAGCAGCCCTCAGGGTACATTAAAATACATAAACTACCCTCAAGCCCCTTTAACCCAGGGGGACTACTGTACAGTGAGATGAAGGAAGGATTGAATCAGAGAAATTACAGGAGTCACATTAGACCAAAGGCACCAAAGAAGTCTCCTTGGTTTTCAAACAATGGCTTACTGGGACAGAGGTTAGGGTTTGCCACTGAGATATCTATACTACTGTGAATCAGGGCCCAATGCACAAAACCCAGGCTTCCATTCTCTAAGTCAGACATCAGAACTGAAAGTTTTTTCATGGATTTTTTGTCATCTCAGTATAAAGGTTGACTTCCTTCTCTTTCCATGCCTTGTTGCCATCTGTCCCCTGGATGGACATGAACTCAAAGCAGTGAGAGCTGCAACCTCACCTCATCCCACAGATTCACTGCTGTGCCCAAGTCCATCGCCAGCCATTACTGGATGTCCTACAAGTGGGCCGAACAGGACAACGCCAGTCTATTCCACTCTGTATTCTAATACAGTATAACATTAAACTTGGTATGCAAAGTCTACGATGTCTTTCTTCTTAGATCAAAGGCAATTGTGTAAGAATGAGCACTAAATAACTGTGAACCTATTAATATGCAAGTTGAAAGCTATACATCTTAAATGTTACCACAGAGAATATTAAGATTTAAAACATTGTTTCAAATAGCAGTAGTTAGGATTTCATGATTTAAGATTTAAATTTCACATATTTTAAAAACTTTCAGAATTTTAAGTTGCAAAATTTTATTTCTATAGAAATGAAGTCTTGATCAGTTTGTAAAGTTTTCATAAGACACTAGTACAGTCTGTACAGCCTCCATTAAGTAATCCATGGATAGATTTCCTACTTTCTAATCACCTTGGCAAGTAATGCACTATTGGCCCAGTAAAGCAGTATTGGCCATAATATGAAGGTATTCTTCAGTCTTCAGCAAGGGAAGCTATTTCTTCACCAGGTAAGGTGACTGCTACCAGACTTTTCCAAACAATGGGTATTTTTCTCTAAACAATGGGTTATGGATCCAACAAATTTATTAGATTTTTTGCAGAAGTCAATAAAAGTATGTGTAACATTTCTACCATGTGCTACACTGTGACTCATGTGGAGGTCTGTTAAAAAAAAAAAATTACACACTGTGTAACAACATGCTGCTTTAACATCCATCATCTATACCGCTTATCCATCAGGGTCACGGGGAAGCTGGAGCTGATCCCAGCTGGGTATACCCTAGGCAGGTTACCAATCCACCGCAGGGCCAACACAGAGACAAATAACCATACACACTCACATTCACACCTATGGGCAATTCAGAGTAGCTAATTGACCTAACCTACATTTCTTTGGAATGTGGGAGGAAACCAGCATACCCGGAGGAAACCCATGCAGGCATGAAGAGAACGTGCAAACTCCAAACCAAAAGGCCCCTGTCGGCCGTGAGGCTCGAACCAAGCACCTGCTTGCTGCGAGGCAGATGTGCTAACCACTTAGCCACCGGGCTACCAATTTACTTTAACCTAATAGCAAAAAATAAATGAGCAATTCCAACACCAGGTCAACCTGGTAAAAAGTAATATTACTCATTGTCGGCAGACAGTGCGACAAAACATATGAACACAAAGATCTGGCAGGCTTTGCCTTAGAAAAGGGAAGCAAGTACAGCTGGTCTGTTTATCATATGATTTTTAAAGAAAACTTGGAATTATGGTGATATTTTTCCCTCAAGAGGAATATATTCATTCATGATTTAGTTGATGCATGGACTTGTGAAGTCATATCATGCACTCTAGTAGTTTTTTCCTCTAGTTTTATAGCCATATACAGAAGATAACACAAAGAGCATGCAAGGATGCAAGAAAGAGAGACCAGAAATTTGAGAAACACTGGGATCATGTCAGAATCAGAGTTCAGCTAAGGCCTAAATAGCTGAAAAAGTCAATCAGGACTTTGAACAAAATCTCATTAAAAGCCAATAACAAATCCTACGAGTGTTCAAGGTTCCCTTAAAATCAGTAATTCCATCCAAAAATTGTCTTGTGTTTTTCATGAGACAATTATTTTTATACCCAAAAAGAACAGCATAGCATGTATCAATCTCAGAACCAGCATCTGCACTGCGTGATTCTGATAGGTGAACATATTTGGAAGAAGACTCTGGAAATCATTCATGGCACTTATTTTAAAAAATATATTTCCATATAACCTTATACATCATCTTCAGTTTTACATCACTCCTTAGTGTGCAGAAGAAGCTAGGAATAGTCTAAATAATGGTTTAATGCTCAGTTATAACTTGAGGCCTTGACCTCTTTCCCAGAAAAATTGCTGTGTGAAGACTGAAACAGATATTTATAGAAATAAAATTTTGGTGGTAACTCCTGCCAGAACAAATGTTAGAAGCAAACAAACATAAAATTGCTGTGGATTTCCTTTTTAATATCTGATTGGCCTCTGGTGATAACTAAAATAAATTTAACTAGGCAAATTATGAAATGTTTGTACATCCATTTATCCAGCACCTCTGCAGTAGTTTTGAGGGTTAATGGCCTTGCTCAAGTGCCTAACAGAAATTTCATCACTCTGCTGGCCATGGGATTTTAACCAGGAACCTTTTGGATGCACGCATAGACTCCTAACTGCAGACTGAACGTGATGCAAATTTCCCTAGAACCACCATTAAATGGGAGAGGCTCCTGGACTACATGCAGAGACTCATCTTGTATGGATGTTTACTAGGAATTGACAAGGAGTAAAGGGACTACCCAAATCACAAGACACACCAATACTAATAAACAGTCAACTGATCACTAGAGTGCTTACCATAGGCAGAGAACAGCCTAGAAATCTATAGCACTTTTCAAAGTAATGACATTGCAATTCAGAATGAAACTCAGAAAAACAAGGACATCATTCATAAAATGGGCATTAAAAAGCCAAGAGACAGAAAAATCAACAGAGTCAGAAAAAATATGCAAGGTAACATTAGTTAACTCACCTTCAAATCCCCAAACCGTGATTTGAGAGAGGCTGCACTTAAACTCTCCAACCAGCCCTTTGGATTCTGATGAGACGTTTTTAGCTACCTAACTCACCAGAGTGAGTACAAACTATATATACTAGAGGTCAGATGACAGTGGAAATGGTCATGTGCTACACAATGCAGAAATTGCATAGTTCGGTGTTGCTTAAGTCAAAAAGAAATTGCTTAGTCATTGAACGACACATACAATGACCAACATGAATAAAATGAAATCTTTTGTCCTAATCTTATACAAAGCACACAAAAACCTTTAAGCTACCAACTTTGAATCTCTAATTTTCACTGCCTAAAAAAATTACACATACGACTACAAAGCTCCACTGATTTACTCAAATTGTTTAATTCCTAACCCTGGTGTTACATTCAACACCCTTACGGAAACCAAATCACTATAAATCAGCCTTACATGAAGTTCAGTACAAGCCAAATACATCACATGACATGCCCTCAAGTTTAGTCATTACCAAAACAAACATTTGATTGGAGGGTCATTCAGCCCTCAGCTGTTACTCAAACTAACCAGACTATGCCTATAGGATTGACATCTGCTGAATGTGGTGGCCAGGACGGTGAGCTGAAGTCACTATCATTGGTGTATACAGGTGACATTAAAGCTTCAGGTTAGAGAGCAGGGTTCAGCCATTTATCTGCCACCCCCGGAAGTCTTTGTGTTTAAAGTTTATCCTGTGCTACTGCCTCTGCGTGTGGTTTTCCAGCTGCACATCAGCGCAGAGGAAATCACTTCAGAGGATCATAGA
>JAACJT020000032.1:5598536-5627329 GCA_009936485.2 Gymnarchus niloticus | reverse complement strand
GGACTATGTAAAGCGCTTTGTGACCGTGCTCCGTGTTAAAAGCGCTATATAAATAAAATTGAATTGAATTGAATTCTGTCAATGTCTGTTTATGAGGTATGTTAAACAAATTAAAGCTTTTCGACTACTTACTATAATGCAATTTTGGAGGGTTTTGAACCCATTATCTTAGAGTAAACTTGCCTTAATGTATTATAAAATCCAAAAAAAATATATGAAGCTGGGTTAAAGAACTGTTTACATCACAAATGTGTTAATCTCTGGAGACAAACAATGACATACAAAAAGCATTTAGGTATAAAAAAAAAAAAAAAAAAAAAAAAGATTGGTACATTCTTTGGCCACTCCTTCAGATCTCAGAGACCTTTAGCTTTGCCTCGATTGTGTTTGTACTTGTGGTACACTACCCCAAGCGTGGTGAAGAAGTTTCCCATGAACAGAACAAGGTAGGAGGTCCCACACATGACCACCTGAGAAGAACATTGAGAACACGTGTCAACATCATATTGTACTCAACAGGTCTTGTTATTGATATGTTTACAGAACACAACAGACATTCAAAGCAGTTTTTTCTGCTGATTGAATCATGAAAACTACTGCATTGTTTTATTGAAATTTTAAATAACAGCTACGGAAAACCAGTTTACATCAAGCTATCTGCTGGAAATAAGTGTCAATAAGGAGGCTGTACATACAACCAAATGAAACATACATTAACAATATAATGCTCTCTTCGATAATTACATTGAATTAGCTGTTAGTCTAGCTTGTCCTTGGTGCAATAAAATTAATACGAATGTTCTACTTAGTATTGAACTACCAGCAGTATAATTCATATGAAGTAACCATTCTGCATATTATTCTTGTATAATGAATAGCAAACAGACAACAAAACAGCAGTAGCTTCGTAAGTGGCTTAACCCCAAATTAGGTTATAGAATAAGGGGTGTCAAAAGATTCAGTCTGGCACACAGTGCAGTGGAAGATTTGCGGTCATACTGACCTGCCACTCTTTACACTCTGGGAGCTGGGCCATCCTGAAGAGAGTCAGTCCATTGTAGAACTGCCAGAACTTCAAGAATGGATAACAGGAAAAAAAAACAACATTTTTAGTAGGCACCCTTATTAAGTCTGTGGGTACAGGAACTCTTGCTAGGTTATTCACTCGTGCAAAAATACTACTGACATTTCCACAAAACATATTTCAGCATATTTAACCATGACATGGCACTTCTCATTGCTGATTCAGAATTGGGCAACCGTAAGACGTGACACAGCTCTAAGGATGAAACTGCTGGAGGAGAACATGTGACACTTACATGACCAAAGAAAAGGAAGGGCAACAAGAAGGTTAGGCCTCGCCACATCCAAGATTGAAATCCCTCTGGAGGAGCAAGAGAGAGGGAAAAAAAATAAAAAATAACCAAGGAATTAAATGTTCCAAACTTTAGTAACTCTACAATGACACTTAATATAGCTCATTACATACACTTAAATGTTATTGGTGGTGTTTGCAGATCTTTTCTAAATCTGTCAACTGTGCTAGATTATTTACTGCAGAGAAATAATTGTAACTCTTACATTTTGTAACTGACTTGTATCAGTGTTGTAATCTTAAAGTGTTATAAACATATATATCAGTGAATGCTTAGGCTCATTATTGCATGATGTGAACAGTCAGATGTTGCTCATGTCCTCCACCTCACCGACAGTGAGGTCCATGTTGTGTCTCTCCCCTAGAGTTCGAAGTCTGTAGAGACACCCACTCTGGTAGTAGTACTGGAGGAACTGCACAAAGCCTACATTCACAAGCACCAAGAGCGAAAGAGCCATGTCAACGTTTTTGAAAGCACCTCGAATAAAGCAAATTAATTTCTGCCATCCAGTGCAGTAAAGTGATGCTCAAGTTTGACAACCATGCCAGCAGTGGTTAACACCCTACATAAGTCAGAGCAGGTTCTGGAGGACACAGTCCAAAGTTAATCCAAGAGTAGAAGCTATCAACACACAATACCCGACTCAAGTCTAGAGACAGCAAGTGTCATAACATGGATCCATGACATGGGGTTGTTTTTTAATTGTTGTTGTGATTTTATTGATATCCTTTATTTGTATTAATTACCGTTTCTCTTAAGGTTATCACCACAGTTTCAGTTGTCTCTAATTCAGGATCTTGGCTACCCACATTAACCTCACAGTCTGGATGGAGCTATATACTACGGGCAGCCAAGAAACCAGCAACAGCTGGTTTCCTTACATCAGTAAAACAAAGCCAGATTTATCCACCAAATTCATCAATAGGGCATGCAATGCAACAACTTGAACATAATTCTGGGCAGATTGAAAACAACTTGCAGATTTCAGTCTACAATGAAAATACCACTACTGTGGAGAGTAAGAGAATTTTTGTTGTGACACTTACTTTGGTACAAGGAGTAGGCAAGAAACTGGCTTCTGAACATCTGGTAGAGTTTGCCATCAGGCCTGTGGGGATTTTAAAATGAGGATATGAAGACATACACAACAGGATGCGATTTATCTGGGAACATGGTGAGAATTACACATATACATAATAAACCGTGACTCCACTTGGTTAAGCGAAAAACTGGTGTTTTTAATAATGAAAATACTAAACTTTTAATAGCACTTGGCAGTAGATGGGTCATATTGACAGGATGGTTTAAGCAGCAACTAGCATCTGGCCAGGGAAACTACCAAATGGAGCACTTCTTTGTAAGGAACAGTGCCATGAGTAGGGTGTGGATGTTTTGAGGGAGAAGCAAGGTTGGACACCAGGGGCCCTCAACTCACTTTTCTAAGAGTATAAAACAGTCTCCGCGAGAGTGGGTCTGGGAGCAATAGTCAAACTCTTCTGGGTTTCCACTTTAATCTTTTATCTGGGAACAGTCATTTTGTACGCTGCACCTCTGTGGGTGCTAGTACAATCTCCCCATTCCAACCTCAAATCCCCATGTCCTGTTCAGCAGCCAGAAGATAAAGGTTTGTCGCTAATGCTGAAAATTCAATCAACAACTAACCACTGCTGTTAAAAATGACTGCTGTAGTGGATGAACTCCCTACATTTTGATTACTACTAATACTAAATGATAACCCACAGACAACCACACTGATGATCCTATGTGTTTGCCCACACGTTGTAAAGAGCACTCACCAAGTCAGCATGACACCAGAGAGGAAGGTTGACACGTAGTGGTGAAACACCCACCAGCCCTTGATTCTAAAATGACAGGTCAGACAAGGACAGAGATGCCCCATTTTTGGGGGACTCTATTACAAGATAGTGGCTCCGTGGAGAAGTCTTGCTGATCTACAACATTTTATGACATGGCAGCGATATACAACAAACCTATGGAAATTACGCACTTACGTGCACTTTAATAAAGCATATTCAGAAAAAAACAAGATGCAGACATATGGCATTTTTACTCATATTGAAGTCAACAGCTTACAAACTAAACTTTGTGAAAGTTCATAATGATGAAAAATTATTAAATGATTGTTTAAAACGAGTTATAATCAACAATGTCAAGAATTAAGACTGCTTATTCCAAAAGAAAAATTTCCTTAAATTCAAACTATACTAACCATCAGTAACATTCCACCCAAAATACAATTTAAATTGTATAATTCTTAAAATTAAGATACTTTTATTGCAACAGTTCGATACATTGGATTTTTTTCCCTATATACCCCATTAAGCTCTCAATGAGACACACATACACAGGTGAGAGAAAAGCTTGGGGTCAGAGTCCAGAATCAGCCATATACCCAGTGACCTCAAAGCAGTTATTGGGGTTAAGGGTCTTTTCATGGGCCCAACAGTAAAATTATCACTTTGTCACTCATGGGATTAGAACCAGTGACCTACTGGACATGAGCACAGATTCCTACCCAGCAGAGTCCCCATCCTTGCACAGATTTTGACCAACATGTTAACATTCAGAACCTTAAAGCTGACAACATTTGTCAGCTCATTCATGTTCCTCTATCTTAAATAACTGGGAATTAATTCCCAATATAAAAATGACTGGCACTGAAGAGACTGTGGACTAACCTGGACCCATTGTTGATGAGGATGCTCTCCCGGATGGTGAGAGTGCAGTAATACCACACTAGCAGGAAATTAAAAAGCGCATCCACAACTCTGCAAGCAAACATAAAGGCGAGTCACTACTGTAGAATACAAACCCCGACCTTAGTAGTGTCACCTGATGCACTAGGAACAAAAACGAGGAGATACTAAACTAAACTGGGACAGAAAGAAATCTCAGTATTTCATAGGAAAAACATTGAGTCTATACATTCATGGTAATGTCTTTATTAATGTTTGCGAAATGCTCAAGTTTAAATCAACACGCGTATAATAGTGCGTGTCAGCATGGTTGCAAACTTGATGAGGTCTCATTCTCATTACATTATTCTTCTGTTCTCCCACCATCAAAAAAATAACAAAAAGCACTTACATTATTATGAACCGAAAGTTGACCTGTCAAAATATAGTTCTCACTACCACTAGGGATTCAGTTTTTCATCAAGCATTTTCCTGGTATTTCCTGTGCATGTAAGCTGCTTATATTCACAAATTCTGCAACATGTTATTTCTGGTGTTTTGAAGTAAAGGACTGGTGAGACTGGTTTATGATATAGAGCTGGATTTCAGCATGGTCTTAAATGACATTGCAGGTGCCACACCTTGTTGCTCAGAAGAGCTCCCTGGTCTGTACAGACAAATTCAATAAACATTTGGTCCAACATTTTCTAAATGTGTATCAAATAAACCGTTGGGACTTAAAAAAACACAGCTAAATGTTTTGCATTCTACTCATGGCGATGATCTGGTCTGGTATGGTGGCTCAGTAAGTAATCCTATCGATTCTCATCTCTAGGGTTGGGGGTTTGAATTCTTCCTTACAATTCAAGAGTGGAGTTTGCATGCTGACCACGTGTCACACGGGTTTGAGAGGAAGCAACTTTACAGTGTATGGGGGGCAGTACCTGTAACTGACTATAAAACGGCACGTGAAGGAAAACAGCAGGAGTAGCACGGTGAGACACAGCTTAAACTTCTCGTATTCGTCTTTGTAGGCAAACCTGAGAGAAAACAGGAAAATAAGCCATAATGGGAATACCAGCTCCATGGACATAGTCTGAACTGTCACCTGACTGAGTTTTACAGCACTGGTACAAGTGGAAAATACAGTTCATGATGGGACTGGGAGACCACAAGTGGTTCAACAGGCATCACTGTCCACTCACGCCTCCTGGGATGGGGGTTCACAGTACAGGGATGTACCAATAGTGTGTGATTGTGTGCCCTGTGATGGACCAGCACCTTGTTCATGGGTAGAATTTACAGAAAATCCCCGCCTTGCCCCAGAGCAGGGTATAGGGGACATGCCAAGTCTGTAAGCGCCAGGATAAGATCTTCAAATCACCAGTAGTGTGTGTACCTATGATGGTGTGACTTCCTGCTTGGGGTGTCCTACTGTCTAATGCCCAGTTCTGCCTAGGATAAGTTCTAGGCACCCCAGTAATTTTGTCCAAGATAAGCTGTTGGACAATGGATGGGCAATGAGACCAAGCTGGTAAACTGGCTCTCAATCCTACTTTCTACATTAAGTCATTGGACAACAAGTTCCACTACATATTTTTATCTCCCTGATCCACTAATACCTATACCTCCTCCCTCACTCAACACCACCCTGACCCTGTAATACCCATACCCCCCTGAAGCTGTAATTCAAATACTCCTTTGCTCACTTACACTAGTCACTTTATTTTTATATTCTGTTGCTGGTTTTACTGACTCTTCTCTGCTGCTGAACTGTTATTATTCATTGTTAATAATCCGCACTACTGCATCTATATATACAGTAGTTTTGAGTCCAACCTCCCCACCTGACATTGCCCTGTGTTTTGCAAACCTCTTTGGTCAATGTGTTACATTGTCTGTATGTTGCACTGTGGTCCTGGGGGAGCATCATCTCATGCTAATGTATACCTGTGTATGGGTGGTATGACAAAGTGCCATCTGACTTAACTTGAATTGAGTACAGAATGGTGTTGTGCTACCATCTAGTGGCAAAACTAATAACTGCTCCCCTCAGTTAAAAAGGCAAAGACACGTTAAGTATGGAAGGCTGAATCACGGTTTCCTGAGCGATGTATTTACGTATTTTGTAACTAAGCATTTGGCCGAAGTATGTGCGCGGTTTGCCCGTGTTTGGCTTTTAAAAATACCAGATTTATTCGTCAGCCATGGTACATTATAACTGAATCAATATTTACTGTAGAAATACATATTTTGTAACCATGTATTCGGCCGTTGTATGCGCGCAGTTGAGCCGTGATTGGCTTTTAAAAATGCCGGATTAATCCGGAGCGAAAGGTACACTAAACCTAAAGGAATATTTAGTTTAGGAAAACATCTTTTCTTACTAAGCATTCAGCTGTTCTATGTATGTGATTGGAACGTGATTGGTTTTAATTATGGTTTAAGCACATTCCGTACAGAATCCTATTGTTTTAGTCCTGATTCTTCCCTAAAACGCAACGCCCAGCCGTGACCGAAAGCAGCAGACCACGCTTATGCCCCAAGCACCTATGTCCCTCAAACACCTATGGATGTGTCACTGCTTATGCCAGCACTGCTGCAGGCCACACTCCAAGGGCCTATGCCCCCCAACTGCTTATACGAGCACAACCTACTACTACATGCAAGGTCAACAGTGACAGTGGACCAACACAGAAAGCAAAAGTAGGTTTGACTGTCAAATAATGCAAAATGTGTTGATTTGGGGGTCGAAGCAGGCAGTGTTGAACTAGGTAATTGGGGAATATAGGTACTTGGGGCATGGCCAGTGACCATACATTGCTGGAATGGGTAGCATGGGATGAAGCAGACAGTGCTGGCATAGGCGGTTGGGGGGCATAAGCACGTGGGGTGTGGTTGAAGCATGCAGTGCTGGCTTTGGCAGTGAAGCATGCAGTGGTGACATAGGCGGTTGGGGGGCATAGCCACATGGGGCGTGGTTGAAGCAAGCAGTGCTGGGTGGGTAGAATGGGTTGAAGCACGCAGTGCTGATATTTCAGTAAAATGTCACATTCAAGTAATTACTGAAATATTTAATTATCAATGTACATATTTATATATACAGAATTATTCATCTATATATATTAGATTTAGTTTAGAATATTATGACATTCCAAAATTAAGGGGAACAAAAAAAAAACTTGTACAATAAATGTTTTAACATAATGAATCATTTCACTTCACACACAAACACTAAAATCTATATATATATATATATATATATATATCCAAAACTTGCAAAGCAATACTCACTTGGCCTGCTTGTTGAGCAGAGTTACATTTACATTACCCAGGACAAGACTGAGATACAACCTGGTCAAAAAGTGAAAGAAGTTAGAATAAACTTGGCTGTGAATTAAAACAAGTGAGAAGGTTTCATGGCAAAAGCAGATTGACATTTCAGGACTTCAGCAGTCTGTCATAAATAAGAATGATCAATAAATGTTTTTCAGTATGTAGTGCCTCTGCAAATTTGACAAAATGAATTGAATGAATGCAAGAGAGAAACTTGCTTACCCATTCTTCTTTGGCAGGAATGCCTCCATCTCAAAGAAAATGTTTGGCCTTTCTTTAATATAATCCCGGATGCCCTCTACTGTACTTGCTTCTTCGGGAGTTAAAGTCTGCCTGCATCTGATAACGAGCAGATGAAGACGCCATTTATTTTAAAAAAATCTATAGTGTGTTTGGATGCACTTTGCCATTTCAATACACTCTTCTGAGGTTTTACGTGATTTCTTACTACTGTCAGATACATTTTGCAGCCAAGAGATATCATATCTTAAGTGACATATCTTGATCATTAAAAAACAAAGCAAGAAATCATCTCGTCAACATGACAAATGACTGACCAGAAAGCATCACTACGGAAACAAACGTTAATACAATAAAGCAGACCGACATCACTCTTGAGGAAAACCCTGGCTAGGAGTTAGCAGAAGCCAGGTCGGACATGACGTCCGAATACGCACTGTTCCAGTGACGCCGACAGGTCTTTCAGCTTTTTTTTCTGCCTGGCGATGGAGGTCGAACAGCTGTCCTGCAGCTTGGAAACCTCCTCCAACTTCTGTCGGTACAGCCGGTGAGTCTCCTGCAGAGGCAGCATTTCGGTTAGTTCTCCGGGCAACCGAAAAATTGGGTGCAAGCCAAAATCAGCACAGACAGCTTACCAATCACTCTTTTTTAAAAAGACATTTTGACAGTACAACTAAATTACTCACATTTAATGGCTACCATCAAAAAACGAGGTAAGCCTATGGCAGCACTGCTCCTTAGGATCGGATCAACACGTACAATCCAGAACATGCACAGATCATGGAATTCAGGCCTTCTTACAATTCCTCACATAAATAAAAAGACTGTTGTTGGTTAAAAACCTTCACTTACGGGATTCCTGGTCTACAGAAAAATCTGCCAGCTTATGTGAGGGATGCCCCCTCTGTCTAAATGTTTAAATCCAGATGGAAGACCTACAACTTTAACTTAGCCTACCATAAATAAGACTGCTGGCATAAGTGTACATGCTACCATTTTCTCTTTTACTTGGGTCCCTTTCAGCATTTGTACTGACCCACTGTGTCACTGCCCCCTCCATGCAAGGGGTGGACATCAACTGAGCTCATGCCAAGGATATAGCAGACCACAGGCAGAGTGGTCTGAAAAACTGGTCTGCAGGGACCTACAGATGGCGTGATGGGCTCTATCAGTATACAAGAACACAGTACTTTCTGGCCTGTTTATTGTTAACAGGCCCAGGAGCGGCTGGGTAGTCAGTTAACCTTGGACCCCTAGAGGTTTTTCTCCTATGTGAAACTATGGAGCTCTGTTTCCACTTCTCTGTTGTTTTTGTCGCTTATTCATTATTCAGTTACAAGCAACTGTGGCGTGTCAGTAAGTGGCAGTGTATGAGTCTTTGTCAAAATGCTTTGGGGCAACCATGCAAGGAAAGGAATGGAATAAAATGAATTGAACTGAATCATGCTATCAGTTTTGTGGATTCACAGTCAGCCTGTTCTCCAATTGTCAAATTCACATAGTCCATGTCAGTATGTGTTTTTTTATCCCCAAAAAACACAAAGAAGGACCCAGGTGAATTACTGACTCTAAACAAGTAGAATATGATGGTGTGATTTTTCTGCATTGAGGCTTACCCTGTTTGCACCATGTATTTCATTCAATAGGCAAGTGAATATTTTAAGAGCAGACTTCTTTGCCTAGTGTAGCAGCATGGTGTCAATCATTTTATTCAAAGCGTTTCAATTTAAAACTGGAGAATAGTATAGTAAATATTCAACTGAAGCAGCCAAAAATATACAGGCGATTCCATGAGCTGAAACTGTGGGTTATATGGCTCAGTCAAGCCATATAACCAAAGGCTGACATAAGTGGTACCCAAGTATACGCATGTGTGGCAAAATAATTATAATGTTAACTGCAGAAACATGTGTTTATTTTACATTAGGACGGTTTGAGTACCCAGAGTACTAGTGCTAAGAAATCATCAACCCCTGCATACAACAATGGATTATATCAGGATCAAAACTGCAGGCTATTATACAAATGATTTGCACTGGGAGACTTTCACTCTGGAAAAGGAGGAAATACATCACAGTGTTTCACTGGATGTGAATGCAGCATGCAAAACGAAGGCACTGACACAGACAGTCCATTGGAAACCACTGGCGATTTAAATCAGTAGGAGAGGTACGGAAAAGCCATTGTAGTTCAGTCCATGGTACATTCCACATCGCTTTTTTTAAAACTTGGTAAAATGCAAGGCTTGCTTCAGTTAGGGAGGGGAACAGATCCACGTGACCCCAGGATTAAAAGGAGGAAGCGGGATTTTATTTGGGATAACAGGTTTTACAACACAGAACAGAGGGGTGAAAGTGGGGGGAAGGCACAGGGATAAGAAGCCTGACGCTGAGCTTGGGGATGGATCATCACAGCGAGGCCAATGGTGAGCAGGGGGGGGGGGTCGAGGGGTCAGGCCAGAGAGAACATGAAAGTTTTACAGCATGGGTGACATGAGGCTTGTCACCTGATCCTAGAGCACCTATGGCCTCCACCTGTCTCACAGAAAATAACACTAGCCTTTGCTAGATTCCATTCTTGGTGCAGAGGGGGATAGGTGCTATATTTGGCAGAGAATGTTATTGTTACATAATTCAAAGCTTTTCCTAGAATGAGGCACACACAGCACTTCTTCATCTAGGAAGCCCAGGAGAGAGAGGCTGAATGTTCACTGTTGCTGTTCTGTCCCCTTTCTTCACTTCCATCATCCACTAGGTTACCCACTTAACTCTAGTTTTACTCCTGCATTATAGTGTAACATTTCATTGAATCGCCTCTTCAGAACACGACTTGCTAGTCTACTTCAATACCTTGATGTCTTAATGTTCAGTACATTTTATAAACCAAATAACTGTACCCTTTTTAGATCGCTGAAAAACTCAATACACAAAGCAAATATATACATTTTACCCTCTGTAGACTTACAATATAAAATGTAAAAAAAATCTCAATGGCAAGTACAATTTTTCAGCGAACCCACAGGAAATTCTGCAAGCAGACTGAATGTTTCTGCAGAAGGCGCATCAAGCAAGAACAAGGTTCTCATAGGATCCATTCAAATTCCTCAAAGCACCTCTCATCAATTGAAACTGTCAAATAAATCAACTGGGATTAAGGGTTAAAGGATCAATAAGATGAAAGGTGAAACAGACTGATACTACTTTTGGTTTCCCGACAACCAGAGGACCAGTCAAACATGTGAAGACACGAAAGTAGTACAATGGGCAGTATATCCTCCATGCAAGTATACATGTACATCTTTAGCTTCTGTTGTAGGCTGTAATTTCAGGTTGTTTGTATTCATAAAGGCCTGAGCTCTGAAGACAATGTACAGTAGGCTACCATAATCAGTGTGCTGGTTCGTGCTCTGCATTACACAGTAATGTTGCTTCGTGGAAGAAAACGGGTGGCCAGAGGACACCCCTGAGAACCATAGAACGTCACCCATGGAGTGACTCGGAAATAATGTCTAGTTGAAAAAATGATGGAAATTAATTTGACTTAACACTGATCATTACTGAATTAATGAATTTCCTTGACGGCTAATCTCTCGCTTTCTGGGGTTATGGCTGCAGGAATGATAAACAAAATTGTATCACTTTTACATCTTTATATTGTGTAATACTGCAGCGAAAGTTCAAGAGTATGGGGCCTATAACTAAGCCGGTCGTGAATAATACTGGCTTAAACCCAAAATGACGCTGGGATATCAATATGTAAATACGAAAACCATTCACTTTAAATATAATTCCGTTTTTAAACAATACGCCATTTATTGAAATGATAAAACTCCTTATATAATGTATTATGTTTCTGTTTCAGCAGGAGAATTGGATTGAAATAAGGTGTACCTAAAAATGTCACGTATATTTGTATAGACTACTGTTGAGGGTGCGTTCAATACAAGGCCTGAGAGTAGCCGGTATAACTAGTTTTATATAAAATAACAACGTGCAACAAGCTATAACGACAGCTATTCAATATAAACGCCCCAGTATCGTTTAAAGCAACACAAATCGAGTTCACTATAACCAAGAACATATTGAATTCGTGATTTGTAAGCGACACTACAAGACCGTCAGATCCGTACGTGTATATTTCAGACAAATGCATTCAAATAGCAACTGTTCCTTTAAGACTGCGCGTACCATCAACAGTAAATATATTCATAGGTTCCCACCTAAGTTCGATCTGTCTTAAAGTCAAATAGCTTCCAATTAGCATTTAGCTTGCGTTTAAAATCGAACAGTAGAATTACGCATTCCTAACTGATTATACGCCAATGTCATGATTTTTAAGATAAATTATCTGTACTAGCCATCTATCCAGTCAGCCGGCGAGCAGGAAACACTGTATCATATGGCTCTGATATTAGCTAAGCACGAATCCCTTTGTCTTCCGACCGCTTCTTTGTAAAGAGGAGGAAGAAGAAGAAAAAAAGGGCAGTGGACCAAACTCACCTGGACCTGTTGATAGTCTTTTTTCAGACCCTCCCATTCCTGCAAGCATTCCTTTAAAGTGGTGGGACTGTACAACATGTTCCCTACTCAGAGGAAGGCTCCAGCGGAGATTCGCATCTGACAGACAGTTCGGGAAGCCGAGTCACCTCCACACCTCTTTCAACTTGGCCAGCCAATACCGAGGTCAACTTCAAGTTCGCCCCGCCCCCCAAATGACCGATGGGCGTATTCGCGAGGCTAACGGCTGGACACGCCCAGTGTATTTTCCGTCGGGCGCCGCGTGATGTTCGGGAGATGCACCCGTCGCTAAATGGAAAAATGCTATGCATATGTTTCACATGCGTGTACTGTGTGGCTGGCGGATTATTGATATTGAATGAAGAAACTGTTCAAATTATTTTTGACGAGGCAGATGGCGTGGTTTTCCTTATTAACATAACTCATCCTGCAGTGCCCATCTGTTGCCCTTTTTTCATAACTTGCTTAGAGACTGAAGGTCTTAATGCCATAAAAGTCTAGGCGTGCCTGAAGTTAGGAACCAGGAGACAGTCCACTGTACATAACGGTGTGGCCTTGAGCTATTCATTTACACATCGTCGGCGCCATAAATAAACCTTAATCAGTAGATCCACTTCTGCTGTTATTGTAAAATTGTTATTGTTTGCCTTTATCTATATTTAACATTTCTTCAAGGTATCAGCTGTTCACATACTGTATCATTCTCTGGCTGTCATTGTAAATGTACCCACTGCATTTACCCACTGCATCACTATCCACTTCCAATTTCTAGGAAGCAAATTTCAGTAATACATTCACCAATCTGTCTTCCGGCTGATTATCCGGGATAAGGTCATGGGAAAATATAAAAATACATATTAGGCAAAATTCACTAGTAACATTACATTTGACTTTTTATTCACCAAACAGCCTTATCAGTATATCCAAACTTAGATAAATAGAAAAACATGGATTATTACCAGTTGCTGTGTCAGGAGAATACATTTCTATAAAGACATATTTATTAACACTTAAAAAACTATAATATTGAATTTTTAGAAGCCAGTCACCAATGGTTCTATTATATCAAATCATTGTTTAACTTTATTTCAGTACAAGATACATGTAGTTTAACTGTGTATTCAATATTAATAAGTACTCCAGCAAGTAGCTACAGTATTTAACTGCACTCAAAACATTGAGTAATTCAGTTTGAGTTTCTAACCTTCTAACATATCTAGCTGTACTGAAAGAAGGTGCTTGTAACACACCTTTAATTTTTTTGCAAATTAACTATAATTTTATTTAAAAAGTAATATTCAGTATAATACTTTGTACACTATGGTGACTGTCACCCACAGTCCTGAATAGTCTTTCAATAGTATGGCTCTGCAATGCTGGTGCTCCTCATTCCGAGTGTGCATAGCTCCCAGTCAGACAGCTGTTGCACAAACCCTCGGTTTGGCCTCATGCTGCTTTTGCATTTCAGCACATGTGCCCAGGCCTCCTGCAAGACTCAGCAAAATGAGGCTTTCAAACTCAGCCATGGATTTGAGACATCTTGTTTTTCATCTCAGTAGCTGATGTAATTATTAGCGTCAGCAAAATAAAATTCTGGATACTTCAAAAAAAGCAAAAACAAAGGGATGTGCAGTAGGCGCCAAATCAGTTTTTATTCACAACATCTCAGTCAGAAAAATTTCAAGAGAGTGGTGATATTGTGGTATTTTTGTCATTCAGATTAGTAACTAATAATACACCATGCCCTATTATAACATGATCTTAACATATATACAAGTATAGGTTAAACTGAGCATGTAAATCCCTGCATATTTTGAAGAGAAACAAGGAATTTCCCTCTGTCGGTCAAATTGCTCTGTTTGAAATGAAGTCCATCCTCTGTACTCATTGCCTATATATTCATTTCCCTACCATTCCCAGTAAGACACAAAATTACAGTTTGTGGCCAATGGTGCTGACTCTATTACAAAAGCTCAACTTTTAATTTGAAGTAAAAATAATGGTGACAGGAAGCATAGTGGCTCAGCGATTAGCACTGTTGCCTCCCACTGGGTTCAAATCCCACCTCTGGCTCTGTGTGTATGGAGTTTGCATGTTCTCTTTGTGCTTTGTGTCTTTCCTCCGGTAGTCCAAAGACATAGGTTAATTGGTATGACTAAAGTGTGTGCATGACTGTGCCCTGAAATGGGTTAGCAGCCAGTCCAGGGTATGCCCTGCAGATGGCTGGGATAGGCTCCAGGCTCCTCAGCAATCCTGAACAAGAGCAAGCAGTTAAGAAAATGGACTGATGCCAGTGATACTCACCTTCAGAGTAAATTTCAGGTGCTGCATAAGGAAGGCCATGGTGATGGTACTACAGCGGCTTATGCCATGACTTGAAAATATCAATACTGCTGAGCCAACATTGAGACAGGAGCCTAAGATATAGACCAAAGATTCACCATGGTACTTAAAGCAGGTAATAAAAAAAATTAATGTTTAAACATTTTGGAATTTTTGACAAGGATACAATAACTCATCATCATCATCATCATCATCATCATCATCACTTTCTTGCTCACAAACACCCCAATCACATTAAAGTCATGCATGGTCAACAGCAGAAAGTATAATAACTGTAAACCCAAAATAAAAAAAGTGAGGAGTTATTTTAATTATGGATGCATACATATACGAGTGCAATTTGATGTAATAGAGAAATTGTAGGAAAACAATGTGAAAAACTAAGAAAATTAAACTCACCAATAAACATGCAAACCCTCTCAAATGAGCCAAACAGATAACCCTCTGGAGAATCCACCACAGGAATGTGCAGCACCGTGCAATGGCATGTTTCAAATCTAAATATAAAAAGGTAAATAAGATGAATAACTGTATTATGTGCAAAACGCAAAACTCTGCTTCTGAATTTTTTAGCAATATAACCATTAGAGTCCTTACTCACATGTGGCTGGTCTCTTCTGAAACATTGACAATGGCACTCAGTTTGAGATCTTTAAGGATTTGAAGACTGGTGGCCTGCCTGTAATCTCCCATGTACAACTGACCAGGGAGGACCTCCGCAGGGTACGACTTAATACTCTCCAGTTCCTGCAATGTCCAACCTCAAAACATCAGCCATTCCAGCAACCACATGATGTTTTAAAAATTTGCTTACAACAGTGGATCACCTTAATAGTGTAAAGGATCTTCTGTGTTCTCAGGAAAGGGTAGAGGGCTGAAAAGATCTCATACCCCCCTTTCAGAACTTGAACTGGAGAATGGCATGATTTTGCCAGAACTTCAGCACACTCCACAGCTGGAACTACAACAGGTTTAATTAATTAGTATGGCAAACTGAGACAATGCTGTAGCTCCAAATAACAGAAGGTATATAAAAAAAGAAAGGCTTCTCCTTTAGCCAGTACTATATGAAATGCATAGACTAGTTTTATCCATTTATTTAGTTCTACCTATCAGTCGCGTAGTTATAAATATAGTTCAACCATTGTTTGTGCATTGATTTATACAAAAAAAATCACATACAGTTACCACATAATTGCAAAGTCATTGCATTAAATTATGTAAGAAAGTTTGTATTGACATTTAAATTGCACATGTCTTTTCCAATCTGTTTACAGCATAATCAAATCCATCCATTAATACATCCTTCCATTTTCCTAACACGTATCTGGTCATGAGGACCTTTAAATCCACCCATAGGCCTGGAATTAGGTAGTGATGGTACGGACATGTCCCAACGAACTTTCAAGAAAACTGAAAACATCCCTTCCTATTTTTGAAAGTGTACAATTTAAGCAAGTTTTTTGTTCCCTACCAGCTTTCAAGCCAAACCTACACTCCTGAGTTCACCTGAATGTCCACACATGGAGAAAATCATCTGTGAATAAATATTCAGTTTGGTAGGATGCAGAATTCTCAGAAGTTCTGCTGATATCCGCACATTCTGCAATATTCCTGTGTTGTAATCAGCATCCACTTACTACAGTTCTTTCGAAAGGTTTTAGCACAGTAAGGGTCCTGCAACTATTACTAATTTTACACGTGCTAATTTTCAAACAATTTAAAAGGGGCTTTATCCTTAAAACCTTTGTTCCTTTGACATTTTGTATTTTAGTTCTCTAAATAAAGTGTTTGTATTTAACGATTGAATATTATTTTTAGTTACTTCTAAGTAATAATATTGTAGTAATATTCATGAGGCAAAAAAGACAGAAAATCGGTGTATATGCCTGAAGGGACATTCTACTTACCTGAACCTTGTAAAAATCTAGTATTACTGTCATACACAACACAATATTTCATACACTCGATCTCCACATCAGCAGGGATTAAAAATTTGCCCCCAGTGTCCTAAGGAGGAAAAAAGCATATAACAGTTACCCTGATTTATGCAATCTGTTGAGCTATTGAGTAATGCTCGCTTTGTACTTTCGGTATTGCAGTTCATCACTGCTTTTGCAACACAGTTTAAATGATGTAAGGTAATATCATTTCACTTAGCCAAAGTACCAGTTTTGAATTTCTGGCAGTGATAATATGGCTTTCGTTGTATTCCTTTTTCGATCGAGCATCTGGAAAAATAACAGAGATAAATTAATTTAATTTGTCTCTTTCAAACTTGCAACAGGTGAACATACTGCGCTCATACAACTGTTGAATGATTAATCTGATCAGTTTAAAGAGATCTACAGTTTTTAAAATAAAGCAACGTATTTGTATTAGGGAAAGATTGTATTTGAAGAAAAAAATATGGACATATACGCAGACCTTTCTTAAAGCAATACAATAACAATTAGGCTTCTGACATACATGCTATATCACCACTCAGAAATCTTGTCCTTTACCGATTAAGCAAAGGTAGTTGAGTTCCGCAAGTCTGGACAGGCGAAAGCACTGATTCAACAGGTTGTAAAGTTCATTCGCCTCACAAAGAATTATTCGTGCCATTGCAGCGAATCTGAAAAACGATATGATCACAATGAAGAGGGTTCATTTTTATTTTTAATTGCTACATTACTCGGAAGGCTCATCATGAATAGAAGAAACTTTTAATGATATGGTGCATCAAAATGCACGTGGAAAAGGACTGTTTGCAGCTACATTGATGTTACACTTCAATCAGTGTGGTTGTAATGTACCTGAGGCAACGAGACAGCGGGTTCCAGCCAGGAGTTGTTTGTTTGTTAGTATCTCGATTCCTAAGCAACGAAATGGAAGTGGTTCATTGGTCAGATGTCCTACATACGTGATAGGCTAAGTAGTTTATATTTTCCGGAACCATTTTTAGTAAGCCAATCATCGATTGGTTTTGCGTAGTGGGGCGTACCCGTGCGTTCTAATTGGCTAAACTAGCTTCCTCTCAGTTTAAAAAGTTAAGCGGCTTGATTCTTATAGCTCGCCTGCGGGTATGTTGCAGTTTTATTTTCGTATTATTTGAAATAAATGAGCTTTCTTGGATTTTATTGACAAAAGTAAAATGTGAATACACGTTCGTTTGATTGTTGTTAGTTGTAGATACGCAAAGTAGATGTAGCTAGTTAGCTATAGTCCCTTGGCAGTCTTGCAAAGCATGCTGTTTACTCACTAATTACTCAGATTTTGCGGGTTTTCACGCACAATACCAAACGCAGAGGGGAAAGCTTGCACGCCGTTGTGTGGTTCGGAAAAATATACTGTCGACACTCAGTTTTAAAAACTTTCTAAGTGTCCCTTTATATCTTTTGGAGATCTATTCAAAGGTAATCAGTTTGCCACTATTCGTGGTAAAATTGCCCTATCAGTGCACTAAATGTAATCGATTTCAAAGTGTAATTTTTATTGCCTTTGTCTAAAGCATGATATTTTGTTATAACTAATGTTCCCGTCCCTAGCATAATTTAGATAGCGAACTTAGTAATTCTAGTTTTGCACTGAAGGTTGCGGCATCAATTCTGTTAGTTTCGAAACATGAAAGATATGAGGACGCATAAATGGGTAAGGATGTATCACCGATTGCTGACAGATTATGTACTTGACAGACTAAATTCATCGTAGGCTGTGGCTAACTAATCCTCCACATCCTTAAAATGTTAGCCAAATTATTTTCTGTTAAATATAGAATGTGTAAAGTTAATGTAGGAGAAATATTTGTTAAAGTTTTTATCTAGGAAAAAGAACAAATTGGTTCCTCTGAGCTGAAGTTGGTGAGTAAAACGCTGTCAAAAGTCTGCTGTACCACGAGAAGCGCAGCGACCAGTCAGGACGTAACCGATGATGGGTCTTACACTGGTACTGCTCACACTTAATTCAATAATCGTTGCTGATTACCTTTAGTACATCTACTTTTTGATGGTATAAAATGAACTGTTCCAAACTTGTGGTATTTGGGTTTGCACCTTTAACCATTTCAAGTTTCGATGAATGCATTTGTTGAAGTCAATATGTTTTGAAAGCAATATTAGATGTTGTACATAAATTTTAGGGTGTGGAAAATCTAACCATAGTAACTGCAAACAGGCGTAAGGTCGTTCACTTGCCCTTTTAAATATATCCTCTAAATTGAATTTTCTGGACTGTAAGCTGCGTAACTCCATAAGACACCTGTGCTCTGGCTGTGTTATTAAAGTGGGGGCAGGTACAATGGTATGCTTCTTCTCATCTGCAGGGGCTGAACTGTGAGATGCAACATCATAAGAAGAGGAAGGCCACCAGCAGACGATGGGCTCTGAAGGCCCGCAGGCAGGCGAGGCTCCAACAAGCAGAAGCAGTGACAGTCAATCAGTAAGAGTGTGGGCCCTCAGTTATCCTCTTTTCTCTGCCAGATTACGCTGCTGTTTTGTTTTGAGCCGAACTTAAGTGATTCCAGAGCTGAGGACTTTTGCGTCACGTTCACGCTTGACTTCTGGAGCAATCACGTGAGCAGTATGGCTTGCATTTCTGATGGCAACACTTTGTTTTTCATCAGCTCCAGTGGTTCTGCCCCTTGTCCAGCTGCCCCAGTCACCTTGGAAGATGTCACTGTGAAGGAAAGAAGGAGTTGGCTTCCATCACTGGGCGTGAGTGTGCTGCTAAAGGTGGTGGGCAGAGTTTGCCGAGGCTGGAGGTTCAGCGTCGCACAGGTGTGTTTGGGGGGGTGGTCTGACACTTAAAAAATGGGTATTGCTTTATATGCTTATAAAATTGCTATAGAGATTCCAGTACAGACTTTTTGAATGGAACATGAAACGAATGTTTTGAAAGACCGTAATTCCATGCTCAAACGCAGGACGGAAATGTCAGGAGGTCACCGTTTCATCACCAGCTCTCCTTCCCGGTTGCATTGCCAACACAGGTTTGCACTGGGTTCCTCAACTTGCTGCTGTCCTGGAGGGATCAAGCGTGGCAGCTGGAGATGCTCCGGCAGCAGGTCGAAGAGCTGCAGAGGGAGATGAGCGTGATGCGCAGCTCCGTACAGGTCAGTATGGTATGAGGAAGTGGGGTCTGATGTAGTTTCTTTCATCAGCTCTACTCCTGCTTTCTTGGTCGTTAATGTGTCATATCGTCACGTTTCTCTTTCAGGATATTAGTAGGGCCAATCCCACATGCTGCTGTCACACGGTGGGGTGGAGCCGACCTCACACAGATGGTTGCGGTTCCTCCGTGGATCCTATTCTTGCAGGCCCACTGCTTCCTCCTCCACCGCCGCCCCCACCTCTGCCTATCACAGTCCCTCAAAAACCTGTCATAATTGTCACGAAGAAAGTGACATCTGCAGTCACGCAGGTAATGGATATAATTGGATAGTGTCCTGATGTTGGTTACTGTAGTGGACACTCAATTAATGTCAAGTACTTTAAAATTGCCAGAGTTGGCATGCCACAGTAGCCTAGTGTTAAATATGCCACCGAGTCATAACATATGCATATTTTGAAATAATGGTGAAGTTGTATGGCTGTGTGCTCCTTCCCATCCTCGCTCTGCAGAAGGAGAAAGGCCGTTCAGCCACTGTGACTCTGAGGGACATTCAGAGCGTGAAACTTCGGAAAGTGGCCAATGATACCATCAAGGTGAGCCTCATCATCTGCATCGGAGGCGTGTCTCACCAGAAGCCCAGCGACATGGGACTGTCTCTCATTCAGCTACACACCAGTGAAGCTGAGCTCCTCACTGACAAATCTCAGCATTATTATCATCTCAGGATTATTAATAGTCAAAAGCCTGTCTGGCTGTCCTTCTGTCACAGGTGTCCCCAGGAAAAAGCCGTCCTCCCCTAATCACTGTGGCAGACCTGGAGAGAGTACATCTCCGTCGCTCCCACTCTGACTTTACTCTCAAGCCATACCAAAGCTTGGGCAGGTAAATGCTCAAATACACCATGACCTGCTGCTTCCCAATTTTCTGTTAATCACAAGCCCTTACAGGATGCTTACATGTTTACCAAATCTGATGTGGTTCTACTTCTGTCAATGTAGTTTCTTTGTGAATTGTTTTTTTGAAGATGTATCAAGTTAATTATCCATCAAATCAATTGTCACAATCCATTTCTGATGGAAGTGTTTGCCACTGAGCCAGCACAGCAGTAGAGATATAAAGGCAGCCATTCAAATCTGTATCTATTTAAGGTTTTTTTTTAATTTTTTTTTTTTAAAAAATAAATAAATAAATAAATAAATAAATAACTGGCTCACAGTTTGCAGTATGAAGAGAAAGAGGAGTGACGTGCTGGTTGAATCGAATGCAGTTTACGCATATTGATGGTCCTGAATGACTGAGTTTTGTTTGAAAATATGTGGTTACTAGAAATACACTTTTAAACATCTCAAAAAAAGTTTAGAAAAAATGAAGGAATCTCTGAAGTATTTCACTTTTTCCTAAGAAACGACTATGATTTAAGTTACCTTAAAGTACTAGAGTACAAGTCTCTAATACTTTACAAACGCTGGTGCATATTCTTAAATTCTGTGAACTTCAAAGTGTCATTTTTATTGGATTTTATGCACTACATATAATAATATACATAATGGAACTGATGTAACTGTTTTCTGATGTTATCTTTTTACACAGATCAACTAACAAAAGTCCACTGAATTTACGTAAGCAACTGAAAAAAGTTCACATTGACAGGTAAGTATTCTGGTAACATTCTGGTTGGACTTGCTTTCATCTACCTTGTCCACATTTTACACCCTCAACTCTTTATATTCAAAAGCATTTGGATATATCACCTTATGCACAAAAAGTAAGAAAGCGCATTTAGATTTGCCTAACAACCAGAAGCTTCTTTAAAACAGTGAATGTCCTGACCTAATGTCTGGCTTTTAAAGACCATCACCTTAGACAAAGCTCTAATGATATATGTGCACTTTGCTGTTGCAGAAGCCCTGGAGGGACACCACTGTTTGACAAGGAGAACCGGGAGTGTGGCACAGGCCTGACCCCTGTCATGACTCAGGCCCTGCGACGCAAGTTTCAGGTACAACAGCAAATATACATGTGGCTGGCCCTCTGATATTTACTTTCTCAATGTCTTAACTTATTTTTCCATATTCTTCAGATTGCAATACCCAGAAGCCCTTCTCCAAAATTCAACAAAAAATATGAAGAAGAAAATTGAAATCTGAAATTTTTAATGTCATTGGATTCCTTTTTTTCCCTCCCCAGCACACTTTAAAATGCATCAGAGGTGCCTGCATTGGCTTTCAGCTGACTGCAAAGATTTATTTAAAATGGGCTTAGCGATGAACAGAATTCCTGTCATTATTCTCAAATCAGTTCTTTTTATTGTATTTTACTACTTTAATTCTGTTCTAGTAGTATCATTACTACTTTCAGTATAATTTGACCATGTATGACTTACGACAAAGGCGACATTGAAGAGGATGGCACCTCAGCCCTGTACTGTCAGAACTCCCTGCACCTCCAAATGAAATATAGAGTAGATTTGTTCCTTTTAAAGATAGCTTAAAATAAATGCAGTTGTTCATCTACTAGCCCATATCAGCGACATGATTCACATGGCACTTGTCTCAATGATCATGCTGACTGTTAAAAATGTATATTACCCTTAACTAAAATGTACAAAAATACTTGAACTTGCATGATGTGCACATTTAACCAAAATTTTGACCATTCATGTGAAATGTTTACGTGTTTGTTTTTTATGTCATAGTTTTTAAAAAAACCTGTTACATTTTGATGACGTTTGTTATTATGAGAAAGTAAAGGTATACAAAATGTTGTGCCAAATGCTTTTAATCGTATGCTTTTTTTTTTTAAAACTTTCATTTTCCCATTTGATCTCAGTTCCTCTATCACCTTGTTTGCAAACAATATTTGTACTAATTTTCCTTGGGGGGAAAAATGTAACCGAATTTGAAATACAGATGCACAAAAATAATTTAATTTGAGTCAATTATTTGTATCCGCAACCCTTGTTAAAATGGAAATAGACTGCATAATGTTGACTTTAATAAACACATATGCTCATGCACGTGTGGAAATCCGTGTATGATTTGTTACTAATGCAAGTATACATCTCTGAATGTTCTCTTTTGTACTTTCCGATTCTTTGCTAGAAGATGGAGAAAATTAAAGCTGCTGTAACTCAATCTTGAAAATTAGTTGGTACAATTAGTAACGCACAAAAATTATAGAAAGTCGTTTTAAATTATTTCAAAGTACAACATAAGTTATGATCATGTTTTCAGCACAAAGTGCAACAATCTTATGTTTCGAAAAGCCTTAAGTCATATTTTTTTAAAGTTTAACAACCAGGGATCGAAAAATTCGAAGTAGTGTTTCCACACGGACGGTTTCTCTGACGTACGCCTAGCGCAGCTACGTTTCCTTCCTGTGCTTCAGATTACTGATCCGCTGTTAAAATGGCGGTGCCCATGAGTGTGGGCGCGTTACTTCTGTCAGAGCTAGCAGAAGACCCACAGTACAAAGATGAGGGCCTTTGTGTGTTGGGTATCCTGGGGAAGAGCGCTATGCTACCTGGCTCCGCGAAGGAGTCCCTCGTAAACGCCTTGGCGGATAAGAATATTTTCCCTTTGTTTGGATCGGATGAGGTAGACTGTCCGGGCAGTGGTAGCTTGATTCAAGCGTACTACAGCCAGGATAGCCGAGTACTCTACCTGGTGCTCACTTCGGTGTACGACAACCGACAGCTTCTCCGAGCGTGTGAAACTCTGAGTGCTGGAATCGGGCACTCTGAAGCGCACGATTTCTGGAAAGGGGCGGAAAAGCAACACTGTTTACAGCTGCTTTACCTGTTCTCGTTATGCCATATTCTTTTGCTGGTTCACCCCACCTGCTCTTTCGATGTCACGTACGACAGACTCTTTCGTGCTCTGGATGCACTGCGACAGAAAGTCCTGCCGTTCTTGCGTACCGCTATTAAGGACTCCCCGGTGTCCAAAGAGTGGAAGGTGAACTGCAGACCGTGTCCGCCCCGCTTGCTCTTCGTGTTCCAGATGAACGGAGTGCTCAAAGTCAGTGGCGGCACTGGGGCGTCAGGGCTGGGCGGAAACGGCACGGATGCGCCTGGGGGAAACTCTGACAAGCCTAAGAAACACTCGCCGCGCAGGCGTCTGCAGCATGCACTGGAGGACCAGATATATAGGATTTTCCGTAAAAGTCGAGTCCTGACCAACCAAAGCAGCAACTGCCTTTTCACCGTCCCCGCAAACCAGGCATTCGTGTACGTGATTCCCGGGCCCGATGAAGACCCTATTGGTGCCTTGCTGGGGCAACTGCGGGCAAACTGCACCCTACGGGAAAATGACAGTGGGGTGTCTGGGACGAGACGTTACCAGCAGATGCGCCACTCGGTGAGACAGCCCTCGTTCAATGTGGAGAACAGCAACCTCTCTACCGCCGGCGCACAGCTGGTGGACTGCACACTGAAGGAGTTTCTGTGGCAGCACGTCGATCTCGTGTTGACCAGAAAGGGTTTCGATGACAGCGTGGGTCGCAATCCTCAGCCCTCGCATTTTGAGCTACCAACCTACTCGAAGTGGGCTCAGGTTGCATTTAAACTCCATCAAGTTTTGATTGACGGCAGCGAGGAAGATTCGGCCGAGATCGCGATGAAATTGCAGACGCAGCTGAAGGTGTTAGAGGGTTTCCTTGACGCAGACGCTAAGTTTTCCGAAAACAGGTGCCAGAAAGCGCTCCCCCTTGCACACAGCGCATATCAGTCC
Organism: Gymnarchus niloticus; assembly: GCA_009936485.2. Taxonomy (NCBI): domain Eukaryota; kingdom Metazoa; phylum Chordata; class Actinopteri; order Osteoglossiformes; family Gymnarchidae; genus Gymnarchus; species Gymnarchus niloticus. The sequence continues at coordinate 5,603,000 of JAACJT020000032.1, read as the reverse complement.
AATTTGCCGCATAATTACACCACAACGGTGCACAAAAACCAGCTGGCACAAGCGCTGAGAGTTTACAGCCAGCACGCTCGTGGCGTGGCCTTCCAGCGCTATGCGCTGCAGCTCCACGAAGACTGCTACAATTTCTGGAGTAACGGCCATCAGCTATGCGAAGAACGCAGCCTTACAGATCAACACTGCGTCCACAAATTTCATCTGTTGCCCAAGCAAGGTACCTTCCACTATAGCCAACTTGTTTGTACGCAGGTTTAGAAATGTGACAAAAATGCTTGTCAGTTCAAGTCAAGTTTTATTAGAACTGACAGTTGATTGGACTGGCTTTTTAATTGAACCTTCTTTTGTCATATATGTTTATTTGTTTGCCTTTCCCCCAGAAAAGAGTTACAATCACTGAGTTGGGGTTGAGAGGAATTAGCAGGGACTTTTTGATGGTATGGGAGGAAACTGGTTTAGTGAAACCAGCTAATGCAGAACAAAATCAAAAGTGACAGTCGCTCCGGCGTCGGAAAACTGTGAGCTGAGTCAATTAGAATCTAGTTGCATTAACTGGTGTGAGAGAAGTAAAAGTTATACAACCATTGGAAGCAGGAAACAATCTACCCTGGGACATAGACACACCCACCCTTATTGTGTTAATCATTTTCATGTCATGCACATTTACATTTATTTGATAGCAGCATATCCCTTCAGAGAAAAGTGTGTAAGTTAGTTCAAATAAATAGTCACAGATTAGGCCAACTCAGTGATTAGCACTGGCTGCAAGTTTGTTTCCCGTGTAATGTGATTTGATAATTATTCCATTATGAGTGGCTCCTTGCACATGTCTAATTGTTCCTCTTGACAATTCTCTGCAGGGGAGAAACCAGAGATGGACAGAAACCCACCCATTCTTTACCACAACAGCAGGGGTCGCTCCACAAGTTCCTGCAATTGTGGCCGCAAGCAGGCTACGCGGGAGGACCCGTTTGACATCCAGGCTGCCAATTATGATTTCTATCAAGTTAGTCTTCATTGCGGCTGCACCTCCAAAATATCTACGTTGTCTACACGGTCTCTTTGCATTCTATAAAGTAACCCTTTCACACGCAATGTTCATTTTTAGATGCTGGAGGAGAAGTGTTGCGGCAAGCTGGAGAGGATCAACTTCCCCGTTTTTCAACCCAGCACCCCAGATCCAGCCCCAGCCTTGAATGAGGTCCCCAAGCCTCTTGAGTCAGGGGTGTCTGGGGAGGGGGAGCGGCTGAAGGAGAAGGAGACTGTAGGCCATACTCCTGGGGAAGGTACCAGCCTCAGCCTGGCTCTCAGTCTGGGACATTCCACGGACAGCCTAGGGACGTATGTCGAAGGGGCAGAGGGACAAGAAAAAAGGCCCAGTCTTGTGGACAGACAGCCCTCTACGGTGGAGTATCTCCCAGGCATGATGCACTCCGGATGTTCCAAAGGTCTGCTTCCCAAGTTTTCGAGTTGGTCTCTGGTAAAGCTGGGCCCAGCCAAAGCTTACAATTGCCACACTGGTCTAGAGCAACCTGGCTTCCTCCCAGGCTCCGCCTTCTTGCTTCCTTGGGACATAGTGATTCGCTGTCGTTCAGATGAGGAGCTGGGGCTGTCCGAGCCTCTTGATGGAAGTCCTTCCTCCTGGCCTGCCCCAAACAAAACGTTGTCTGGAAAGCGAGGCGGGGTGGGTGGCTTGGGTCGTGGCCGTAGACGTGATGATGTGGCCCGTGCCTTTGTTGGCTTTGAATATGAAGACAGTAGAGGACGTCGTTTTCTGAGCTCTGGGCCAGACAAGGTGGTGAAGGCGCTTGGTCCAGGTGGTGTCAAGGAGCCAGCCACTCGGGTTCTTAATTCTGAAATGCCACTGTACATCCCATCTCCTGCCCAAGGTCGTGGTCTAAAGCCTCACTATGCCCAGCTTGCACGTCTCTTCATCGTGGTCCCTGACGCTCCTCTGGAGATTATTCTCAACCCACAGGTAGGCTGTGTATAATTGGTATTCTTCGTGTTATGAGCTCAGTCTGACAATTGTTTGGCTTTTGTTTTGTTTGTATATAACACAGGATGTTGTAAATGAGTGTATGTCTGGAATTTACCTTATCTCCTTTGCTGAATTTTTAATGCAGGACTACATTGCTCATGAGCTTTCTTCTGTCCCCCCCCACCCACCCACCCCGAGCAGGTCCAGCCAGGGCCTCCACCATGTCCGCTGTTCCACCCAGAGCAAACTGAGCTGGTTCTGCCTCCTGATGGATTTTGGGTGCTGCGCTTTCCTTATGCCTATGTGACAGAACGTGGGCCCTGCTACCCCCCCAAGGAAAACCAGCCCCTAGCCAGTTACCGGGTTCTAAGGGGCATCTTGCGTGCAAATGCTGTCAGCCCCCCACCCTAGAGACCCTGGTCACAGCTTTCATTGACAAGTCAGAGTGATGGACAACTGGGGACCTGGCAAAGAGACCTACAAACAGGAATTGTGATGACATGTTGCAGTTACAAAAATTCTGTTCGGTGCTTGTAATTTTTTGTTGAAGTTGAGCTTAATAATTAGGAAAGTAACAATGTGTGGGAACAAACAATGACCTCCCCTGTTGTTTGTGCATTGATTAAAACCCTTGTTTGAATTTACCACACTCCTTACAATTCCTCAACTTGTGGGTTGTCTTATGTTCTGACCTGCTTCCCATTTAAGTCCTGTCTCACTTCAAAACTCCAATTGTTTTTCGTAGAGTCTAGTACTGAGAATAAAAGTCCCTTTGCACGAAGTGAGCTTAGTCAACCGAGAGGTATTTTCGTACGGGATACGTTTAATTATACGTTTCAGTTTGGGTGTCGTTACTACTCTGATGTTTAGTGATCCTTTGTACCGTGAAGGTTTTACTTCGCGTTATGACAAGCGCGTCGTTCACACATTACGCATGCGCAGTGTTTTCCTGCCTTTCTTCGGACATGCGCACTTGGCGTGACATGACCGCTGCCATAGAACAAGTTCAGCATAACAGTAGCTTCAGCGCACTCGCGGGGAAAGAGTATGACAGTTTAGAAAACAACGTAGTAAGTAATTCTGGCTTCTTTTCATAATGTTGCTTTCCAATATTAATGACTACCACAAAGCTTGGAACACAGCCGGGCGTCGTAGCGACACTCAGCACAGGTATTAGAAAATGACAGCTTAAAAATAAGCTAAGGAAAGCTGGGAATCGAAGGTGTCCTCTCTGGTGTTGACTGCTGTTCATCTTCCTCAGAGAATAACGATGTGCGCCGCATTTTACGCTCTGTCCGCCGTTACCGGCTATGTGCTCGCTTCGGCTTTCTTTCTCAAGTGTCCGTCTCTGCTGCACCGGAGGAAGCGGGAGGTGTTTCTGGGCAGGCACATTTCCCACCGTGGGGGTGAGTGTGTGGCCGGCCGGCTCCCTAGGGGCGGTCTGCGGTGATTCAGCGTTCGTGCGCTCCGCTTGCTTTGTCATCGAGAGGCGTGTGGTTTATCCCGATTTAAAGACACGTCAATGCAGTTCTGCCGTTTTCTCTATTCATACACTAACGCTCCTATCTGGGTCCTATGAGTAATGTTACTTGAGTAGATTAAAAGTTATAGCTTCGAGTGTTAATTGCAGATGTGATTCAGTTCAATTCAGTTTAGTTTTATTTATGTAGCGCCTTTAACAAGAAGCACTGTCACAAAGATGTTACCTTCCATGTCGATGGTATGGTTACTACTTTTTTTGACCTAAAAATGTGACTGACTGGGATTTCTAACTTGCCTAAAGTTTCCGGGAATTGGCTTATATGTTGACATTTTAATGTGCGAGTATTTGTCACAATCCACTGAAAAGCTCAAACACAAAAGTTAATGCCCCCCCTTGGGAAAATCTGACTACCCTTATCGACGGTGAGTATAACAATAAACGTTGTTGCATTCAGGGTATACGCCCAGTATGAGTTTGCGATTTAATGTACAAAATGGTCATTTTAATTAATCACTGTTAGACTGTTCAAGTGCAGTAATGTCTTTGTTCTTAAAACAGCATTCATCGAAATAGGAACTCTGGTGGTAAAATACCAGAAATAATGTTGAAAAATTCTTCAAAAATAGCTTATCTGAACAAATATGAGCAAATCATCTGGAATGTGCATAAGTATGTCTTATAAAAAAGTACTGCAGTAAAACTGATGCCACAACAACAACAAAAAAAACTGTTTCCTTTCAGGTGCTGGTGAGAACCTGGAGAACACAATGGCAGCCTTTAAACAGTATGTGATTATTTAATGAACCTGCTCTCCCATGCTTGGTCTCAGGGATCATTTAGTCTGGCCCTGACAGCCATTAGTTGTCTGAATACATATTTCAATATCAGGAATTGCTTTCTCAGTTCTAATTTTAATTGAAGATTAAAAATTTTAGATTAGTTTTCTAATTCTCCGCCATAACTATATCCTTAGCCTGTGTAACTGAAAAAGAAATCA
>JAACJT020000032.1:5574390-5598436 GCA_009936485.2 Gymnarchus niloticus | reverse complement strand
AAACAGTATGTGATTATTTAATGAACCTGCTCTCCCATGCTTGGTCTCAGGGATCATTTAGTCTGGCCCTGACAGCCGTTAGTTGTTAAAAGGATTGACTTTGCTAATCTCAGTAAGAATCTGAATACATATTTCAATATCAGGAATTGCTTTCTCAGTTCTAATTTTAATTGAGGATTAAAAATTTTAGATTAGTTTTCTAATTCTCCGCCATAACTATATCCTTAGCCTGTGTAACTGAAAAAGAAATCAGCTGGGATCTCATTTTTTAGTATTTAACTCTGCCTGTATTATTGTGTCAAAGATTATTGTCATTCTTCCACTCTTCTTTTACCACTGTGCCTTTCTTGCTGTGTAGTGCAGTGCAGGTTGGGACTGACATGCTGGAGCTGGATTGTCACCTGACTAGGGATGAAGAGGTCGTGGTGTTGCATGATGCCAATCTGAAGCGGTTAACTGGCGTTAACACCAATATTTCTGACCTTGTTTATGCTGTGAGTGCCACTGCAACAGACCATCGCTCTTAATCTTAATACAGCTGTCTCACTGATCTTCTGGGGCCTGCTGTAATGAATTCGCTTGCTTTTTTATCCATGCTACTGGTAAGAATGGCGTAATGTTGGAATCAGTTTCAGCATCTTCCCTGTTTGATGTCCAGCTAAACACTGTGTGTGTGTTCTGCAGGAACTGCCCCCATACCTGTGCAAACTTGATGTAACATTCCAAAGAAGTGAGTGTTCCATGTGCTCTCATGCTGAGAAACCAGGGGTGAAAATGTATAAATCTGTATGTCTAAAAAAGCTGGAGATCGTAAAGTGCACTATTATCTCTTAATGAAAAAAGACAATTTGCTAGGTCTTCTACATTCTATCGCCTGCTGTTGTATTTATTTTTTTAGAGATCCCAAAACTTCATAAGTAGTTTTTCGGTTATGGGCTGTAGTAAATAAATGCAGAGAGAGAATCTAAAGTCTGTGAACTCATATGTAGATTTTTAAGAGAACTAGACAGCATTCCAGTAATCCCTGAAGTTGCACACATGGACTTGGCACAATCTCGCACTCATGGACTGTAAGCACAGTAGCTGTTCTTGAAGTGTGAACAATGGTGTTTGTTTTTTATTTGTGTTTGTGGCATGTACAGGGTGCTCCTGTAACGGAGGTGAAGATAAGCGCATTCCCTTGCTCAGAGATGTGTTTGAATCCTTCCCATACATCCCTATCAACATTGATATCAAAGTCAACGACGACAGACTCATTCGGAAGGTGTGCTATTCTATTATATATGATGACACCCAAAACAATCAAGATGAGGAAAATTGAGGTGAGTATCGAGTGTGTAGATAAATATGAATCATCCTCACTTTGCAAATATTTTGATTTTGCAGGTCTCAGAATTAGTCAAGCAGTACGATAGGGAGCACCTGACAGTGTGGGGCAATGTCAGCAACGCCATAGTCCAGAAGTGCTATAAGGAGGTAAACGTGTGTTATGAAAATCAGCACATTTAATGCATTGCTGCACACAGTGTTTATGGTTGCTAAGATGTATCAATTGATACCCGGAAAATGCATATAGCCTTATGTGTAATCGATATATCTGTATTTGCAGCAATTAAAGATGTCTTATTTAAAATTTTTATGCAATCCTTTCTGTAAGTTGTAAAAACACAGAAGAACTTGATTTGTTTTTCTAAGTACTGTTATTTCATGCGCACATTAAATACACCGGTAGCTCTGAAAGAATGTAGATCTGTCTAGACTGCTATTTACCAGATAGCCTTCATGTATAACACTGGCTGTCTCTCACCTTCTGCTAGAACCCACAGATTCCTCTTTTGTTCAGCCTGCCCAGAGTGTTGCTGATAGTGGGGCTCTTCTACGCTGGCCTGCTGCCCTTTGTGCCACTCAAAGAGCAGTTCCTGGAAATCCCTATGCCTTCCATCATCACAAAGTACGGCATGCAGTTTGGCAATGTGTCAAACCGCTGTCAGTCTGCTCATCTATGCCTCTCTCATCCATCTGGCTGTCTAGTGATGCTGATGCTAAGCTCCAAAATGCAGTTTAGGTTCATCAACATCTTTATTGGTCTGTGTGTGTGTGTGTGTGTGTGTGTGTGTGTGTGTGTGTGTGTGTGTGTAAGAGAGAGAGAATCTCCTGCTATGTCTTGATGTTTCCTGTAAGGTCAGCCTTGCCTTATGACTTGCACTTCTAGAGGTAGACTACGATGCTCATAGTTTATTTGGGCAAGTCGTAATTGACATTGTCGGGAATTCACTTCTCGTAGGCTGGTGAACTTCACATCAGTGCACTAATAGTCAAAAAACAGTGTCTCTAGTGGAAAGGGTTCACTGTATTACTGATGCATTAACTGTAGTGTGTATCACTGATGGGACAAATGAGACCTCAAAACTCTTTTCTGACAGGCTGTATTCTTAGTTATACATACAGCAACACAAAAATGTCCTTTCCTTCACTCCTTGGTCTGCCTAAGCCTTATCTTGCTGATAGCCCCTTTCTCTTAACAGTTATGACCAATGCCCTCAGGTTATAACCTGACCATTTCGTGTATCTGTCCAGGCTGAAGGGTCCTGATGGCATGACCAAAAGCCAGAAGATAGCCATCAGGCTCACTGACGCGTGAGTACGGCCTCATCTTTGTTTGCAATGACAGCCATGCTGTGCAGCATTTACATTTACATGTGGTTCAATGGCAATTGTTTGATTTTATGCTAAAATTACCTCTGGGTAATTAAAAAAATGTGCTCTTGGAAGTTTCATCAGTTTATTAGATGTTTTTCAGTTGTTGACAAAAGTTTATTTGCCTTCTGTGAATATATGAATGCCATTGTTTTTCTTATTGATAGTTTGCTGATGAGAAAAGCTTTGTTTGACCACTTAACTGCAAGAGGAATTCAGGTAAGTAAAAAAAAAAAAAAAAAACTCAAATAGTGGTGTCTGATGATTATATTGGCTTCGTTAAACATTCATCCATCTATCCATCTGGTGTCTGCTCATCCTGCTCAGGGTTGCCAGAGAGCCTAGAGCCTATCCCAAGCAGCATGGGGCTCCATTAAAAGTAACACATGTAATAAACACTAATTCTAAAAAACTGCAAGTAAATTTCAGCAAAAAACAGTTGCATGAAACTGTATGTAACTAAGTGGTTTATGTAGGTGTAGTTTCTTCAATATGTGAGGACACTGTTTTATAAATGTTTGACAGATGCGTGTTTAAAACATGTGTCCAGCACTCAGGTCAGAGAGTTCCAGATGCTGTACTGTTCCCCCAGGTCTATGTTTGGGTGCTCAATGATGAGGAAGAATTCAAGAGGGCGTTCGACCTGGGTGCCACCGGGGTCATGACAGACTTTCCCACCAAACTGAAGGAGTTCATGGACAAAAATGGCATTGCCAGGTCTCACTGAGCCGCCTTACTCTCTTGCTCTGCTGGACATCAGAGCTCTGACATGCAGAACTTCCATTCATAGTCATGCAGCGTGGGGTTTCCCAGTTCTGGTTCTGCCGGAATCCCCTTGTGAGTTGGACTCTTATTACGGCTGACCATTTGGGTTCTTTGTGTTGTAAGGAAATACTTGTAGTAGTGACACATCTGAAATTACAGGTGTGTGTATGCACATATTCCAGATATGTTACATTGACTTTTAGGGGGAAAACATGGTACACACTAAAAAAAGAAAATCTTGCATGGATTACTCTGAGACTTGCAAACACTTGTGAATAAGTGCTTTTTGTGTACATAAATACTGACTGGTTTATGAACTCAGTGACTGTTTTAACCCACTGCTCTCTGGAAACTTGCATGAAATGTCCTTTCTCTCTGCCAAGGGAATTTGCTGCTGTTGATATAGCAGTTGATATTATATTACTAAAGTGATCCAAACCCATTGTTAAGCTCCTCAGAGTCTAGCCAGTGGGACCCACCTCTGCTCTATATGAGACTGGAATGTATTCAGAGACACAGCCACTTATGAACCAACACGGTCACTGTCATTTTCTACGCTCACAAATATGGATGTCAGTACACTGAAGCGTGACTCCATGGAGGGTAACTAAAAAGCCTGGCTTACAGCTGAAGTGCACAACAGGCTAAATGCTTAGGACGTGGTCTTAAGCTCTGGTGACCCTGTGGGCATAAGAATAGCATGGGCTAGTCTGTCAAAGGCCATTAGAACTGCTAAAAGGGCCAGTGAAAAAACATATCACCATAACATATTTCCATGACACTAGAGACCCACGGCGTATGTGGTAAGGCATACAGCTCCTGACAGGTTATAAGGCTACCTCACAAATCACTGATTTTGATACCTTCGACTCCTGCTTGGATAGGAAATTGGCTGTGTGGAGTTGTGCGTCAGAGGCATTGATGGCTCTGCTAATTAAGGTACTGATTTTTACAAAGAAAAGGAAAAGCACTGATTTAAAATTGACAAATTATTTAAATCCTACAGTGTCTAAACTATTCTGTCATGGAAAACAGCTTTTTGGAGACTTGTTCATTCATGCTGGTACAAATGGATCAAAAGGAGCAGGTTAACATCAGAGTTAAGCCCTTAAGTGACGAACTTGTGATCTATTTGTTACTTTCTAGAGATATTCATCAACGCCCTGATCCAAGCAGACTGAGGGCCAAGCTGAATGAGAAGGAAACAGGTGCTTGCAGGTGACACAAAGCTTGATCTGGCAGGTCATGGAGCTTTAGGTCGGTGGTGAGGTTCAGCGGATGAGTCTGAGAGTGTATTGGACAAGATATGATGGGAGAGTTGTGGGAACTGAGAGGAGTGTGGTAGCAGTATGATCAAGCAGGACCCTCCAGATTAGGACTGCCTATCTGACAGGGCATACTAGGAGAAATAGGGCAAGGTCACCAGGCAACCACATGCGTAACGAAGCATCAGACACCAGGTGCAAAACAAGGCAATCAGAGTCACCACAGCAACTAGGTGCAATACATGGAAACCAAGCAACAGGGGGCGGAGCCAGGAAACAAGGCGCAAGGGTGTGACAAGAACATAGAACAACTGATTGGTTCAAAATTTGGAAAGTAGTATGACTAGGCTGCCCAGGCTGCATACTGTTGCTATACATATAAATTCTACATGCTGAATGTGTTATGCAAAATGCTGGTCTAGATGATTCTGACATTGAAATTAAAATTGCTGAAAGAAATAGTAACTATAAACATTAGGTATATGCAGATGACACCATATTCATGTCTGAAAGTGTACTGGACTTGAAGAGACTTAGTGAAGGTGAAATAAGAAAGTGGAAAAGCTGGTTTCCTACTTAACATAAAACTACCAGGATTATGTTAATAGATCGGGAAGGAGTACAGCAGTGAAAAGTTTATTTTCCTAGATTAAAAGATCTCTGTAGATGGTAATTGCAGGCAGGAAATTAAAAGACAACTGTTTCTTGGAAGAAAAGCTGTGGTAAATCTGGACATATTCAAGAACAGAGACATCGCATTGTCAACAAAGACCTGGGTTGTCAAAGGAATGGTATTTCCAGTACTGATGTATGGCTGTGAGAGTTGCACTGTTGAGAAGGCTGAATACAGAAGAATTGACACTTTTGAACAATAGTGCTGGACAAAACTTTGGACACATAATGAGAACACAGGATTCCTTGGAGAAGACAATGTTGGGAAAAATTCAAGGCATAAGAGGACAATAAAAGTTATGATGGATGAACAGCATTACAGAAATGATGTGTACAGGGGTGTGAAGTGACGAACTACAAATACTCTACTGTAATTGAGTAGCTATTTTTCAGAGTTTGCTATATTAAGTAGTTTAAAGTTGTTGTACTATAGTTTGAGTACTTATGAAGTGCTTGCCAGCCTGTTGAAGTGCATTCAAGAATTCTGTCTCTGAAGAAACATACTGAGGTAAGTGTTGCCTTGGTCACGTCATTTCAACCTGGCTAGCTAGGTTATAGCTACAAAAATTATACCCACCCAGTCTGTGTTAATGTTTAACGTTACCAATTTTAGCTGGTAACACTTAACTAGGCTAAACTATTGTTCTTTTACTTGCAATCGAATTTCGAAATTGGTGTAGGCTATTACTGCTAACACTAATCTGCTGTAGCAACACTTCTGTGTGAGAAATTACACATGCTGTAGTGTGTGTAACATTAGCTTTAATTAGCTCAAACTGGAATTCAGCTGTGTAACACTGAAAATCTATAGCCCTTTACTGTATTGAACTGTCATCATTCAAAAATCTAATTTGCAAAATGCAGGCTAGTTTTTCAGGTATAGCCAGTCCAACTGTGGAAAAGTCGCGATTGTTGGGAATCTCCCATACCTCTCCTCCAATTTGACAGTGTCCATTTTTGGCTTAAGCTGTCTGTACTAACTGAGAAATCCTGGTTTGTGGAACACCCCCTCTAGTATGTTTATCATTACCTTGTTTATACATATATGCACTAATACACTATGTGGACAAAAGTATTGGGGCACCAGTTAATAGGGAGGATTCATATACTTTTTGACTTTGGTAATTAATCCATACTTATGGCTGAGACAGGTGTATAATTAAACACACAGCCATGTAATCTCCAACAACAAACACTGGTGACAGAATGTGTTATATTGACGAGATTAGTGACTTTCAATGTGGCACCATCATGAGATGCTACCTTCCCAACAAGTCTCCTGTTTTTGCCTTGGTTAACTGCAAGAGAAGTAATTGTGATGTGGAAACTTCTATAAACAACGAGTTCAGTTGTGATGTAATTGGCCACATAAACAAAAAGGGAGCTAATGACCCAACATCAATACCCAACCTCACTGATGCTGTTATAGATGAATGGCAGCAAATCCCACCAATGATATTGAGACATCTAGTGTAAAGCCTTTCCCAAAAAGTGGAGGTACTGTACATGTAAAGGAGAACCAAGTTCTTATTTATATCCTTAGTTTTGGAATGCGATATTACACAGGCAGGCATCCCAATACTTTTGTCCGTATAGTGTATGCTTAGTGTTAAAGTGCAAGTGAAGCAAAATACATTAAGGTGAATAATGTTGAGCTCATTTTAAGTATTAAATTTTATATCTGAAGGACCTTCATATTGCATTGTTAAGCCTTTTCTTTTTCATTCTGAAAAACAAAAGGGAAAGATACAGCATGTGAGGTATATTAGTAAAAAAATGTTTAAGGGGGGCATATTTCAAAAATACTCACTATGAGTACTTTTAAACAGGCTACTCTGACTGTTACTGCAATAGTTTTTAGTAGAAGCACTTATACTGAACTCAGAGTAAATTTTGTTTTTTTTGTTTTTGCATGTAACACAGAAATGTCTGTGTCTAATAGTAGTTATACTTGAGTAAGATTTTTGAGTAAACTTTCTGCCTCTGGATGTCTATGACCCTGCAGGAGCTAAGAAAGGTAGTTAATAACAAGCAGGCCTGCTGTGCTAGAGTCCATGAGGTCACAAAGGGTTGGCTTTGACTAAACAATTGAACAAAGTACAAAAGTAAGTTCAGAGGTAAAAAAAAAAACAAAAAACTGGGCACTTCATGGGAGAAAATATCCTTCTCTGGGCATAGGCCTGCTTTCTGTATGTTAATTGGGTGTCTGACCTTTGACTCTTGATGTTAGTTGAGTGCACTGAACTAATCAGCTTTTCTGTTTGTTTTGCTCATTGATTGCAGGATAGGCATGCTAGTCAAAACAGCTTTTAATGAATAGCGCTTTGTGGTGTATCTTTGCAGTGATTTCAGTTGCGTAATTTTTAAAATGAAGAAAATGGTTACCTGTAATGATCACAGAAGACAATCCAAGTGCAGAAATGTTTTGATTAAATTGCAACGAGCGGCGAATGGCATATGCCAGGGGGTATTCCAAAAACCGGGCTTAACATATCCTATAGTCAAACCAAAATTCTGAGAAACTACATGAACCACTTAAACATTTTTTGATGGTTGTCCCCACTGGATAATTTCCTGTCCAGGGTGACCATTTTTATGTATGGTAAAATGGTTTTAATGGTATTTAAATTATCATTAGGTTGTGTAACCTAAATTGATTTTGTTTAAATATAATTTGAAAAAAAGGTACTAATTTGAAAGCAATATAATATTTGACGTTAACCTACCGGTTCTTCAGATTTTTGTAAATTATTTCACCAGTGGGTGGCGAAAGAGAGGCTGTCAGTCGTAAATGAATCACTCAGTAAACTCACTAAACTCACTAAACGAATCAGTGTAGTGACAGATCATTTCACAAAGAACGAATTATTTATGAACGATAATAGTATAGTCGCAAAAAAACAAAACATAATGTCTTATTTTTATTTTTTTGCACTAGAATTTCAACATTTTAACCCCGGAGATCAATAAAATTTTATCTTGTAACGTAGAAGTATACATTTTAAAAACCTATCTAGAGGTTTTAGCAATCCATATTGTCCGTAAAGGCATTAATCAATGCAAAGTACCGTACATGTTAAGAACAATACCGAATTGTTATCTTACTAATTGCATTACCTTCCTTGTTAAACATTACTATTTTTTACATTTTAATTTAGTAGTTTTTATATGTAGTACTATTTATAGTGACTGTTTAAATGATTGAATGTTTGTTTTTCGCTGCGTCTGAAGTGGTAGCTGATTTGCAGTGTCGTTATACAATGGTATAATGACAATTGAAGGCTTCTAATTCTTTTCAATGCTATTTTTTTTTTTCTAAAAATAACTCAGAAATATGAGCTGTTTGTCAAAAATAATTTCTACGGTAAACGCCAGATGTCGCTATTAAATTGTATTCCTTCTCATCATGAAGCACGTAGCACACAGTATTCAATCTAAAGTGGACGTTGCAGAAACTATGTAGAAAAGTAAATAACTTAATAATATATATTACACATTTCCGCACCACTTCGACGTGCTTATTCTAATTTGTTATATTACCTTTATTTTTCCTTTACTGTAAACTTTGATTTGCCAATTCTGCTTTTTACATTGCTGTGACATATAGTGTGAAATTTGCCAAATATACTGAATATTGTGAATGACCGAAAATTGCCACAAGCCGCTTTCCCCGCCGCGGGGGCAACCGCTAGACTGCTACGGTGCTCAACAGTACAAAGCAGTTCGTAATAGAAAGCGCAGCAGTTCCTAATCCGTTACAGTGCGGACTGTTATTGGCTAGCAATATGTGCTCTTAGCCAATAAGCGCTATGTTGCTATGCTTAATCAATTCATTTATTGGTGGATTCAGCTGTCATTCCTTCGACAGCGGTGCCGTTAGCGCGCTAGCGAGTAATCACACCAGGTCCAGTTAGCACGGGGAATACGAGGACCTGTGCGTCTAGCTGGCGGTTCAGTAAAGTAAACAGGCAGTTGAATACGCAGGGAATGCAAGGGGTTTACCCCGCATAAAGTTGAGGAGTGCACATTCTCCAGCTCTTGTGTCGTCTTCAATTCAAAGGTAAATCTTGTGTTTTCTGTCTGACGTGGCTGACCTCAGCCGTTCCGCTTATTGAAGCGTTTTGGGTAAAAGTTTACAGGCGCTTCATTGGATTATTTGAATAATTTTGTTACAATAATTTTGTTGGCTGTAGTAATGAAGGTGGCAGTGTTATTTTGTGACGTGTGTAGGGATGCGACATCTGCAGTGCTGGCTGCGCATGAGTTTTTTTTTGTTGTTGTTGTTTAAATCACATACTCTTCCTGAAGTTACAGTGGCGTATCCTGCACCAGTGCCGTATACTTTATTGCCTGCAGACCCGTCCCGCAGCATAGTAGCTGCGGCGGTGGCTGGACGCCAATGATAAGTTATGGAGTCAAAACAGAGCACATAAGGGGTTTTTAAAAGCTTTATTGATTACATTTGGTATCGCGCAAATTGTTATAATGAACGGTTGTCAGCACTAGTTTCATAGGGTGCATCGTTTTTGCGTAGTAGCGCCATGTTTAAAATAATTTCATGGTGACGTTTTCTAGATCTGTTTGCAGTTTTTAGTTCTGAATTTGATGTCTAGGTTTCTCCTATCAGATCACTCGTGTGTGGTGGTATTTCTACTTGTTATGACTGTCAGCTTTCATTTGCCTCTGGATATTTCGTTTGGACAGATTTGTTTAGTTATACATTGCAGCAACTCTGGGCTGAATGAAATGTTCTTGGAATGTTCCATCTTCAGCTTGAAGTTTTCAGTTGTGAGATGGTCTGTTGTTACGTTAGTTTCCCTGCATTCTCTCAGGCCGGTGTGCGCGTGCTGCGCGCTCTTGGCTCGTGCCATTCCCTGCTCATGCGTGGCTGCTCACGGCTGCCCTCTAGCTGGGGGGATCTTATTTGGTAGTCAGAGTTTTGTAGCTGGGGGAGGGGGGTGCTCAAAAACACCTTGAGAGGTTGTTTTGTTATGGTCTCTTCGGAAAAATGCCGTATCGTTGACATTTATCTGTTGTAGTTTTTTTAGCTGCCTCTGAAATAAAGCCTGATATTGTGTCTACTCTAACGGTTGTTGTCACATCATCTGAACATTTTCAGCAACAGCTGGGGAAACTTCTCATGGTTTCTATTTGGGTGAAGTTGTGTGTGGTTTTTTTTTTTTTTTTTTTTAATTGAAATGTTTCTGAGGATCTTGAACAGCCCCCTGTCGGGTTGGTAGGTCATCTGGAGATATTTGGATGTCAAAAGGAAAAGAAGAAAATATGAATATCGAGAGTACCTCTGGCAGAAATGTGGTCAGCTATAAAATAAGAATGTTTTCAGTGTTTGTCCTTTGGTTTGTATTCTATACACTGAGAATGGATAGCAAAAGAGCTCTGCAACACAGTGCTAATGCTATGTAGGACAGAGTTGGTTACAAGAAGACAATTGTTCTCTTTGTCCTTGCTGCTGTTGTAAGCAGCATTCCAGTTGCATAACAAAGGTTGTGATTAGACTGATGTTTAGTCTGCCTTTGTAGCACATGCCATAAGAGAAGAATAAGAGAATAAAATTCCATGTTACCTTCATTGGTATGGTATAACAGAAGTGACTCGTCAGTTTATTGACCAAGTTTGCCAAATTAAGGCCAAATATTTTATAGGCAGAAAGTATTATGGCTGATCAGGCACTACAGAATTTGCATTTAAATAAAAGCATACATTCCTAGGTTTCAAATAATTTCTTTTACTCTAGTTTAATTGCAGTGATGTTTCTTTAAAATTGCAACTTAATGTACAATTTGCCTTCCTTTTTTATCCTTCGTTTAATGGCAAGGGTTGGCCCATCGTGTTGAATTTCAAAGGCTATTGTTCTCCTGGGTATTGTACTGCATGCATGTGCAGCCTGCCATGCTTCTGCCTTGGCAGACCTGGCTGTCAGCACTTGGGTATTATGTACAATTAGCCCAGGAAGACTGGGTCTTGAGATACCATGCTTTGTTTTTGTCTCTCTGGAAAGAATGCACCCTCTATAGCCCAGCTGTGCCTGCGGACGTTGCCAAAAAAGGATGGCAGGGCTTTTGTGCCGTGATTTATTTTTTTTTTTTTTTCCCCTTCCTGATATCAGCATCAGAGGGCTGAGGTGACCATTAATCAGTGCCTTTGAAGAGCTTTTTGAGCAGTGATTATGAAACGGAGCGTGAGACAGCGTTGTTGCTCCTCAGGGCCTAGCTTTTGAACGCCACAAGATGTACCTGTATTTGGTTGCCTGGGAGTTCAGAGTGTCAATTTTGTCAGGGTGCTTGCTGGAATTTAATGGGAAGGTTCCAGTTCGGAAACCAGCAGCACACGACCAGAGTGCGTTTATCTCCCTTCCTTGTTCTTCCATGGTAATAAACTTGGGGACAGTCGATACCATCCTCTTCATTGTCAGTATGCCAACGTGTCTTGTGGACCAGAGGTGGATCAGACCTCTGCTGGATTAGAGGGTCGTCATGGGAACATCGATTCTGCATCGATTACTCTGTTGCCCTTTTAGATCCTCGCTCTCTATTGGCACCGAGTTGCCGTCCCTGCGGACTTTGAGTCGATGCCCTCTTTTGCCTCGCCGTTCTGACGGCTCGCCAGGCATGGGCTGCAGAAGGCAAAGGCGAAAGGCATTGGGTCACCTCAGGACTCACGACAGCCCCGCAAATAGTTTAAAAGCTGGAGGCAGGGAAACCAGATTGCCCCATGGGACCCTCCCAGACTTGCTTGACCTCAGCTATTTGTGATCTTTCCATTATCATGAAAAGGCCTTCATCTTCACCTTGGGGCTGGTTCCCCGTTTTTGCTCTTGCTCATGGATCCATTTCTGCTGCCCTGGTGCTCAGAGTGCAGCGTTAATAATGTTGTACTTGGCTCCTGTTCCTTCCTCTTGGGCACGGAACAGTGCAGAATATGACGAAAATGCTTTTTTTTTTTTTAAGGTTCCCTGTCAGTGGAAACTCTGTGTAATGCACACATCATTTTTGAGCATTTCGAAGGAGCATCTGTGTCAGTGACTGGTCACTGTTTTAACACTTGAATGGCTGTCTCTGACAGATGACACTGGTCTTTGTTTTGACACTTGAGTGGATAAGATTAGGGTATTGCCCATTTGTGCTTAGGAGTCAGATGAAAATTTGAATTCTTTTTTTTCCACAAGTTAGCATGGCCCATATGTCAAAGTGCAGCAGGGTAATATTAAAATGGCATCATTTGTGTTAGTATCTCTGTTCACTTTAAAGAAGCAGGTTTTGTTCATCTTGCCTTAATTGTGCCCCACATCTGATGATAATCACATCAGCAGTTTAATTACAGTCCAATATGGTTCTCTTGACTTGGCACGCTTTGTCATTTTTGCCATTTTCTTCTCTCCCACTGCCGTGCCATAGAAGAATGAGGCCAACCAAGGACAAAGCGGGTTGTCTTTATTTGTTTGTTCCATCGGCGTCAGGAACCTGGACTGGGCCATTCACTGTGATGTGCTGACGCAACCCAGTTGCCATGGGGCTAATCAAATTTAAATGATTAGTTGCTATGGCACTAATCAGTCACTCAGCATAGCATCCACATTGTCGTGTAATACATCCGTTGCTTTGTCAATTTTAGATTGTGGAGGAAATAAGGTTTTGAGGTACAGCTTGGTTATGGCCCTGTGACGTTAAAGTACATTTTGTTCAGCTGGTTCTTCCATATGGTTCCACTCCCCCCCACCTTTCCAGCCTGTCTCTCCAAATGTCTCTTCTGCTATGTGCAGTTTTCATGCCATTAACTGGGGTTGGAAAAATGTTCTCTCCTAACCGCAGACCATGAAATAGGAAAGTTCGTACATTCTCTGTGTGAGTGTGTCTCCCCTATAAATTTGAGCTCCACGCGCCATGCCTGCTCCCTGTCCCACAGGAACAAGGCCACCTCTCAGGCCCTCTGACCTCCATGCCACACGCCCACCATCAGCCTTGTGGCACAGACGGCTTTGTGTGCCTCTGGTTCTGCTTGTCTTTTGACAAAGGTGGCTGCTGTGTATGCTGTGGGGACATCTAGGGATTATGTGACCCCTGTGGGTGTCGTGGTGATGGCATTCTTCATCCTCCGAATGCTGCCTTTAACAGCCTCTCTTTTCTGCATGTGTCCAGGTGTCCGCCTCCCACCCCACGTCCCACCACGGCCCTCACCTGCGTGCTGCGGTGCTTCCCCTGCGAGCCGTCCTGGGCCGGCAGCCCCTTCCTGCACCGCCCCCCCACCCCACCCATGGTTACCATGACGCGCTCCAAGACCTTCCAGGCGTACCTGCCCAGCTGCCACCGCACCTACAGCTGTATTCACTGCCGCGCACACCTGGCCAACCATGACGAGCTCATCTCCAAGGTAACGGCCGTAAACTGCACATTCCCCTTGACTCCACGCTCATCTCACGATCCAGGGTGACTTGGTTCAGAACTACTTCTCAGAAAACGTCTGCACGTTACAGAGCCATGAACTCCTCCAAAATCATTGCGCCTATTTATTTTATTCCACCTCTAGCACACTTGGAGAGGCTGAATGTCCATGCGGGAATGGAGGCTCTCCCATCATGGGTACAGTCACGCAGGATTCTGCTCCTGCTGGGCTAGAGCAGGCTGCCACAACGTGCTCATCTAGAAAACTTCATTTGTTTCATTTTTACCTCCTCTCAAGTTGAATAATGTGCTGTAAATTACATACAAACACCATTCATTTGGGGGGGAAAAAGGTTTTGTTTTTTGTTTTAATTTATCACCAAAAACAGAAACCTAGATGGATTTTGAAATTGGAGCGATCGGTCAGATTGGAGTCGGAGCTTTGGAGATTGGATTCTATCGTGGCGTAGCCATGTGTTGGGCTGGAGAGCTGGGGCCAGTGAAGTGCCGATCCAGAGCTGGCCTGGGGCTAAACGTCTGCTGGTGGAACTGATGTGATGCTGCTGAAAGGCCGTCTGCCCGTCCGAGATGCAGATGGGCACCATCCTTACAGTGTGCTTGATCTTGTGGCTGCGTGTTTGCACCACATTGAGGCTCCGGGCCGTGCAGCACTGCAGAGACACTGCAGGGGCCTGTGCGTACAGGCTCATAGTGCCCGAAACCATAAATTTCGTTCTGTGAACGAGCCACCCAATGTTGCGTCCATGTATGTGTGTGTGCATGTGCACACATGCGCAATGCCCCAGGTAAGCTTGTGTGTACTCTGTGTAGGTGGAGTCTTTTGAGCGAACATGTTTTGCCCGCATATGCTGTCTGTTGTCTCACGATCCTCTGTGTCCACGGCTGGAAATGGCCGGGCTCATCTGTAGGCACACAGGCCTGTGAGAGCCACGTTGCTCAGCCCGAGTACATCACGATCTAATCCACTCTCGCACTGCTCTGCAGGGATGGAGAAAGAGCCTAAGCGGCAGAGTGAGCCGATTCACCAGATCACGACAGACGAGGCCCCTGTAGTTCTATAATGGAGAATTAAATGCTGCAGGGATTGCTGTCAACTCTCTTCTGCCTACTGGGAGGCTCGTTTAAAATGCCTCCAACAGCGGTCCTTACCAGGTCCCAAAAGCTCTCCTTGATAATAAGGGCCCACTGGTCCTCGATCCTGCCTTTCTTCTGTCAAAGTTAAAAAGGGGGAGTGGAAAAACAAAAAAAGAGATGGGTCATGCTCTGGACACCGTTTCTATGGATGCAGGAAATATGTCTAAAGCCTCAATAATGAATTTGAATCCCATTTCATTCATGCGAAGAATTACTCTAATCGTGCAGAACTGAGAAGCCTTTCAATTATGCTAATGTGCTCTTTTTCAGGGGCCTTCATTGCTCAGTTGTTACATGTTGCTGACATTCTGGAACACCAGCATTTCTAGAATGTTATGTGTTGTACAGCTGGGTAATGTTTAATTCTTAGCAGCATGTTACCTGCTTAGAATAATTTGGGAATATCGATAAAGCCCTCAGTTTATTGTAGGAGGAATTCAAGCTTCCTCACCTTTTTGTAAATGACATCCTTGCTTTCAGATGCCAGATTTGTTGGCTGAATCTTCTGCTTACCCACAGTGCAAAATACAAAACTTTTCTCCCCCCCCCATCAGTCTTAAGGTGGGGCAACTAGGATGCCATTAGCCTCCTGGACTAAGGGTGTGGAAGCCTGGCCAATCGAAAGCACTACCAGTCATTTTAAAGCCCCCCCCCCCCCCCACCCATGTCAGGTTCCATGCCATCTGTTCCACAGGGATGCCTTTTGCCCCGTATGTTTTCTGAGATCCCATCTGCCACCGTACTGCACTGAGAATGGCTCGCAGTCGAAGGGTGCCAGATGTGGCATGGTCATACGGTCCTAGCGACAGGCACACGGTCGGGGCATGTGCTGCTTGAACGTATTGGAAACGATGAGCGTGTAGAAATTCTAGCTTGTGCCGAGAGCAAAATGCATGTCTGCACATTATGGAGCCAAGAATAGCATTCAATCCATACTTTGATTGTTCGCCACTGAAAAATGAGGCATGCAGAGTTTTACAGAATTACTGGGATATGACTGCAGGCTATTACGGTGTAATTGTGGTATAACTTCTGAATTGACTCCTAAAGGTTTTTCATGCTTGAAATGTCCTTTAAAGCTGGTTGGGGTTGGGCTTTATCATTTTGTTCCACAGTTTACACTTCTCTCAAGAACAATGACAACATTGCTCTTTTCTTCCTTCTTTCAGTCCTTTCAAGGGAGCCAAGGCAGGGCCTACCTCTTCAACTCTGTGTGAGTAGCCTCCTCCTCCGCAGCTGGAAGGTCTGATCCCAGGATTATGTTAGAGCCTGACTCGTGCTGCGTTTTGCCTCTCGTTCCAGTGATCTCCAGGCCAAACTGCCCCGCGTTTCTGTAAATAGAAAGGACCTCTTGGTTTTAAGCATGAGTTTGCTGGGTGTGACGAATGGCAGAGCAAAAGATAGTCTGCTGTTCTCGCTCAGCCTGTCACGTACGCTAGGACAAAGATAGGCCTGTGTCAGTGAATGAAGAACCATCCCTCTATCCCTGAATCCACTTTCCTCGTCGTTTTGCAGACTAAATCGGTTGAGTTCATCTAGTAGGTTAATTACCGGTAAATGTTTATTTTCATAGCATTTTGGGGCTAATGGGACACTCCAGTGACAGCTGGCTTTGTTTAACTAAATATAGAAGGAGGGATAACGGTAAGACATTGGCTGTCACACCATGTTGCTCTCAAAGGTTTTAAGGAAATGTACTCCAGGGATGCAACGCTGCCTCCCAAAAGAGCCTCTTAGATACGCAGCCCACACCCAGAGCAGCGCTGGTGGGGACCTGTGGTCGCACATTCGCCTGACGCTTCGCCCTTCGCAGGGTCAATGTGGGCTGCGGTCCAGCAGAGGAGCGGGTGCTGCTGACGGGGCTGCACGCAGTTGCCGACATCTACTGTGAGAACTGCAAAACGACTCTGGGCTGGAAATACGTGAGTGCAGCATGTTCACATGTGCTGTCTCTTGCCAGGTTGGGGGTGGGTGCTCTTTTTAAATAGCCACACTGTAATAGCATGCCATTTTACTCAACAGGCAGTAATTAATCGTCTGTTGGATTAATTACCAGAAAGAACCATTCTCGCCTCAATGTGTGGAACCTTACTTGTTTTACCCTGATGTTAACTGTACTGCCAGACACATCTGTGGGAAGTCAAGGACAAGGCAAAAACATAAGCAACAGTCTGAAATAACATTCCATGCTCCCATGGTGTGCAAGGAGAGCGTATCAGAAAGATATTGCATTGTGATAGCTATTAATCTGAACCAATTTGAATACTTAACTGCCTTTCATGAAAAACTACCAGAGAGAAGAGAAATGTGGCTCCTGGCCCACAGTGGGTGTGGAATTCATCAGTCACAAATTGGGTCAACCGCAGCCTGTTGGTTTAAGGCAGGCAATAATTGGTATCGTATCGTAAACTCATCTTGAATGGCAGTTAAAGCCTCGTTTTTCTTTTTGCTGGTAAAGTAGCCTGTGTGAAGTGGCTGCTTCATAGTTTGAGTTCTTTCAAGTGGCGGCAAAGGTATCAACATTCCGAACTTAAGATGTTTATCTGCTTATTTATCCAGATTTATACAGAAAAGAAAGATTTATGGAAGAGCATAGACTGTGACCTGGCATACTTAGATCTTGCCCGACATGCCACTCATTAGGGTTTAGGGATGGCTTTGCCATCTGTGGGCGCTTTTAATATCTCCAGTGGGTCCATTGTCAGGGTGCCAGGGGTGCTGACCAGGTGAACGTCTAGTTTGTGGCAGCTGTGAATTGTGATGGCAGCACTCCATAGGGCACTCCATTTATGGAACTCGAAAGACGAGACTAAGCAATCTATAAAAAGCCCTGACAGACTTTTATTTTGTCAAACTGGCAGGTTAGCTATCTTCCTTAGCAAGCAGTGGCAGTTGAGGGGTTTATTAATGGATTGTTCTGCACTATAGTGAAATGAAATTTGCTTCTGTGCTACTGGTCTTACTGTGGAGTAATGCATGCTGGGAGATTTTTTTTTTTTTCCATGTGTGACAGCCTTCCGCTCCTGTCTGTGCAGGAACATGCCTTTGAGAGCAGTCAGAAATACAAGGAGGGCAAGTTCATCATTGAGCTGGCACACATGATCAAGGACAACGGCTGGGACTGAGCTGTTGGAGGTCTGGATGGTGGGGGTGGGGGGGTCTTTGGGAGTTTGAAAGATTGCTGCACACGTGGGTGGGTTTGTGGTGCTGGCCTGGTGTTCCCCCCCCCATCTCCTAGCCTGCTCTCCACTAAGGAGATGATGGAGGGGGTGATGACCGTAACACCAAGGGCTGTCCAGGTCACTGAGACTGTGTGGGCATGTCTGTGTGAACACGCACACACATGTGAGGTGACCTGCTAAGTCACATCTGACACGCACGCTCGCACACGCTCCCGCATGCTTGCCCTACTCATTAGCACAGGGTTTAGACGCATTCTATTAAGGCGGGCCACAGGAACTGCCAGCAGCACTAGGTAACCACCAGGAGTTTCTGGGCCTACCTCAGGCAAAAGAGATGGATTGATTTGATTTCCCCGCAGTCTGACTCCTGGTGTAGAGTCCCCAGTAAGCATTGTAGGGACACAGCTATGACACTCAATCCGTTCTGGCCAGTCTTGAAGAGAGTTCCTCCTCCCGTATGAAAGCGCCATTTGCACACCTGTGACACCGCACAAAAGTCGACATCGAGTGTAGACGGATACACGGTTGATGCCCCACCCAGGAACCATCATGTCTCATACCTGATGTCTACAGTATGTCAAACTTTCTGGTTCCTCATAAGGTTCTCTCGGCTGTTTACTCATTGAGGTGTGTTTATGTATTTACTGTGTTTTGTAGCTGCCTCTGGATGCTCCCGTGGCGATTCCCACGCTCCTAAATGGTAGCCACATTAATGACTAACAACCTTATGATTGACTTTTTTGTTAAGATGTTCTGTGGACATGTGCTGTTTTATGCAGAACTGTGAGGCGTGGAGGGGTGGTGCCCACACCTTCTTCCACTCACTATCCCAGTGGCAACATTGCTCATCCTGTCTAGGGGATGCTGGAGAAAGTTCTGGCATGTCAGGGGCTTGGGCCATTGAGCCATGGGCGTTCCATGTTTACGTAAGCTTAACTGGCTTCACTGCCTTTTCAGTTTTGTGTGTTGTGGGGTTTTGGGTTTTTTTTTATTATGATTTTTATTTTTTAAGCCACACTAAAACAGTGACAATGGGCAGCTTATTGTTTGGTATACAGATTCCACTGGCAGCCATGCAAATTGACTGACAGTAGAGGTGACCAATCAGAGGCTGTTATGAAGCCCCAGCACCACCAAAGAATCCATCTGTCTACAAAAAAAGATGCAGTAATTTTGGCGAAATTTTGCAAAATGGGGGGTTGTGATTGGCTGACAGCCTCTTCGAGGGTAGCCGTATCTCTGTGACATATTGCATCATTCGCTCTTGTAAATTACTGGTATCTAATATATGTATATTCACTATGAAGATGAGCATTGTATGATGAACCATTATACCATGTAAATAGCCATACTCAGTGTTTTATTTATTATTATTTTAGTGTATGATGTGCTTTCTGTCTTGAGTCCCTTACACTGTTATACAAGGGTTGCCCAGAAAGTGATGCCCTGCATTGTATTTGCTACTTTTTTACCATTTGAAAACGTTTGGATTTTAATGTCTTTTGTAAAAGTGGGGAGGTGATGAGTGTATTGGAACTTTATCAATAAAATCCTTGTTTTAGCGGTCTCCCACGGCAACGCGGCTGTGTGCTGTCTTTCTGCATCTGCTGTACCGTGTGACCTGGTTGTAGGCTGTCAAATCACAGGCCTTCATGCCCGCACCAATGACCACGTTTACACATCTGCTCATAAAAGACAATAATAAAAATAGCCTCTGTTTTATATCCCTGAATTGAGTTGTGACCTTTTTGTATTTATTCTTTGGATATGGATGACAGTGTAAGTTAAAGGGGGGAGGTATGCTATTGATGGAGGGTCTTGACTTTACATTTTGATTTATTATGTGTCTGTCTCACTTTGAGTCAAGCTTCTGCAGCTTTTATGGCTGAGAGGGACTCTGAAGCAGTATGTGGGTTGTCTAAATTGCTGCTGCTCCTCTCGGACCTCAGTATAAGCAGGTGGGGGGAGATGCAGTGGACAACATTGTCAGGTCTGTGTGGCACTCTGGAATTTATATGCCAGAGCTGAAGTCCCCAAGATGCCCTAGGTCCCTATTGTTTATTGTGAAGATAAGAAAACTTTCTTTGTTCTTTTCAACAGGGCATAAAGGATGTATCTGTTTTTCCACAGAAATATACTGTGTTTTTCACAGTCTCTTTCCAGGAAAAAAAAAAAGGTTGTCATTGGAAAACCTGTTCGGACACAGAATGTTGAATAAGCCTGAATTGATATTGTATGTACATGGTTTGGGTTTTGTGCCTTTATGAAGTAGGCCAGCAAAGTGACAGATGCCAGGTGGGGTTGTTCGCTGTATGTTATGTTGGTCATGTGACAGTTAAAAAGTAGCTAAAATAGAAATGGTCAAAAAAACTTTGTGGTTCTGGTGGTGGGCAGGACTTCCTGGCACTTGTGTTCCTATAGCAAGACTGTAGCGGTCTGGCATTGCCCTTGAAGCCTAAATGCAGTGTGGCACAGATTGATCCAGCCCAGGTCCCTCTGCCCCTAGAATAGCTCAAGTATTAAATAAACCCCCTCTTTAAACACTGCTCAGCTCTGATTTAGAGTTCCCCTGTTTTTCCAAAGCCATCCCACCAATGCTGTGGGTTGCTTTCTTCCCAGGAATCCTTTGTTTCAGTGCCTCTTTATGGTGCTGCTTGCAGTGACAGCTCCAAGTTTAACTTCTAACGTAAATATCTATGTGCTTCACATAAAGCACATTTCACTTGTCACCCACCAAGCATGTATTTTTATCCGTGCTAATAATTTCATGTAAACCCCCGCCACACATGCACAAATGCAGCTTATACTGTTATCACAGTCACCATAAAAGGAGAACTGGCATGCTTCCCTCAATGACTCCTGGGAGAGAGGGAACTGAAATTGAGGACATTAACTACTGTCGTTCCATTGCCCTGGAAAGATCAGAGCATTGTCTGCCCCTTCCAGTGTAACATGGTATGCGACAGTCCTGTTTCACCCTCCGAGGCAGAACCAGCATATTTAAAATCCTGATGAAGTGGAAGGCAGAACAGACCAGTGAAAAGTAGCCAAAATGAAGGAGAAAAAAAAAAAAACTTTTCCATTTAGCCGCGTTTGAACACTGTTTCCATCACTCCGTTCCTCCCTGAGGTTGAACCAAGGCACAGCGGAGAAACAGTGAAGACAGTCAAGTCCTACTTAATTTGCACTAACCGTATACAGGGAAGAGAAAGTAAGAACTAAGGTGAAAGGTACAACAGCATTTTTTAAGACAATTCTGTCCCCATTGATCATCTCTCTCTAAAAAAAGTAAGTTGAAGAGAAGTAAACAGAGTTTGTCTTCTAATTTCTACACCCACTAGAAGTTCCCAGGACTCCAATCCTGCTCAACACAAAACAACAAGGAAGCTGTTGGGTGGTGTGTTTAAATCCACACATAAACTACATGCGAAGAAATATGAAGGCTTTTTTGGGTGTTTCGTGTTTGTTTTACTGATGTTGCTAACCATTGGAACAATCTGGGGGCAAGCCCCCACCCAATCAGTAGGAACAAGAAATCATCTATTAATGGTTTACTGAAAACCATAGTGTATACAATGCCACACCCATTGTTTGTAGGAGTTAGCATTGTAGATGAATCATTAGCTAATAGATCAACAGTCAACAACAGCAGTCTCTGCAGGGCTTGTCTCCTCCACAAAAACCTTACATTGTTTGTTTTGTCTGTTTTATACAGATGTGTTACAGCAATAAGGTACCATAGTATAGATAACTTACAGAACCAAATCACAATTTCCTCAGTTTCTTAGCAGGGATTATGTATGTCCATAAAGATAGGAGATTCAAGTTTGGGAGGAAGGAAAGACTTCTTATGAGAACATTTTCCCTTTTTTTCTGACCACTTGGCTCCCTCTACACTTCCAGTTAGAGCCTTTGCTTATGTTTTCAAAATGTTTTGCCAATACAATGTAAGTTTAGGTTCTACCAAGGTCAATGCTGTCTTGACCCCTGACCTTAATATATTCATTACTCCAGTTATGGCTGATTTCAATGTATGAATATGAAACATCACTGGAGCAACTTATTTGATGCACCTGCTCTTTAATGCATACAACCAGCTCCTCCAAACAGAGAGTCATGTGGCTTCAGTTGAATATATACAGCATGCAGTCAGGGCCAAGAGGTTCAGTTACTGTTCAGCTAAGCATTCGAATGGCTAAGAAGCGTGATCTGTGTGATTTTAAATGACGTAGTTCCAGCATCTTGGAAACAGTCACCCTCCAGAGATTTTCATATACAGTACTACAGTGATGAAAAATGGTGCTATAAAAACATCCATGGAAATTCTGTCACTGAAAGCAGCTCCTTTGTGAGAAGAGTCCAAGGAAAATGGCCAGACATATTAAAGTTAACAGGAAAGCCATACATGCAGAAATAACAGCTGAGTACAACAGTAGTGTATTGAAAGGCATCTCTGAACAGAAAACTCATCAAGCCTTGAGGTACTTCTGGAGACTGAAGGGGCTCCATTTTGATGTTATGACGAGGCTCAGTACCTAATAAATTTGCTACTGAGTGTAGGTGTATCCTGTGTGTATTTAAATACAGTATATACATGGATATATCGGTAACATCTCATCCATGGTGCGCCTGCCTCGTGCCTTGTACTTGGGATTGGCTCCAGGTTCACAATATTTACTTAACATTTAAATTGATTTAGCAAACACTATATCCACAGTGAAGTTCAGTGAGGCAGATATATCACACGCATACAGCTGAGAGCCACCTTCATTGTCAGTACAACTGAGCTCAGCATCCATTGAGGGACCAGTAGCAAGTACAACTTAAAGAGCTATGTGATACATTATAAAAACACTTAGAACAGCTGTTCAATTCAAGCATCATGAGGACTAAGTTCCTAACAGATAACTGCAAACACCAGCGACCATAAGCAAAGGAAGGCCAGGGATGGAGAAGCTCAGTGGTTGGATGAGCTAGATGAGTTGGCTGTAGAAAATATGACCTCACGTAGCTTATCTGACCACTAACTTGCTCTACATTGGTGACATAGAATTGAAAAAGTGGTCATGGATGGATGCTTGTGTGTGAATTTGTATGTTTCACATGCATATGTTGTCAGTGGAGAACGGCTACATCGTTGCTGAGGAACGTCACAAAAACCCCTGCAGACTGATGCAGGCACAGTTTTCTACAAGCCAAACCTACAGAAGCTAAAAATAACAGAGCAGAGCCAAGCCAGGCAAACAGAGTCCAGCTCAGTATGTGCACAGCACAGCAAGCAGCATGGCAACAGAATACAGGATGTACATGGATTGCGTCTTATGGCTAAAGAGGGGCTGGATGTTCATTTTCTCATCACCCTCTTCTAATAAATTCTGAGACTGTAACACAATAGCATATCGTTGAAACTAGAACATGGTTATATTGACTAGTGAAGCTGTATGTAAAATTATAATCTATTCTCTATATTCTCCTCCTGCAGTCAAAATACATGCAGGTAGGTTAACTGGTATCTCTAAATTGCCTATAGCATGTGTGTGTGTGTGTGTATACCCTGTGGTAGACTGAACATGTGAGTGTGTGTGTATGTATACCCTGTAGTAGACTGAGCATGTGAGTGTGTGTATGTATACCTTGTGGTACACTGAGCATGTGTGTGTGTGTATGTATACCCTGTAGTAGACTGAGCGTGTGTGTGTGTGTATGTATACCCTGTAGTAGACTGAGCGTGTGTGTGTGTGTATGTATACCCTGTGGTACACTGAGCGTGTGTGTGTGTATGTATACCCTGTGGTAGACTGAACATGTGAGTGTGTGTGTATGTATACCCTGTGGTACACTGAGCGTGTGTGTGTGTATGTATACCCTGTGGTAGACTGAACATGTGAGTGTGTGTGTATGTATACCCTGT
>JAACJT020000032.1:5532798-5574290 GCA_009936485.2 Gymnarchus niloticus | reverse complement strand
TGTGTGTGTGTGTGTGTATGCCCTGTGGTACACTGAGCATGTGTGCGTGTGTATGTATGCCCTGTAGTAGACTGAGCGTGTGTGTGTGTGTGTGTATGCCCTGTGGTACACTGAGCATGTGTGCGTGTGTATGTATGCCCTGTAGTAGACTGAGCGTGTGTGTGTGTGTGTGTATGCCCTGTGGTACACTGAGCATGTGTGCGTGTGTATGTATGCCCTGTAGTAGACTGAGCATGTGAGTGTGTGTGTATGTATACCCTGTGGTACACTGAGCATGTGTGCGTGTGTATGTTTGCCCTGTTTGATATTTACCATGAAAAAGGTGTGTTCAGAGTACGAATGTCAAACATTCATGTAGTCAAAGTAGATCAATGAGGTCCTTTAGGATTAGGGGCATTTTAATCTCCATTGTTTTCAGATTAAACAATTTAATTCATCAGCAGGTCTCAGGCATGCGCATGTGAATCATGAGATTATTCTTCGGTTTGCATGCACAAACACAGTAGCCTGATGCTTAGGTTGGGGGAAGAATTTACCATTTCGCCCCAGGGAGTCAAATTGCAAAGGGAGAACTTTGTCCCCTACCGAGTCCTTGAAAGAGATAGACCAGACCTGAAAGACTGGGAGCTGAAATCCATCATACTGATGAATGAAATAATAAAACTTGCAGGAACCAGGAAAAACCCTGGAATTCCCAAGCCATTAAAAAAAATCACACAAGGCTGAAGCAGAGAGGGCAAGCAGAACTTATCATTTTAGATCCTTCACTCCAGGGAGCACAGTTCTGAAGTTAAAATGCCATTTCTGCTCTATGGTGCATTTAACCATATTCTAATGTAAAATTCACCTTTAATCATCACCAGCGCCTTTTTTCTCCCAAAGAAAACATTTGCAGTGCATCCATCAATTTACTTTCTCCTGCAGAGTAAACTCCTAGGTTCAGGCCAAACTCCTGGTGCTTATCTCTGAGTGTTTCAGTGACCAGCTCAGACCAAACTTCCAGTTTTCAGTCAGTCTCACACTTGGCTGTAGATTCACTTTGCCTTGTGAATACAGATCCGTGGGATGACAAAGGGTAAGAAGACATCTAATTAGGCCCAAGGCACTGACCACACACATGGGGCTCATGCTGGTTGGTGGGCTGATAACCGGATTGGTCTGGGCAGGAAAAACCTAGACCATCTGCCACAAACTGATGGGCTGGGAGGGCTCCAGCTGGCTGGGTGGGATTGGGAAGAAACCCTTCCTTGCTTGGGGGGCTGGGGGGAAGCCACTTACATCACAGCAGGGTCTCCAAATTTCCAAGCTCACTACTTAAAGCTATAGGTGAACCTGCTGTAGAGTTTGACCTCAGTGTAAATGCAACACTTACCTTTTGCTCTACAGTCATACAGGGGACTATTTATAAATTCATCTGAAGCCACAACACCCACTCTACTCATTAAATGGAAAGATAACAGCCATGTCCCTCACAGTGGCCATGTGGGGCTTTATGTTTCAAAACAGAGTCTGCCACCATTGGAACTTGCTCTGATGATGCCGTATGATGTCATGCTGTGATGACATCATCCCACAAAGTCCCTGCAGAGATGAACTTCGGTCAAATGCGTTGGTGTGAGGAACCCCTGCGGTCCATCTGGATCCACCACACCAGTAATGATTCATAATATATTAAATGTTCCCAGGGGGTCTTCTGTCCATTTTGGTAGGAAAACGAACCAGAGGCAGTGTTGTTCCTGTACGCCCCTATTTTTATGTTGGAACATAGATAACAGTATTGGATAGCAGTCCAAGGAGACTAGGAGAGGGATAAGCTTCTGAAAAACAGACAAAGCACACAAACTCTGGGGAACTAGACTTGGTGGGTGGGTAAAATAATTGCCCTGTCCCCCCCACTGCAGCAGATGGTGTGGGGTTTCATGCAAGAAGCAGCAATACAGCTGGCTAACACTGGATAGCAAGTGCCCATGGGAAATGTCATTAATTTGTGGTTTTCTCCATTTTCACACATAATGCCAAGTGATGTTCTGGCCAAGGTTATATCTCAAGGAACCCCCACCGCCAGAAACAGAAAGGATTCTTCTCAGATTGCCTGTGTGCCACCCCAGAGGAGCGGGACGTGACCTCAAGCATGACTCTGCTGTAGGTGCAGGATGCAGGCTTCTGACAGACAAAGATTTGTTCTTAGTTTTTTGGCCAATGTTTTATCTAAAGTGAAGCACTAATCAGTGAGTATAAGTACTGTAACAAGTGCAAAGAAACAATACATCATCAAATTGTTGGGGTGACACAAGTTTGAGGCCATGTTCACTCAGAGCCACCAGCTTCCTTCCATGGCAACTCTGGCATGCATATTCGCTGATGTATGAGGACAGCCTCCTCACCCAGACTGGACTGGGGGTGGGGAGGTATGGGCTAAGGCCTGACCCAGTACTCTACAGGAAGCTAAGGAAGAAGTGTTAACTCCAGCGTTTCTAAGTTCAAACCATTAGGCTTGAGGCAAGGCCATCCGTGCCAAGTTGATCAAGGCTAATGAGAGTGAACCAGCACATTGGGGGACTCTGCACCCCCTCAAAAACGTTTAGGGTTGGGTGTGGGGGACGGCAGTTCAACAGGAAGAGAAATCCAATTTATTTTGCACTCTTATAAGCCCATTAATCAGCACTCATCTGATTTGGTTGATGGCCGTCGACCCACAACTTAATGGAAATGAGTTGAGGGGCAGAGTTGGGTGGAGCAAGGACAAACCCCATGTCTGCTTCCTTATAGCTGGTGATATTTTTAATCTATAGATGGAGCATTATAATGGGGAACACAACTCACACTGAGGATGTCGGCTTTGCTTTATTGGCATGTTAAATAACTGATGATATGAAATCATTTACCTCTCCAAAAGTTACCAGTTCAACACATAATTTAATCTTTTATTTAAATGTTATGAAAGGCAATGCTATATAATCATAATCCTGAGTCCCCGTGAATTGCATATTTTTAATCAAAAAAATTAAAAGCATTATTTTAGCTGAAGAATGTCAACTGTGATAAACAGAAAAAGCCACTGACTTACGCAGCAATGGTAATCAGTGAAGAACTCCAAACCAAGCAGAGGAGGTGGAGATTATGTAGACAGGGTATTGGAAATAGTGTAAGAGAAAGACAAAAAACAAGGCTTTTCTCAAAACTTCACAGCCAAAGGGTTGATTAGGGTGATCGACAAAGTTCAGACGGTCCTCTAGTGGTGAACAAAAGAAAGACGTGGAGACTTTTGGCTTGCCTGACACAGCTTCATGCGGCATGTTTTGGAAGTGCTGCTGAAATGCTGACAGGATACTCTTCACATCCATACTTGCAAATTTTGTTTTACTACTATTAGAAAATGTCCCTTTGGGATTAATAAAGTATATATTTGATTTCTGCATATAATACAGTGGCAAGTGAGCTAAAGGCCTTCAGGATTAAAGTCTTACAGTTTACACTAAAGGGAAAGTTTGTTTCACAGCAGACAGACCAACCCCGTAACTTTGCCGAAAACTCACCCGCAAAATAGCACTCAATGCCTAGTCTGTCTGGCTTTTTACAGCTCCTCCCCTTTTTTGTTTTTTAAAAAGGTATTTTAGAAATTAGCTCCCACACCCAGTTGCCACCCCAAGTAGGATGTTATGGCCTGCTGTGGTTTACTGGCATCAAAGTGCTGCTTCTGGCAGCCGTAACAAGGAGGAAACGACTTCACTATGGCCCGGTTCCTCTGTAATCAAATTCAGACTCCAACAAATAATGAGAGGGCTAATTTTTAAAAACTGCTCCCAGAGTCTCTTATAAGATCGCCTGCTGGGTTAACATTGCCATGGGCCATGTCTGCCCTGCTTATGCTCCTTCAGCTATTTATACCAATCACTACACATCTCTAGGTACTGAAGTGGCCTGACTGCTTGAAAGCAGTTTGAAATTAGCCATGTCCTTCACCACTACAAACTGTCTAAGCTTCTTAAAATAGGATAGACTGACTGTAGAAATCCCCACAAAAATGGGAGGGGGGGGGGGGAACTGTTGCCTCACAGCTCCAAGGTTAGGGGTTCTAATTCGACCTTGGCTCTGTGTCTATGGAGTCTGCATCATTCTTGTGTAACACAGGGTGCCTGGTTTTCCCTGGGCAAGCCCATAGATACAATCAGATGAATTTCTTTTCTAAATAGTCCATACAGTGAGTGTGTGTGTGTGTGTGTGTGTGTGTGTGTGTGTGTGTGTGTGTGTGTGTGTGTGTGTGTGTGTGTGTGTGTGTACACGTACCCAGCAATGGACAGGCATAACATAGAGGGTGTTCCCTCTCTAATGGTACCTGGACCCCCACTTGTCATATATATGGCTGGAGAATAGATGAAGGGGAGAAAAAAAAAAAAAAAAAGGACATGATTTTCCTGTCAAACAGAACAGAATTTCCTAAGAGGAAACAAACAAAAAACTCTGCTTTTATTGTAAGTTCATTGATTTAATTAAAAACAAAAGGAACATATTTTAGTATATGGTACAAAGATATTTTTTCATAATTTTGTGATGTTTTATTAATGAAACATTATTAAAGTGTTTATTTCGCATCTAAAGTGAAAGAGGCAGCAGAGAGGTTGTCTGAGCTGGTAACACAGATGACACAAATCAAGAAAGTTTGACAACAGGAATACATTGGAATATTAACAAAGGAATTAATAAAATACCCAGTGTTACAACTTTACCTATTAACTAAGGCAGTGCTACGGATTAAGGAAAACTGGGAGGTTTTACTGTATGATAAATGTTGTGTGCCAACATGTAAACACACTCAAAACCTCACTTGCGCGCGCGCACACACACACACACACACACACGCACGCACTCGCTCAAATGTATACAGAAAGACACATGAAAAAAAAAAAAAAAAAACTTTTCAAAGCATCAACAAAACTGGCCCACCAGAACAGATGCAGCTTTCAACAACTCAAACTGGTTGTCTTAATGACTAAAGCAAGTACTCCGTTTCAGGGACATCATGGTGAGCTGCTGACCATGTGATATCAGTCCACCTATCAGATTTGACTAAATACCTCTTGGGTTGGAGTATAACTGGGCTGAAAATGCTACAAGGTGTCAGAGGTCTGCTCATCCAAGCCACCTGGAGCCCCTCCCATTTGTGCTAAGTTAGATACAGTCATTGGCTGCCGTGAAAAGGCAACAGATTGCCAGTTGTCTGAAAAAGTGTACAAAATACTGACAGGCAGTGGACCTGGCCATTGTGGTCAGTGAACTGTGGAAGGCTGTAGGGCAAATGGCAGTGTCTCAGAAATCTGAAAGTTATTGTGCTACTGTGTCCCCACACAGGCTGCCAGGTAAGCGGGGGGGGGATACTCCACACTTCTGTTATCAGCACCACATTCGGACCGTTTACAATATCGACTTTTTTTGGCGGGGGGGGTTAGAGGGCAGCAATCACTCAGACTCCCCCACTTTAGATTCTCCAACTTTCCTCAGTAGAGGTTTTGAGTCTCCCTCCCTTCAAAGTTATGGAATCTGACTTCTCTCAATTTCAATCAGCCTAAATTGATGCTGTATGTGCTCTAAAAGAAAGAAAAGCCCATATATTACTGGACAACACCAGCCCTGCAGCCTTGGTTCAGGGTATTCTCAGTCCAAGAAGTTTGGTTGAACTTGAAAGATTCATGATGGCTGCCCAACTTAACCCTGATTCTTGGAAGTAGCAAGCTCTACCCAGGGCTTGGCCTATGCCTGAAATGAACCAAACTCAAATCTACTCTTATGGGAACATGACCAGAATTTATTATATCAGTATGCAAGCAGCTAGCTACTTTTGGGCAGCTGATCGTGAGAACACACAACATGGAACTAACAGCAAAGGTAGCCACAAGGTGGGAGGGGGAAGGGGGTGGGGGAGAGTTGGGATATGCACAACGTCAGCCCTCCCTCACAGGGGGATCACTCCCTGTGCTATAACACTGCACTGTGGGTAATCAGAAGGGAGCTGAATCCATAAACTCAAAAAACGCGGATCCGGGAGAAGAACAAGCCCGTGATTCTCCAAAAGGCCAGCAGATGGGGCTAGAGGCAAACGCCATACTGCACACTAAGCACCCCCCCAACGGCTCCAGTTGTGTGTTGTTCCATTAAGCTTCCATAGGCTGTAGCTGCTGTAAGGAAGGTTCTGGAATAAAAGAGCACCTTCATATTTGGCTTAAACTGAAGCAAGATTAAAAGTGTGTGTAAAAACCATAAAATATAGCAGAGGCAGAGAGTGACCCAGACTGACACTAATGGGCAGGAGCGCAAGTAGGCCTCAACCTGTACCTGGTGAGAGAGAACAGAAGAGGACACAAGTGAATCGAATGGTCCCTAAAACCCTTTAATACTGTACACACCCCACAGCAAAAGCAACCCTCAGTGCAAACTTACACACCCCTGAAAAAATAATTATATTACCACCTGGAGATTTACACAAGACAGAATGCCTACCCTACTCTGGATCCCAGCCTTCAGCCACACCGGCCAGCTCGTAATGTTTCTTCCGCAGCTCTCCCAGCCGTTCCCGTTCCCTCTGGAGGGATGTCTCCAGCTCCAGCACACGCACCTGGGGGGGGGGGGGGGCAGTGTTACGAAGGTCATCTACATCTACAGACATGCAGAGGGGTATAGTGTACCCTTACCTGTGAGTCCATCTCCTGCCTCTTGATCTGAGTCAGGGTCATACTGGAAAAGTCCATCGTGTCTGGAGAAAAGAAGCACGCAGTCACAAAACGAGTCACTTGACAAGCTACCGTGGGCTGAACACGGAGTGGTACGTGAAATGGATCCGCACACGGCTGCACCGGTCCCTCGCATGCAAAAGAAAAAACAAAAACAAAAGCTGTTCTTCGCTGGGCCCTCAGCTACAAAGGAAACAGCGACCATGCCGCCACAGGAAATGCTGACCGGGTGCTGCCGGCAGCGCATTGCCGTGGTGACATTCCATGACCCAGCAGGGAAGAAGCATTTCCGCTGCTGGGCTCCTCAGTTTCCTGTGAGCCTGTCCTCATGTGGCCTCAGTCAGAGACAAAGCTGGCTATTAGGTATACTGGTTTGAGATAAAATGGAGGTGCCTTGAGGGAGCAAATGCTATCCAGATACAAGGTATGTGTAATTGAATCATGTGACACCATGGCCTGCAGGATGGGCCACGTGCCTGACACTGGGTTAGTGTCACCAATCAGCCGATGTTGCTACCAGACACCCAGGAATGCAGAGGGGACCTCACCTGTCTCCTCGACCTGCGATTTGCCGGACTTGGTGGAAGCCACAACCGTTGCGGTGGCCTGGGTGACCCCTCGGGAGGCCTGCTGTAGGCGTGCCAGGTTGGGGCTGCCCTTGTCAGCCTTCACCTGAGACAAGAAACCATTTGCATGGATCATGATTTGGTTACGTAAAAGATTAAACAACTCAGAAGATTCCCTCTTAACTAATTCAGTCCCTAAAAACCCACGTGTCCCATGCAAATCACCCCTACAACCATTTACTATCTTTGTTGCCTCAAAGTAAAAAATCCAAATATTTGGCAGCAGGTGGCAACACGTTTGTCACCCAGCATGAATAAAGCTTCACCATCCATTAGCAAATCCCCCTCTCCTTGCTGGCCTAAAGCCATCCTGCCTAGCACAGCTGAAGGTTCTTTACAAGTCCAAAGGCTGCATGTTCAAAGCAGGTTCTGTCCACTTTGGCAGAGGAATTTTTATGGACGTGTAAATGAGCCCGGTGGTGGCTTTGTGCAGTGGCCTGGACTCCACTATACAATTCACTTGACAAACTTCAGAGGCTTTTTGGGATTACCATCCAAGATTTCTCTCATCTGTATGCATCTGCATGCACACGTGTAAGTGCTGCTCACTATAGCTACGCTGCCATTCAGGACCATAGCCAGAAATCCTGGGCCTCCTGAGACAACGTTACTCTGGACCCCCAAATATATACAGCCATGTACAGTATACCACGTGACGTATATTCTAGGGGCCCCCTTCTGCTGTGGGTCCCTGGAACCACCATCATCTTCCACACCACAAGCTACGAGTCAGCTGCCGTTAGAGGCTCCTTCTGCCATAGATTACCTTGGACGCGGCCACCAGCTGTGCCGTGCTGGCTGCGATCTCACGTGAGCACACCATCAGCTCCTCAAACTTGCCGCGGCCCTGCACCACCAGGTCGGCTGCATCCCTGTCAGAAACCCCACCCCCGACATCCACATATATTAGCCACACAACGTCTGCCTTGTCAGTCTGCATCGCCACGATTTGCAATTTGGTCTTTTCCTATTTACGAGTGTTATCTGCAAACATGACAGCCTGCCATCTGTTAGGAATGCCCAAAAAAGACAAGCAGCAGATGAATGCATCCTTGGCAAAATTTAACGGCCTTTCTAAAAGGGAATGGGGTCATGGATGCTTCTAGTAAGACAACAAGCATGCATGTGTACATCCAGGTACGGAATACTTACACCATCATCGTGGCGGCCCATCCCACTGCCTTAGAGGCTGAGATGAGCCCTTCTGTCCATCGGGAATTCTTCACATAGAACTCCTTCATTGAGGCCCCTCCCTGGAGACAAGAGGGGAGACAGTTTTTGAAAAGCAAACTCGCACGAGTGCTGAGGAATGGCCCGGCGGCTGGTTTGAGAAGCTGTTGCTCACCCTGCCACTTTCCACGATGTCCTTCTGGAGGTCTTTGGAAGACAGCACCAGGACTTTGATGGCCTGCATCAGCTCAGTACAGGATGCCAGGATCCTGTGGAGAACAAGGTGTAAATTCCCTGGTTGGCCACTCAGAACTCTGAGCCACATCCGCACCCAGGGCAGCATTCACCAACACAGCTGGCGGTTTGTGAAACGTTCCATTTAATCCAGCTTCTTAAAATGTTATGAAATGTTCATCACCTGACAAAGCTCGAAAGCCCAAAGAACATTTAAATACAGAATTTGTAATGTATAATGAAATGTTGGAAGGTGGCAGCAGTAATGCAGAGTTTCTTTCCTACAGCACAGAGCAGTGTGCAGCAGTGGGCAGGCGAACGTTGAGAGGAGCGTCCTATCAGTACATATCCTGCTGGAAACATCCAACGGAACGGAGAAAGAGCCATCTGTACCAGTTTACACAGTGTGGCTATAAGCCCAGAGCAAGTGTATGTTCCTCCGATGTGAAGAAATACAACTTCTCAAGAAGTGCAAAAGTACAAATGGATCCAATTTAGGAAACTTGCAAAAACAGAAAAACATTTAAGAGCATAAATTCTGGCCCTGGTGTTGTTCACTCATTTTCATTCGAACGTGATGATGTAAGCAAAAGTGAACATGGAGGTATTACTCAAAACAGGGAAGACTGCGAGGAGGAAGGCGAAAGTGTTTCCTGATGCCCAGCAGCGGTCATGTGACACAGGTGGGAAATGTTTTTGCTCAGCTGCTGGGAAACGAGGAACTGACCTTTCGTTGACTTCCATCTTCACTCCTGTGTCAACGGCTCGTGAGTTGTTCAGCATTTCCTGTTGTGAGGAAGTGAAAATTACTTTGGTCAGGCAAGATCCGGTTCTTAGGGCGGAGGTTGTAGACCCCCTCCCTGTGGTCTTAGAACTTCTGCAGGGACATTTCATCTCAAAAGTCTGGCTTATGCTCGCAGGTAAAGCCAACTAGAGCCTCAAATACAGAGGATCAAACATCTAGCAAGGAGCAGTACCTCAATCCTGGCTGAAGCCAACTCCACAGCAGCTGAGGTGGCCGCCATCTCCTGCTCCACCAGGTCTCCCAACTCCCCCTGCTGCAGCTCCAGGCCACGAGGCCGCAGTTCCTGTGACACCAGAAGACTGCATTACTGCGAGCTCAGGACAGTGACTCTGATCAGTGCGTGCTTACTGTCTAATTTACATTCAAATGTGACAGACTTTTTTTTATCCTTTCACTTTTTACGCTGAAATTTCCAGCTGGCCAGTGTTCAGAAGCATTTAGGTATTGTTAGCCGGCTCTCGGACACTTGCATGCATGGCCTACACCTCACCTCGGCGGCGGTCTTGATGCGGTCCAGCGCTGCCCTCAGCTTGGTGCCGTCGGGCGCTCCTAGGGTGGCCTGGTCACTCAGCAAGCCCAGCAGCTCCAGAGCCTCTGCTCCGCACGCCTTCACGTCCCCCGTCAGAGCTGCAGAAGCACGACGCACTGCTGTGACTCAGAGATACACACGCTCTGCTTACCATACACATACGAGTCTGTGCTGATGTTACCCTTACAGACTCCTGTGCGAACAGCTCTGTACTAATGTCGTTGACTCACACACACCCCACTGCACTGAATTGTACTTTCATCAAATCATACTACTGTCTGTACGGACAACACACAGTAAAATCCTATCCTTCTTAATACACTGTGTTTGTGTGTGTGGCTGTTTTTTTCTAACAGCTGAGCTCTTTATTGAAGCGACAGCACTCTTTGAAAGACATAAAATTAACCCTGCAGTAATCGGCCTTAGTTTTGCCTCTGAGTTGCTTGTCAATCATCATTAGCCAAAAAAGGCTTAATGTTAAGGCTCAAATCTTTTACAAAACAAGCACAAAAAAAAAAAAAAAAGTAGAAACGCACTTGTAATAAGTCCACTTGAAGATTACGTAATCATCATTTAAGACTAAACACTGCCAGCGCTGACAGGAAAATCAATTTGATTTGAAATACAATTTAAAATGATCTTTCAGATTCACAGGTATTCTGTGAATGACACAAATTGGGGTCGGTATGCTTAAATAATTTTCTGCTCTGAATTCACAGTCCGACGGGGATGTGGGAAAAGTGTCTCACACACACACACACACACACACACACACACACACACACACACACGTGGGCTGTTAAGACATGCACTGAGAAAACATCTCACTTTAAGAGAAGGAAACAAGCTGCCCGTAATGTGTGGGTGTCCTGTGATGGACAGGCATTCAGTCCAGGGTGCACCTCTGCCTTGTATCCTTTGTCTCCAACAGCCTGCAGGCAACTCTGTGTCCCTAACCACTACAAACAGCTGGAAAACGCATGATGTACGACAGTGTCATTAAGTTAAGGTGTAAATTGTAGCCTTATGAATCACCACTTTCCAGACTGCCTGCTGTGACCACGCCTCCTGGGGGAGGGGGGGGGGGGTTTCCTCACTGCAGCAGAGGTGCTCCAATTAAACACGCTCAGAAATTGGAGTGCATCAGCTGGGACAGTGGACATCGACCAATTGGTGCAAGGAGGGGGGCGGGCCAACCAATATACTCACACTCAGATTGCTTCTCCACATCTACCATATGGCACATGGCGCTGCCCTGTACGATGGTGTCGCTGAGCTGGTGGCCAAACTGGGCCACTGCCCGCAGCATCTCTGCCACATCTGCAAAACAGGACAGCGATGACTTTTAATACACCAACACATCAATGATATTGTAGCATGAGCTGCATGAACAGTGATAATTCTCTAGAAAACTAACTGTACGTTTCACATTGGAGATTTGTACAGTAAACTGTAGCCCAATTTCTGATTGCTAAACTTGGTTTTAAACATACACTCACTGGACACTTTATCAACCCTTAAATGCATGGAAATTTCAACCACCAAAATTGCATTCCTTGGGTTGAAAATTAATATAAAATGAACTACTAACCATTCTGAAACTTCTCAAAGTATCAGTGTTTTTTTTTTTTTTTTTTTAACGATACCATTATCAGCTACCATTGTTGTCAGCCTCCTTCCCCAGGTCTCGGAAGAACACATTGCATAACATTAGCAATAAAAACCTCACTTCACGCCAAGCATTTCTTGGCTTTGCTATAATAGTAAAAACTGACAGTGGCAATAACTGGGGTTTTCAAACTCTATTGTATATCATGGGTCACGAGTGACTAACTTTTTGACAACAAAAGCATCAAATAACATTTTTTGGTGTTCTAAAAGTAGGAAATCCTTAAAAATAAAACTTTTTGAAGAATACCTGGAGGTAGCAGGACCAACTCAAAAGGTACGTTCAAGAACAGAGGCGACCACACAATCCTGGGCTGCTAGTGACCAGATGTGTGCATTTAAGAGTTAGGTGCACCTAACTAGTACCAGGTAGAACCTAGCTTTGCCTCCAGAACAGCTTCAAGGGTTGACAAGTTGTGTGCTTGCTCTTTCGGCATTCCAGGTATTTTGCACTTATGGACACCCTATTATCTTTAATGAGTCTGCCCATTCTCCTCTGACCTCTCATTAACAAGGTATTTTCTGACCACAGAACTGACAGTGACGGGATCTTTTTTGTTTATTGCAGTATTCTCTGCAAATTCTAGACACTAATGAGTGAAAATCCCAGAAAGGTGGCTGAGATTCTGAAATCACCATATACAACAAAAACAGTCACGTTGTTGTTGTTGTACCTTGGGGGATCTTGAATCTTAGATCCTCCCATGCTACATAGCATATTGGTCGACAAAGGTTCACGCTTGTCGTTTCTATAGTGATCGTGGTTATGAGGACAGGTCGCCAGCCCGACGCTCACGTTCACACGGGGCAATTTCGTGATGCAGCCAATTGGCCTAGAACATATGTCTTTGGACTGTGGGAGGAAACCGGAGTACCACGCTCAAAATCAATTAAAATTAACTGCTGTGATACTTAGTGGAACAGTATGTGAACCTTCTAAAGGGACTGTCTTGCATGATTTGCTGTTTGCAAATGAGCAGGTATACCTAATAAGGAGGCCAATCAATGGAAAGCATCTTCAGGTAATATAAGGGAAAAAAACTGAACCAACACAAAAATCGAACCTCAGATGCACCACAAAACTAAAAAGCAGTTCTTGCACTACAGAATTACTTCCTGAAGGTTATCCCTAATCCGTGAGGGAGGTGGCCACATCACTGACCTGTGCTGTCAGATGTGTAGGTGTCTCTGGCGGCCAACAGTCTGTCCACACAGTCAAGGGCGGCCTCACTCTTGGACACAAGGTAATCTGTGGACAGAGGAGACAGAGCGGGAGCATGACTAGACACGAAGAGGGGCACCAGGTGGAGAGAGTAGGGAGGAGGAGGAAGAGCAGCACCCAACCTGGGGATCCGCTGCAGCCGACGCGTGCTGGGTCATCCAGGCACTCCAGAGAGTCCTGCACCATACGTTGCATCTCCTCCAGAGACCCCCGCAGGGCAGCCCAGCGTGCCGCCTCTAGCTGGCTCTCGAGGGCCTGCTCTCGACTCTCCTGGACAGCAAGCACATGGCAGCATTACATTGGGAATATTTGTTCGCTCACATTTTAATACAGCTAATGATTCCTAGTTCCCCCAAATGTAACCAAACTTAGAGATGGTTCAAACTAAATAACACACTTTAGCTATTTGAGGTTTATTTTGAAAAAGAAAAAAAAAAGATAGTTTACTTTGGAGAGACATCTTACTGCTCATTACGCCACAGACTGCACTATTTTTTACGCTCCCCCCCTTTTGCTTGAGATGGTACCTTCTCATTTAGCTGATTCTGGAGGTTCTCTGCCACCTTCACACCACTCTCTCGCTCGCTTGCCAGGCTCTTCTGCACCCTCTCCAGCTCTTCCTCCAGTCCCACAAGCTCCGCCTTCTTCTGTGCCAGCATCTCAGCCAGGCCTGACTTCTCTGCCTCCAGGGCAGACACCTGGGAACTGAGTGTGTCCCTTGACTGGCCAATGGGAGTCAGTGAGAGGGGGGGGACACTGGGTTACTCAGCTCATCAGAGATTTACTGCCCGTGACATATTTGAACGACCAGATTACCTTGATATGACAAAGGACGGCCTGTCTATTACTATATAACTAGGTAACTAGCGCGTTTTCTTTTTTTTTTTGGCTAAGCCTTGGAGCCTTAGCTTTGCTGGGAAGCCTATCATAGAGGAGTTGCATCAGGAGCCCACCGTACATCACCTTCATGGAGTTTAATTCCAGGTCACCAATTAGAACTCAACTCAAGCAGGTATATGTTGTTTGTGGTTAAACATTTTGGCTGCTTCAGAGCCCTGACACAAATCCATGCCACAAGGGTACTGATGACCTTTGACTCACCTGCAGTGAGGATGCCACAGTCTCCTTCAGCTTGTCTAAGTCCTCCCTGCTCACCAGCAGTTCATTCTGGAGGGCCTGTAGTTGCTCCTCTTGCTTCTTCTCCTACAGAGGGTCAGGATACGTTCAACGCAGATGCGGGCGGAAACGCTGACACATTTGTCACAAGGAGCCCGGTACGGCGAACCCTCACCCGTCGGTGGGCGTCCATTTCAGCAGCTTTCACCATTTCCTGCATCTCCAGCCTCACCACCTGTACCTCATCCTGGGCCGCCCTCGCTACCGTCATCTGCCGGGTCACCTCTGCGTTCTGGAAGCATAAACGTGGGTCACATGATGAGATTCTGCAGCCTATCAGGTGGTTTACTGTAAAAGCCAGGCTCTATTCCAGCTCTATGCTGCCTAAAGGAAATGTCATTTGACCAATAGACATGCATTTTTAAAAGCACCCAAGTTCAATTCACTGCACAAAATGCATGATTTAAGACATAAATCTACACACACGCAGTGTAACATGCACAAAAACACACTGTCTACCCTATATATTCTGCAAATGTATTCATCCCAAATTTTTCAGCAATACATTCATGTATTCTGTACATGACAGCGTGGCTTCAGACACCGAACCCAACATTTCACATACATTTTGTCTCCTGAATCAAGTGTTTTCCTCCCGTTTCAATAATAGGTTTAGTATTCAGCATCAGCCTTGAGCAAGACTAGCATTTAAGGCAGTTTTTAGGGAAGATTTGTTTGGTACTGTCAAAAAGACGGCAGTGGGCATGAGCAGATTCGCACAATGCACTTCCGCCAAAAGACAAAGGCAGACCATAACAAAAGACAGTGATAATGAGGCAGAGACGTAGCTGTTGTTTCATACTTCTGTGCTATTTAGCTGACGTTTTAGTCGAAACGCGTCTTGGCGGGAATGTCGACAAGGACGTGACTTCGCAAGGAGATGCACCTTTGTTGGGTTTTGAGAGACTGAAGGACAGCTTCTGCCTCTGCTATGCTGACATCACCACATCATAAAAACTATTGGTGTTGGTTTCATTTTTTGGCAATCAGGATTTTCCACTCCTTAAATTCCACACTGGTATCTGGGAGAAGATTTTCGTAGGCGGGGCTCGAGTGCAGCTCAGATAAATCGTGCTTTTCACACAAGTGCTTAAATGTTTAAGCAGCAGCTAATCTTGACATTTTTTTAAAAGCGATTTTTTAAACATACATGTTTATGATTTATTAAATATGTATATATGCATAACCATAAATGGCAATTCAAAGTTAGCAGTAAGTGGTAACATATTAATCAAATGAAACGTTTCTGCGGATCAGTGCCTCCTAATAACCAGGATTAAGTGAACCTGCTTTACATGGTATGGGAGTAACAACTATGGAGTGCCGTTTAAGGTAACTGATGCTTATAGTGCTGAACAGTAGGGGGAGCTTCTTATGGAAATTAGTGCTAGTGTTCACCTTTGTGGTTCTCATCTCTGGCCCCAACAAGCAACTTGTTATTCCAAATGAATACTTATGCACCTGACGGAAGGAGGCAGTCTAATTGGACTAATGTAGCCTTCCTTCTTGGCTGACTGAGAACCCCTACTAAACGTCTCACAGACCCTGTGGGCGGCTGTTCAGGCAGACGCCAGCTTTAGCTGCCATACCTTCCTTAGCAGGTCGGCGTGACTCTGGACCAGGGTGGTGTACTTCTCCTTCAGCCTGGTGTAGCGCTGCTCATTGGCTTGGGCCTTCCCTGCAAGGCAAGTGTGAGCTGTATTCAGGCGGCCAATCTGGCTCTGCGAAGAGGAGGCCCCATCCGGAGGCCTTTCGGAACAGTTGTTCATGCATGGTGTTCCTGCCACCAGCACTGGAGATTTCAGTCACCATGTCACATTCCTGCAATCCTTCCATGTTTCTTTTTATTCTGGATAATAATGAGTGCTCCCTCCCTCCCTCCATCCATCCAT
Organism: Gymnarchus niloticus; assembly: GCA_009936485.2. Classification (NCBI taxonomy): domain Eukaryota; kingdom Metazoa; phylum Chordata; class Actinopteri; order Osteoglossiformes; family Gymnarchidae; genus Gymnarchus; species Gymnarchus niloticus. Next base: position 5,558,243 of record JAACJT020000032.1, on the reverse strand, counting down.
CCATCCTAGTGTCATGGGGAGCAGCATAGGCCAGTCCACTGAAGGTCTTACATACACACACACACACACACACACACACACACACACACACACGGGACAGCCAGCCAGGCACACAATGGACCACCTGCCAGAATGTCTAACAGAGACAGCTCAGCTCTGCACTTTGTGAAATAAGGTGGGTGAAACAGCCCATCAAATTAGAGTCAAGAAGAAATTGGCCTCATTGCCACTCTGTGCTTGACTGGGCGATGGGCCAGGTGACACAAGTGTGAAGGACTTCGATAATGACCCAGTACTAGGATTAGGGACAGGCACAGCTGACGGGGGATGTCTCCTACAAGCTGTCTAGGACACCCGATGGCAGGAGGAGTTTCCCCCAAGCTGCCAGCCGGGCTGTGGAGTCTTTAAAGGGCCTCGGAGCAGGTGGATTTTACATTTAAGAATGCCTGCAGTTATCAGAATGGTAAAATCTAACTGTAGCTCATAATGCCCCCAAGAGTCACCAAAAGCCCCTGCAACTGTGCTATTGGTACCCTGAGCTGGGCAGATGTGCACAAGGTAGCACAGGTGGGGAGGTGACTTTGTTTGTAACTTCAAATTAAGCCCACATGAATTAACCAGAAACACAGACAGGCCTGCGAATAAAGACTGCCACAAAACAGCAGTGCCTGTAGCTGTGATGTTAAGCTTTTTAAAGCTTTACATTCCTTGTATACTTTTTCCCCTAACCTTTCACATCCATTTGTAGCCAACTTCTGTAGCTTTCTGGCTAACTTCCCCTAAGCCTCCTCACCTCTTACTGAACCCCTTGGCCTCTTCCTCCACCCACTAACGATCTGTCGTTTGGGGTTTATTAAAACAGACTAAAAACAGCTTATGTGGATCTGTTTGTTTTTAAAGGTGGTATACTTCTGCAAGACTATTTTAGATTGTTAAACCAATTATGCAGCATCCAAACTAGAATGTTAAATTCCTCCTCTCCTAGATGGCTTTGTCGCAGTTTTCACACTAAACATTAGAAGAGCGGCCAAACCCTTGTGGTATGTTCCAGCATGACTCAGCAGTGGGAAATGGCTAGTGTCTTCAGCCAATCATGTCAGAGATTGTCTGTCAGCCATATGAGAGGTCCTTCATAGAGTTTTGGACAATGAGGTGAAAAATGAGGCTTCAATGCCCACGGGAGTATGAACTCTCAAGTGCTTTCCATCACTGCCTAGTTCACCCACTTGCCATTGCTTGCTTTATCAGCTCTGATTGGATTAAATCAGGTGATTGACAGTGCAAATAATCCCTCCTACAATGACTGTCAGAACATGACTTTTCTCCATAACTTGTAAAAAGAAGCAGGGCTCAGTGTCTCACTCTCTATCTCTGTCAGGTTCCGCTGCTCCTTCTCAGTATCCTCCTTCACCCGCCGCAGATCCTCCAGCTCGGCCCGCAGGAACTCGCCCTCTCCGAGCGCTTGCTGCTTCAGGTGGATCTGTTCTGCCAACTCTGCCTCCAGCTCGCTCACGTGGCCCTGTAGTGACTGGCAGAGCAGGGAACTCTGGGAAAGCATTGTGCATAGGAAGGAAAAGACCATTAATCATTCGGAGGAAAGGTTTGTGCTTCCAACCAGGTCACAAGAAGCTTAGTTACAACTCAGAACGGCTGATATTTTTGAAAGAGTACATTAGGAAATCAAATATATCTGAACACATTCCCTTTCCAGAACTATTCACACATCATTATGCAGGGCTGAAAATATTAGATTTCTTAGAAACCAAGATGGAGCACCTCAAAAGGACCAAAAGACAGCCCTGACTGGCAGTCGGACGCTCTTCAACCTAATTTAATGCAAAATCTGCTCTTGTAAATCCTCCCATGGGGTTTGGCTGGGAAGGGCTGTCTACCTCCGTGAATAACAGCAACCATGAAATTTGGGGGGGGTGTCACGGGCCTCCTATACCCTTGCCTCTGGCTACAGCACCAAAAGCTGATTTTGGTGAGTGACCGGCCAAAACCCAGGGCAGCTCCACAGCAACAGACACTGCACGCCCTGGCCTGATGTAGGAGCTGGGGGAGTAAAAATTACGTTAAAAAGCTTGGCCGAATCTCATTTAATAATAATAATAAAAAAAAAAAATTCTTTGGAATGAGTTGGAACAATGCGTGGCCAAAAGGAAATAAGCAGGCAGATCTAATCCTGCTGTGGACCAAAAGCGACCTGTGTTGAGCTGAGGCTCTTTTTCAGGCTGGGGGGAGAGAACTACGCAGCATTAAAACCACAATCAAAATTCCAACTTCCCTGGAGTTCATATTCTATGTGTCCACAAACTGAGGGGAAATTTCACTAGATCTTTGTTTAACGTCTAGATAAAAATGCAGAACACCTAGTTCTGTTTGCTGGAGTCAGGGGTCTTCCTCAACATCACAAATGACAGACACTGAAGTACAGTCTATCAATCAGGGTTAGGGCGTCAAATTTTGACGACCATTTTAGAACAGCCCATCCTGTACAGGATTATGGGTGAGCAATATAACAATCATTTCAATCTCTTTTTAACCACACTGAGGCAGCTCCACCTAAATATTTTTATACCCATTGAGTTGAAAAAAAGAAAAAAATTGCACGTCAATGGTTACAAACTGAAAAAAAAAATAAACTAAAATGAAAACAAATGGAGTACTTTGAGCTTTCAGGCCATCTTGTTATTGGATGGTGCCTGAATACTGCTTGTTAGTAACAGATGGTGGCAGACAGCTTGATTCGAGCTGCTGTGTACCACTCGATAACAGGGTGCTCTCATACAGATCAACTTACATTATTATTTTCCTACCAGGTGATTTTATATAAAGCCATGTACACAGTTCCCGCTTTAGCTATATCACTCCGCTGGACATTCACAGCATTTGTACTTTCGACATCTTGAATCTCCACTGTCCTTCACAGTTATGTTCTACGAAGCCATAACCTGAGTGACCGCGGACGCATTGATCATCTGGATCCCACCTTATCAGCCATATATGCTCTATGAGTAAAGACGGGTCGCCTCTCCTCACCTCCATTTTGAAGGAGTCCAGCTCTTCCCTCAGGGATTGTAGCTCCTGTGTGAGCTGCTCGATCAGGCAGTCCCTGAGAAACAGTCATAAGCTGCTGCCAGTGCTTCTAATTTAACTCTCCATTCATGACCCCAACGGACGTGACGCATCATAGAGGGAATCCATTCAGCTTATACTGGATTTATCTGTTTATAGTTGTATCACACCCATCAATTGCTCACAACTAACTTCCCTCACATGTTAAGGGTCTGTTTTAGGAATGTGGCAGGAACCGGGAGAAAATTACAGCCGACTTCCCCCATTAAAAGGCAGCTAAACTGCTCCTTACCTGTCATCCTTATACATGCCATTTTGGCTGTTGAAGTTAAATGGGTCCGTGGCAGAGGATGCCCCAAAGACGTCATCAAACTTACTCTCAGCCGCGATCTGTATAAAAAGAAAAAAAACGAGAATAGGTCCAGCTTAAATGATTCTCAGAACATCTTAATGAGGACTCAGTCTTAAATATTTCTAAGCTGTGCCTGTAGAGGCACAGGACCATCTCTGATTGGCCTGGAGCGTAAGAGGTGTGTTGGCTGATTCTGGCTCACCGGTCCGATGGCGATGTCCGTGTCGACAAGCTCCACTGCCCCCACGACGTGTTCGCTCTCTGGGGACGAGGCCTCCGGGGGGATCACCACGACCGGACTGATGTGCTCCGAAAGCGCTGACGCATGCAGGAAATTCAATGGGTTCTAATGGAAAAAGGTCCGACGAGCAAGCGATTAGCACAGCAGAGTGCAACCTCCTTCGCAGTGATCACATCAGCTTAAAGTTTTCAATTTTGGTGGGTGGGGCCAGCCACTAGGCATTACCTCAGGCAACTGGGGAATCTGAATCAATCTCTTGAAATACTGCAAGTTACTGGAGCGGCAGAACAGCATCTTTAGCCTGGAGTGAGAGGAAAAGGAGACCATCTTTTCATTCCAAAGTGAAGTGCGATGGACACAGGTACTCGCAGAAAGCCACTCGTCACAGTGAAGGGTGAGAGCATCCCGCAGTGACAGCCCCTCCCAGCAGAGAGCCAGGCCTGGCGGATGCAAGGGCAGACAGCGACGTGTGCCCCCTCCGAACCCATGTTCCACAAGACCCCCGGGGTGACATACTTCTTGAACTGCTCTTGGAAGCGGTCCCTGTGGCCCTGCAGTGTGTCAGCTGGAAGGCCTGGAGAAAAAGACAGATGGAGAGGCAGAAACAGGCTGAGCAGACGACTTCATCAAACATTTCTGTGTGAATGTGCTCTTACGGTTTGTGTAATAGGACACTACAGTCCAAATAGAAGAAAACACACTGTTATAAACAGAGTATGCTAATGGAGCATTTTAGCAAAGATATGGCAAACAAATTCATATTCGGTGCAATAGTAATCCATCCTCTAACCTTTTATCCTGGTCAGGGTTAAAGGGCCTTTTCAAACTCATGGGCAAATATTAAATCATTTAAAAACCTTATTTGACATTCATACCACATTTACAGATAATGTCCCTGTGCTCTTTTGTGTCATATTCTGTTTATGCACGTGACTTTGAATTCATTTTTAAAAACGTCAACAATTGTCGTGGGTAGTTTTCATTATTTTGGTGGCATTTAAAATAGTAGCAAATGACATCATTACATGAGCTGGGATAACTAGAAATGGGCAGGCACTTAGCTGTGATAATCTGGGAATACGCTAATCTTGCAGACCCACTGTTTATTTGGTCATTTCAAAACCTCGATTTGATTAAGTTGAATCTACCAAGTTTCTATACTCTTCAGTTTCTGAGTTTTATGATGATTTCATGTAATAAAAAGTATAAATGTAACTCACACAATCATTCACACTAATGTAAAAGATGGCCTCTAAACATGCATTTTTGGAATTCCTGTCTATCCTCAGGATATCCAGATTGTAAATGTGGCTGTCAAGAGACCATACCATGCCAAGCCAGGCAGTTTTTCAATAACTGTAACAGTGCTATATGACCCCCTTCATTGAACTGAATCGGGATTTCAGCTGAGGGTATTAGCCCCACCATCCAAGCCCGTCCCAGCTCCCCCAGACTACTCACAGGAGTGTAGCTTGAAAAGCAGCTTGACGGTGTAGTCGTACAGGTGGCTGCAATCCAGGATCACCTGGATGAGGGGCGCCAGGCGACACTGGCCTGCTGCCGTCACCGATACAGAGCGTGACATGTCCAGAGAGTTGAACACTGTGGGGGGCAGGAGAAGGCATACATGCTGAATGGAATCCAAAGGGATGGCAGATCAGTGCAGGCTAGCCAGTGACAATAAGGAGGAGAGAGCCCATTGGCCCAGAGCTGGCCCCAAGGTTTATAGATTCCCTTTAATATGCGATCTGGACTTGTTTAATATAGTACTCACATGCCAAAGATTTAGGGCCAATAGTTTGGTTTTTTTTTTGTTTTTTTTTTTTTTTAAAGTATTGTTGCATTCATTTTGTAGTCTCTGGCTGATTATAAATAGGTATGTTGTTGGGGGGGGGGCGATTGGCTATTTTCAGGAATGGGATTGACTGCTGGTAGAATACTTCAAATACTTATTACACAGTCCAAATACTTATCTGCAGCGTGTGAACAGTGTAGCTGCATTATCGCTGAGTACTTACAGGTCCTAAATCAGACCAAGTCCATGCTTATCTTATTTGTTTGATATCAAAGCACAACTAACTACAATCTGACCGCTCGAACGTTAGACAAAGCAGCCGTAGCAGCAGATCACACAAAGCATTCTGTTGGAGGCTGCGCTGCAACACCCTGCATCGGACTGGCAGAAAATGACTTCACTGTATGGAGACGGGATGATCTCACCGCCCAGGGGGCTGAGACAGAAATATGATTTCCCATGAGGTTGTGCAGGAACTGGAGCTAAATGCAGGGGCAGCGTGTGTCAGTGTTGCACATTGTGCGACTGAGTGTACCACCGGCACACGGAACAGTTACATGCCAACTCCCAACACACCTCGCTTAGATGCCAGGTCCCAGGAGACTCTATTCTCCCTCCAAACAAATGTGTGGTTTCCTGAGCCCTCTGTCATACCAGGTTGAGGCACAGCCTCTGGGCTATTTATTCATAAGGAAGGTGGGGTTAAGTGGCAATAGAGGGACCAAACTGCATGGTAAGGTCATCTCAGAAGGTGGTGTGGGCCACATACGGATTGCCTAACACACCTTAGAAGCTTTACAAAGAAGCAACCCTTCAGGGGGACAGTGAGAGAGGAGGCAGATATGCTCATATCAACATAGTCCTTACCTCCCAGGAAGAGGTTCAGCTCACACTCCATATAGTCAAACATCTCTACCGTAATCTGGAAGCTTCACACCGCAAAGAAACACAAAAGAATGGCAGAAATTTCAGAGTGCGACAGCAAAATATTTAATGGCTTTGCAGACAGAAGACCCAATTTTGTAACTGCACTTTCAGCAGACATAGTAAATCAATGTCTTGTATTGTATTTATGTTACTAAACAAGGATGTGAAAAGGTATCAATAAAGCACACTACACCAGCCCAAACTGCAGAGAAATTATCCATAAATGCAGTGAAATAATGGTATTTTTCATCATTTTGGCTGCTGTCTTGCTTAAGCTCTAAACACATATATACAATACTACTCTACACCTGTTGCTGTGATTCATAATATTAGGCTTTCAACTTTCACCAAAAGTATCCATGTCATAAGTAAAGAAAAACTTAAGCTGCTGCTGTATCTGGTACCTGACCTCTGCATTAGATTATTTGGGAAGGTATTTATCCAAGGTAGGGGGGAAAAAAAAAAAAAAAAGCCACACTCACATGTTGTTTACATCATTCTCTTCTGCTTCCTCGAGCTGCCTGTCAGTCATCTGAAGGTTGCCCGGGAAACGGGGATTCTAAACACAAATGACAGACTGTTTGATAACGGGCTTCCACTTGGGTTCACAGCACTGCTCTCGCTTTTATCCCACAGCCCAGATTTGATAAAAAAAAAAAAAGCCACCAACCAGAGTGGCGGGGAGGGTTTAAGGTGAGCGCTCACCTTGGTGTGAAATTCCATTTTAGTGATGAGCAGTTTGAGGTAGATGCTGCACAGTTTGCCGTAGCCTTCACTCAGGTGACCCTGCAGGTGAACTGGGACAGTCAGCCTCCATCTTAAAAGGAGCACTAAGGATGGTAAGAGTCACTCCTGCAGTAGCAGGGCTTACAGTGGGGGTTTGTGTGGAAGAAGGGGCCTGCCCACCCCACCTTTTAACAATTATTCTGGGAAGGGGTAGGGGGTTCTGTACATCATACACATGGCTGTCAAATCATTGAGCTCTGATCCTGAGAAACAACTGGGAACCCACCTCACACATGGTCGCTTCCTTCCTGTCATTTAAAATTTAAAGCTTAAATGGCAGGAAGGAGGAGAAAACTGAGGGTACCCTAACCCCTATGCCAACTGTAGGAGACGCTGACACCCATGGTGGGTGGGACTATAACATACACCGTCAATCATACCTGGCACAGCCCACTTTCTGTCAGAATGTTGTAGAATAATGTGTGTCTAGCATAGTGCGACTTCTGCAACCCAGACGCGACAGACAATTTCAATAATATGCATCTGGCAACCCTAAAACATGGACATCGGCGTGCAGCCCAGCCAACACTAAGACAAAGACGGGATTGTTAATACTAGGAATCACATAGCTATGACTGTAAAAGAGGAAGGGGAGGAAAAAAAAAGGTAAAGCTGGTTTTAATTTTTGAGCGATAGTTTCATCTCGCCAACTTCGAACAGACGGTCATAGGCACAGAGGAAAAGACAACAGCACACACAGCTTAAAAAAAAAAAAAAAAACTCCACTGATCAAAGGGGTAAAATGTACAGACACAGCATCTCTTATTGCACTGGATTTCCTTATTGAGCCCCGTTCCATAAACTGTGTATGTGGCATTGGCCCATAAAGCCCCGGCACACAATTCACTGCTTTCTACTCTCTTCATTCCACCCCTGGACTTCGTACAGTGCCATCGAGCAGCTAGTGAGGTTCAAGACACACACACACACACACACACACACACACACACACACACACACACACACACACACACACACACACACACACACCCTCCTCACCCTGAGGGGCTCATTTTCACCAGGATATTCACAACATCAATCAGGCTGCCAATCCCCGCTCTCACAAACACAGATTCCCTTTACTGTCACCCACCAATGCAGGGTGGAAAATGGCCACACACACACACAGCCAAACAGAGTGGGTGTCCAACAAGCCTGCCTTCAGAGGTTAAGTACTGTGTACTTGGTGACGGTCAGCAGCCGTGCACGGTCTGCCATAGCAAACTGGTGACATCACATAAGCATGAGACTCCACTGTCGTGTCCCAGGAGGGACAGCGACAGCCAACAGCTCTGGCCAGGCAGTCACCAGTTGGAGGAACACGTCATTACATATCCCATAATGCTCGGGTGATTATCCTGCACTGTGCTGCTGTCAGCTCCGCCTCAGAGAGTTATCGAACATCCCCACCCCCAGCATTCTGTTTTGGATCTTACCCACATCCTGCTCATATCGTTCAGGTCTGCTTTGTTCTTCATGGAGTCCTTTATTACCTGGACACAAAAACATTTGCGGCAAATGTCAGCCGTAGCACTCACCAGGGACAGCCTGTTTCAGTTTCATTTAACTGTTGGTCAGCTTGTTTAGTTTCTGCATTTCTAGCTGGTGGTCTAGACCACCTCAAAGGTGTGCCCTAAGGCAAGGTCCCACCGGCAGACTCACATTGGGGTGCCCGTCTCGCAGCAGTTTGTGGAAGACATGGCAGAACTTCCAGCAGAGGACAGCGTTGCTGGACAGGGGCAGCCGGTTGACAGCTGCCCAGAAGGTGTGAGCTCCCTTCTCATGGTGTGTGCCCAGAATGCATGGTGGAGAGTGCCGTCAAGGAAAAAACAGATGTTTTGCAGAAAAATGGGTGGGGGACACCCAATGTTTACATTCGTTCATAAGAACTGCATGTATAAGGCAGTTTAAACATACAACATACATGTTCCCAGTCTCGTCCTGTCATAGAGGTTAAAAGGATATTCCTGGCATGTTTCTCCTTCACAGCAACCTCCTGTGTGTTGATGGCTTTATTGATGCTCACAGCCTGTGAAAGGAGAAGGAAGAAAGGAGGAAGTCAGAAAGTGTGGAGGGTAATCCCATACCCGAGTCCTACGTCTGAGACCCATGTAGCATCTGGTTATGGAGACTGGAAGTGGGGGTTCAGCTAACATCTCGTATTTGTGCCCACCATTCCAGGTCACGCATCTGTACGGGCTGCAGAGTGTCACCAAGGTGCACCTGGTATGCTAGCCTACAGCCTCCACCTGGTGGGTGGGGCCAGACCACCTGCTGCCCCCCCCCCCAACCATTTCAGAACTGCCATGGGCTTCTGATCGGAGAGCGAGGGGTGTGATCGAAAGCATGTGCTCATGCATAAAGCTCACACAACCGCACATCCCGGTCGTCTTCAGGGACGAGGGAACACAATGAGATGGCTGAGAGACTTGAAACAGCACGAGGGGCCCAACATTGAGAAAAGGAAACTCAGTAAAGCTTCCTGTGTTTTCAGTACACCTGCCTCAAATGGTCCTAAATGGATTCCAGATGAAGGTGAGGAAAAGAAAGCTTTAAAATGTGGTGAGATAGAGGGTGTGAAGCCTTCAAGTCTCAGTGCTGGGGAGGGTCACATCTCGCCCTGGGGGTCAGTACTCTAAGGGCTTCTCCCCTGTACCTACTCACCCTGCAGTGACCCCCCATCTGTGCCACCCCCCAGCTATAAGCTGTTACTTGAGCATACCTAAAGCTATATGCTGACATACTGGGGTAGAAAACACTAGGCCACAGGCCAAGCAGGCCCACAAGAGAAAGCACTGTCCTGGGAGGGGACCTCCGCAAACATGAGACGTAAACCATATCTTCCAGGGTAATTATCTGTTTGCTTATTATTGTGCTACGGGGACATGCTATCTAACTAATATGAATGCTAAATTAAAACCAATGTTTGTTATGAATTAAGTACGGTCATTTAAAATTCAGCTTCAGTCGCATTTAATCTCGCCTTTACATATAATCCCTGCATAATGTAGAGGACAGAAAAAGAAACAAAGCGTGCTACACACCAAGGCATCGTCTAAGCATGCTGCAACCACTGGTAGGCGCCGTGGGAAAAAGATTCCAGTAGATTATTTTCATATGGCTGTTCTGTCGAGTCCGGCTCTTTATCAGCAAACAACCGTGACATTGAATAGTCTGGGAAAAGACGCCCACTGTCAAGTTAGGTGCATCTAAATCAGCCTTAGATTTGGACTGCTGTCATTTCAGAACTTCCCTATTTCAGGTCATTACATGCCAAATGGTAGAGTCACTTTTGGGCTCTGGTGAAAGAGGACTGAGGTAGGGATTTAGGGTGAAAATTCTCACAAACGAGCCAGATCTGACATTACAAACAACTCTGTAAACGTCAGCCGATAAACACTGAAATTAAAGAACTGACGGTGTATTTAGGCCTCTCAGTAAAAAGAGAACACCTTCATATTCAGCAGCCTGGTAGGAGCAAACCTTACACAATAGGCCATCAACTAGAAAACAAAGACTTAGACGTGATTCTTCAAAACAGGCATTTCAATCAAATGCTTCAATTCACCAGAGAAACTGGCACTTGACTGACGGATATGGACAAAATTAAGCAACGGCACATTAGCTTCTACGGCAAACATAAATCTTAACGTGTTTCCAAGGCTAGGCTCATTGGAAGACCAGTGCAGAGCCTATATAATTTACAATAAATAAACCACACAGTATGCATCCAGAGATTCCAAGAAGTGGATTCTGTGTCGACCCGCAGTGTGTTGTTAACAGAAGAGGTTCTGCCCCACAGCCTCTGCTCAACATGCCCTTTTACAGCCATTCCTCGCCCGCTACACCTAAAAGGGGTGTGGCCACACAAAGCCGTGAGAGTCTGAACAAAACAAATGAAAACGGAAGGCAGTGCCAGGAGTGAACCGGACGACAGGTGGCACGTGGCCAGCTTTTGCCGTGCATGGGACAGGACATGTCGCTGACGTCTCAGTCATGTTGAAATCGGTCTGACATGACAGGGTCAGATGACCCCCGTGCCAACTGCAACTAGCCAATGAGGTTCCTGACATCTATTCACAAGAGCTGTTGAATTACATACAAGCTAGATTTCTTATCTAACTAAATCCAAAATACACCATACATACTCAAATATAAGGTGCTGATTTGGTAATAGAATGAAACCTCTGCCATGCTACTGGGGGCGGGGGGGGGGGTTTAACCAAGAACTAGCCAAAGGACTCAGGCACTGGGCTAGAATTGGAGTTATTTCATGCTAAAAGTGATTAAAATATAAACGACGAGCTTGTACAATTAATTTGAAGTTGCTCTCAAAACCCCAACCTTTCTCCGTGCGTTTTCCTCCAAATTGTCGCTTCCACACAAATCAAAGATTTTAGAAACCTAAACTGTTTAAAAGATGAAAAAGCTCTGTCATTCTGTGAATAGCTATTACTTCAGAACCACTAAAACAAAAGCTAATAGGCCCCATTACACAGTTTCAGGAAAGAAAAGTAAAATCACTCAGCAGGATGCTGGCTGGCTCTATGCATTCCAGAATCATTAAGCGTTAAGTGCTTTTAAAAAAAAAACAAAAAAAAAACTCCACAGCACCTGCCTTAAGAGAAACTGACTATGCTCTCCTGTGCGGCTGAGTGGCCACCCATGCCAAGCAGATCGACTCAAGTATCTCACTGAGTCAATAAAAGCGCCTGCTTCCATGCATCATGGCACAGCGGTCTGTTTTTCTTAAGCTACCCAAGAACACGCCCAATGATACAGCATTTGATTGCCTCGGTTTTAAACTGAATTTCCTCACAAATCATTTCCTCTAAGAAAAAAGTTGATTGCTGTTGAGTAACCGTTGACCATTTTATTGCACAAACCGCGAGCATGGTTTTGTGTCAAGTCAACTTCCTCATTTGGCAATTACATACACAGGGGCGGTATTAATCTATGGGAACTACTTGCATCTCTGTTCTGTCCCTATGGGGATGAAGAATTTAGGCTGCTTAGGAGCACAGTAGCCTTTAAATTACCCTGGTGTTGTGAGAACAATGACCCAAAATCCCTCAAGCCCCCCTCCATTGGTCATTTGCCATTCATGCCATTCTATATCGCATAAATTTTCAAATGCGGCACATTGCTTTATCACGAGTCTGAGTGCAGGTTCCTTAAGGGAAACAGCTTCTGCCTTGCTTTGGTAATCCGCGACTGGTACTTTCAACACCCACGGCTCGGTAACAGCGGTTACCCGTCCCGGCACGGCCACCCGTCCACCTCCTATCAACACTTGTTATTTATCATCAAGCTACATTTCAATACATCCCTCTTCGAGTTGAGGGGACTTTTGAAAGAGTGCTCTGATACAGATGTCACCATGTCACTGCTTTAAAGTCACGTCTGACAGATCCTCCTTTAACCAGTGCGTCAGTAGCAAAAATACAGATAGCACAGATGTATCTGATGGCTATAGCCCAGCATATCTATTGTTTTTTTTTGTTAAAAAAAAAAAATTTTTTTGCAAGGGAAATGGGAAATGACACAACGACGATTGCTATATATCATCTGGGCTTTGACACAATCTGCCAGACGCTCATACATGTGAAAGCCCCTAAGAATAAGTGTTGGAGAATGAGGACAGGTCACTGTCTATACCAAACATGGGGAGAGTGATGAAGGGTTACCTGCCTTGTTCCTAGAATTTTAAATCCCTGCTCCAACCATTCCAAGTTCGAATAGGCGTGGTGGCTACACCCATACCCTGTGTATGACTTGGCCACTCAGCATTATTGCGTAAACCATTACCTCAGTGTTCTCTTAGGCGTCTCCAGCAGGCAAAATGGACCAAAAATATCTGTCTGCTTCCTTTCTGCATACTCATACGCCCTTAAAGTGACAAAAACAACGTGCTCTGTGTTTTGCCACTGGCTTTTATTTCTGTAAACCTGACCTCCACTCTGTCTTTAAGGTCGCCATGCTGAAGGCAGTCTGTTTTTCTCGGGGCCGTTTATTTTGGTAATTTACTCGCGTCTGACTCGCAGTTACTTGCAACGCCTGCTCCAATGGAATGTCCCATCTGTGTTATCCTGACAGAGAGGCCGAAAAAGACGAGCAGAGCCTGAAACAAGCACTGTCAATCTATGTTGGCCAGCCTGTGTGCGCGACTGTGTAGATGTGCCATGCTTTAATATGGACAGAGTAAGGAAGTGAAGCTTTTTAGATGTTTACATTCACAGACATCCAGAATGTAAGTGTGATATGTCCTTTCAGACTGAGGCAAACAGAATGACCATGTCTCAAAACAACTTTCACTTCTCAAGGTCACCGAAGCTCAATCTACTTTCTAAAGTGAAACGTGCCACAAAGTGCCAGATTTCATAAACCCGCCATCCATGTTAATTTCCCTTCTTCTTGGAAAGCTAATAAGACATCGCCTTCAATTTAAAAGGTACTAATGGTTAGGACACCACGTCCATACAGCTAGACTGAGGGGAACCAATAAAGGGTTATAAACAGGCCACTGGTCACAGGCGTCCCGCTCGTTGGGCTGTGAGAGTGGAGGGGGCCTAATTAAGATGCCTCCGGTTGATTTCTGGTGAATAGGCTTCCTCTGCGTCTGAAACACTCACGGCACTGTGTACAGGGACAGCTCTCGAACATGGGCTGGGCTCAGGCAGCGCAATCCATGCAAATGCCCATCCAAGCACCGGACTTTCAAGTCCGTACCCGAGTGAACCCATCCCCTCCCACAGAGATAAAAAAAACATTGCGGCAGAATCAAACCCATGTGATTTCCACAAGAGCTACCATAGTAAATAAAGTGAACAGAGGGCTGTGGGCGGTTTATGGTGGATCTTGCACCTGTGTTGAAGCCGCACAAACAATTCGCCTCTCCATATGTGGTATGGACTTGCTGGGTCATGGCTGAAACTGGCTATGTATGTACATGCATGCATTTATGAACACCAGGCATATGTATAATTGAAAAGGCAAAGCTTTTCAGACTGTCTGAAAGATTAATTGCACGAAAGTCACAGCACAAGACCGATGCAGGAATAAATTCAGATTGTGCACCACAGCCTGGAAGAAATTTCAACTGCTCTAGTAACACCATGTCTGATGATAAAATCAGATTTGATTGCTTTGCTAAAACTGACAGGAAAAAGCTCACAATATAGACGATCAATGTTTTCAACCAACTTCTAATGCACTTTATTTACTAAAGAGAAAATTAAATGTCTGAATCTCATTATGAAAACTAGGATGTAAAATTAAACTTGTATGGAGAATTTAAATTAAACTGACAGTATGGTGAAAGATATTAATCCCCGCAAATTATATCTATAGTCTGGATTATATTAATACAGAATTTCCAAAGACAGTGGTATATACACACATTGCATAATCAAGTCCAAAGGGTGAAACCCAGTGTTTTTAAGATAGTCCTTAAATAAAAAACTACATAATTGCATTGCAGTGGATTTGTAAACTTCTCCTACTACATTACATTATCAATTAAAAAAAAAAACAACTAAATCTCGTATTTACACTGATCAAGGTCCTGATTTATTTTAACACGCAACTGGTTTCTTATCGTCATGATACGTACATATATTTTTCAGTCGTTTAGATTATAAAAATATCATTCAAGAAAAAGGGTGTTGAGTATACGGAACGTCCGTGAAGAGGGGGGTGTGTGTTTATTTATTCTTAGATTGATAAAACGTTGCAAATCGCAATGATATATTCTTTGTCGACTCAATGCACATGTTCCATAATTTGTTCTGGCAAAAGTTTCACCATGTATGAAAACATAAACACGTTCATGTAATAAAACAACATGGCAGATATTTTGACGACCACTCGAAAGACCGAATCTCTCACAATGGTGATTTCCTTCGCTAATAAAACGGCTTCAGGAACTAAACGTCATTTTATGAGGGATATGTGAGAGTATTATATTTAAAGGGAATTTATGCGGCATTTTTGCGACCAAAACATCGAAAATCGACCGATATCACTGGATGGCGTTCCAGTGTTTTCAGACATCTTAATTTCCGCTCGGTTCATGCCAGAATCTTTCGTGCAGTTGCATGATGTGTTATTATTTCGCCAAACGGGGGAACTTCACACGTTCAACTATGGAAGGTGGCATTATTTTACAGGTATGTGTTCAGCTCGGCTCCTGTGCCGCGGCGACCGGAACGTCACCGTTCGAGAAATCCAGAACGAATAAAACGACCGACTAACTCGTTACTTGGAAAACAAGCTGTTTAGGAAAGTAGCCATGCCAAGAAATGTCGCCAACGACATAGCTAAATATTTCCATTCAAAAGAATTAAGTATGTTAACACGATTAGGCACGCAAGTACAGGCATCCCCCCACGCCGCTTCGTCCATCGTATCTCACGAATGCAAACATGCAGATCGTGCGGTTAGAAAAATAGGACGCATGAGGTTTTCACGCCTGTTGTGAAAAAGCTGCATCCTTTCACGTTAGCAGCAGCGACACGGAACCCTGAAGCCAAGTGAAAAAAGGTGAAATCGATGGTAGAACCAGTATCCGATCGCCTGCTAACAAAGCCAGCTGCTTCAGTTTCTTCAAGTCCTAAGACGCAAGGGTGTCAGAGCAGAAAACACAACAATAGCACCGTCCTTGCCACCGTTCCTAATGCGGCTTTTTGGGGGCACCATGCGATCACATCAGACTGATAGCCTACAGGCGGCCGCATCCTATCCGTAGGCACCTCCACACGTCCAACTGCGCCCTTCAGATCGAGTAAGAGACACCTTACCATTTTCGCAAGATCCATAGTTTAGGCAAAAAAAAAGTGGGGGGGGGAGGGGGGGCAAAATGTGAACTCCAAAAAGAGCACGTTGAAAAAGCAGTGAGCGATAAAAATTAAACAAGTCAGATATCCAGGAAAGGTGGGGGGTGGGGGTGTACCGGGAGCGGTGCTAGCTCAACATGTGTCCCGAATTGCCAAATAGGCAAGTCCTTCAGTCCCTCCCGGCATGTCCTCCTCCAGCAAAGCTCTCCGGGACTCCCGACTAGCGCTTACTGCGGCCGCTCGCAGCATCCATGACTGGGAAAGTGCGGCGACACACAGGAGTGGGCACCTTGGCGTACTTGCATGAGTTTGTTCCCCCCCCAAACACAAAAAAAAAAAAAAAAAAAAAAAAAACACGCAGTGAGGACAAATCTTATTCCATAGTTCAGGTGTGATGACTGTGGTGGTGCACGATGATAATGATGATAATGATGCAGAATGGAGGGTGTCCCTAAAAAGAGAGCGCGCGCCCGCCTGAAACCGCAAGCTAAAAAAGAAACGGATTTAAATAACAAGAGCAAAACGGGGGGCGCACATCAGCGATTTAATTCAAATGGCACTGGGTAACCGGAGAAGGAGGGAAAGGGAGGAAAGGAGAAGGGGCGTAACGCTGCTCTTCACAGGGCGGCGAGAAAGGGAGGAAGGGGAGCCGGAAATCCCGCTGAGAGACCCCCTCTACTGCCATATTGACCCTCGGCGCAACTGACAAGAGCTTTCCAAATGACTCTTTCAGACACCTGAAACATCACTGGCGTCTACATTAGCGCTTTACTACGCGTTTCGTGTCCTTACAAATTTCTGGGCAGATGTGCATAGCTCAGTTACACGGAAAACAGAAAGTGCCTATTAGGAGGAAATCCGACTCCTGCGCAACCTGCATGAGTTCCAGACATCCCGTTATTTGTGGATAGGAAAGATGGAGACGACATTTGTTTAAATGCGGCATTTAAATACAGCATGCCTGCATTAAAAAAAAAAAAAACCCAACAAACTTTAATTTCGCCAACCGTGCGGTCCCACAGCGCCGTTATTCATTGCTTCTGTGGGTTAAAAGGCGACAGCACAAGCTTAACAAGTATTGTTTATATAGCCGAATATAAAGAAAATCTATTTTAATGCAGTCCATTATAACGGAAAAAGAATACAAGGAAACCACTACAATAAAGTCGTATTATTCTAGCCTTGGCACAAACACGTTTGTGTTCCCTCCAAATAAGCAAACGTCGCCCTCTTTTGGTTACATTTGATAAATCGTGAAATTACTCTAAAACTTACAGGTGTTAGACATCACTTTTAAAATTAAAGACAATACACGGCGGTCATCATCCATATCACCGACCAGATACCACAAGACACATTACTGGCGCAAACCATGTTTGAAATTCAACGTTGCTATAAACTGAACCAAATATGTAACTATCCATACTTAATATATAACTCAAATGATCATAATTTTATAAAATACATTATATTATTTACTAATAATTTGCATTAGTAGCTCTGAGCTGCCATAGTGACTCGGGAAACTCAAGTCCTCAGAAGACGTGCTCTTCAACAGACAGATGGAGACAAAACCTGTCCAGGACCAAACTAAGAGGCTACAGTAAGAGTACTGAGGGTCTCTACGTGGAGTCTGGCATCTGGGCTTCTCTCTCTAACACAGATAGCAGTCTACAGGGAAGGGGGGGCTGCCCTTTTGTCAAGGTACAAAAGGTAACCTTGAAATAATGATGCTGGGTTGTCTTTAAGATTCCAGAAGTTTTGTTTGCACTATAAGCAAAACAAAGGGGGGGGGAAAAGAAATATGCAAAGAAGACAAAAATGAGGGGTACCCAAGAAAACAACAGGGAAAAAAAATATATATAATAAAATAACAACCTGGAGATCCCTATTCCCTAAAATGGCCATACTTCTAACTACATCTTATCTATGTATACGGATTTGAGAGGTAATTATTACAAATCCTATTTATTATTTGGATGCTTAGAGGGCAGACAAAGTAATTACCTTGTCGCCCCTACAAAGCTAATTCACATAATTGGTTTGCTGATGACAATAAAATCAGAAAGAGGAGCACTGAGTGTTCCTGGTTTTTGCCATCTCAGTGCTTTCTGCACTCTCTCCTCTGTCGAGGTACATGCGGCCCATAGGATGGAGAAAGAAAAAAAATGCAAAACGAGCGATGGTGATGGGGGAGGAGAGAGTAGATAGAGTGTGCCTGTCTGGGCCTGCTCTGCTGGGCTCTGTCTGTGCCCATGGGATATCACCACACCCTCCACTATCCACCCCCAACCTTACCCAGACCCCACTGCATTCCACAGCTGCCAGGGCACCGATTACCATGGCAGTGCAGTGAGGGAAAAGGCGGCACCAGACAACGGCAGACGCAGAGAGGGAGGGCTCTGGGCCTTGGCCCGGAACCAAAAGTCTTTGAGGGGCTGGTGGTAGTGGTGGTTGGGGTGGCTGTAGGATCCCTGTGAGGTGGTGTGGTAGCACTGGAAGAAACCAAAAGCCCATTAAGGGGAAAAAAAATAAAATAAACTGGTGAGATTATGGTCTAAGGTCCAGAACTCACAGCTGCCTGTATCAACCTGTGAGGCTTCACCCAGGCTGCAAAAATCAGAAAAAGGAGGCAGCTCCTCATCACCCTACCCTGGACAGGAGCTGCAGGACATACGAGCCATTATACTGCACAAACAGGGCACTACAGTCATACACAGGATCCTACAACGGATGTCATAGCCTGAGTGGTCTTTGTGGGGGAGGGGGGTACAGACAGACACTGGCTTGCTAATTCCTGCCAGAAGGGTCATGTCTAGTCATTAAATGGTGTCTACTAAAAAGCCCTACAATTCAAGTATATTTTAAAGACTGCAGGGGGACTCTGCATCTCTCAGGCACGTCCCGGAAGAAACGGCAGGCATTATGAAGTGGCCAGGAAGCCGTGTTTGGAGGGGCGTTTCCTCCTTAGTGCAACACAAACAGACATGGCACAATGTCTGAATAGAATGACCTCACCTTTGAGACGAAGCTGAAATGTACTGCTTTGTGGTTGGAGAGTGTCATACAATTGTTAGTCACCCCCACCCCCCAAAAAATTATACATTATTTATACAGCTTTGTTTGCACAGTGATGCATGCTATATAGTTAGTCTGAACCTTTCAAAATACTAGGTTACCAAAATGCAATCTTGCTTTATTTTTGGCTCAATACCACAACTCACTGGGGGGATCCAGAAAGAAGCATTACCAAGAAGAAAAATTGGGTATAATTCTGGAAAAATAAAAACAATGATAGAGTAAAAATATTCATAGAAAATATAAGTACAGCTGAACTTGTGCTGAAATACTGCACCAATGATTAAAAAAATAAATATGCATTCAATAGTGCATGTAAGAAACCACTTCCAAACACACATCCATTATAGGTACCACATTTCACTAGCCTTTGAACCACAAAAAAGAATTTATATACAGCACCTCTGAGGAAGTATGGTGTTTTGAAGCAGAGCAATCTATAATAGAAATGTATAATTGCCTTTTAGGTTTCACACAATGCCACAATTTTCTGTAAGCGTATCCACCCATTCCTTCAAATACCTCAAACAATTTACTGACACCCCAAGTGACCACAGCTAGTATTTATTTCCTGAAGGAATTCAACTGTTGGTGGTATCAGCAGAACTCTGATTAAAGGGCCAAGTTCAGTTACAGGACAAACACATGACAAACTGTTTAGCAGTGATACAGTTGATCAGATAGCGACTGCAGACAGAAAACAGACTCAAAAAGCTATAAGGATTCAGCTGATACTGGGGAGCAGGATGGGAAATTCTGGCTATGCCTATCAGATGAGAGAGCCATACACACCGACCCACATTCTGCAAGCTGTGCAACCTGACCCAGTGACCTGCATGGAAAGGCCTGATCCACACTGTCACGCCAGTTCCATCAACAGAGACGGAGAAGGGGAAAAAAAAAAAAAAAAAAAGGAGACAAGTTTCCTGTGCCCTTTATGAAACAGGATTCTAGTGGGCAGGTTAGCAGGGTATCTCTATCTGGTGTACTTTCTCAGCTTCCTCCCGGTGATGCTTTTCCCCAAGCTGGCGACGTACAAATGCCTACCTGCTCACCGGCGCGTTTGCAACTGACTGACATCTTGTGATTTATAATTCATACCCTCTTCAGAGTGCTGAACCCAGGAATTAGGCCTGTTTCCCCATTTTGACCACAGCACTGTCCATCCCCCCCCAGCTACGCTGTCATTATCAAGTCCCCTGGGCTACCCCCCACCTCACTCAATCACTCCCACCCTCCCAACAGACAAATGGTACTTTCCAGAACTCATCGATGTTATCTTACACAGTGCAGTTTTATTACTGCTCTATAAGGTGTTGCTAAAAGCATTTTAAGTTGCATGACGGACACCCGTAGACTTGATACTTCCAAAGATTCAAAATAAAAGTAAGCAAATCAACATTCTACTTTTAACGATACCTGTTGTTTGTGTTGCTAACGCCCAAACTCCTCTTTTACTGCTCCGGGCAAATGTCTCTCACCTACTCCTTAGTGAGAGACATGGGGTTTCGATGTCACAGAGGGTAGAAAATGACAAAGGGCTGCCATCGGCCGCTTGGATTCACAGCACTTTTAACAACCGCTTCATTGTGGTGCTTGAACGATGTGCTTAAACGCGTGTTCAACACTTTCTTTGTGCCAAGTGCCCAAGAGAGTTGAATCATGGTGCCCTGTCCGTAATCGTGTCACAAGATCTCCATCGATACATTTGCTCACTCCTTTATGTCATGACATCATTTAAATGTTGATGATCCCAATGTATATTTAAACACGTTTGAAACAGATAAAAAAAAAAAAGAAGTTATTTTTGAGTGTGCAGCATTGGAAAGGCAACATAAACATTATGATATGCTAGTGGCTTCCTCAGTGCTCTTAATATTTCAGGACACTACATCATTATGACGCAAAACACTTCAAATCCAATGGATTGTCAGTCTCCCTCAGTTTAGCCAGGACGAGGTCACAGGCCCCTCTGTCTTTTTGCATTATTATTAATTCCAAACAATCAATGAACATACACTGGCTTCCCAAATAGTGAATAACACAGAAATCTGCATGCTTTATGTTCAAAAAGCTCACTCACCCATTTATAGTTAGGTTGTGATTTCATAAACGTACCCCCCCGGAGGAAACTGTATATTAGCATTCATATGTTTCTAGATTTTTATGCTACTATTAAGTAAAATTGCTTTATGCAAATACAATTGAGGACTTAGAAAAGACACCTTATTTCTGCAACAAGCAAAGTCCATTATTGGCCACATGAAGGCTTCCTAAAACTGCAGAATCCTGAATGCATGCATACTTGTTAGGAGAACATAGACTACAAGTTTTGAAGAACCTCTTTAGGACAACATTGCCAACTGCCTCACCTTCATGTATGCAGCTGCACCAGCTGAATGAGATGCAATGTCTAGAGTTAGTAAGTAATATAGGCTAATAATTACTAATGCAAAGTTGAATTCTTCAAAATTAAAATTTAAGGTTACATTTCAGATTCAAGTTTAAGAAATAGATTTGGTCAGATCACTACCAACATCACTAGACTACAGTGAGCATCTGGCTGAAGCCTTTGGTAAAGTATCAATGGAGAACATGGCACTTAAGGTAGATACAAGCAGCAAATTATACAATCAGATAAAGGGACAAAAGACTTAAGTATCAGCACATTCAACTGACTTTCAATAACACACCCCAATAATTAAACTCAATCAATTGCTCAATCCAGAAGAATCCTACAGAATATCATCCAGTGGTGGAGAAAAAGACATACTGGAAAACGGGGATGTGAAGGGTGGAAATGGCAAATTGAAAGAAAATGCCATAAATCCAAGCTATGGTATTCTGAATATCCCATTATTATTTGCTCATGAAACGTAAGATTACTTATCCAGCATTTACATTAGGCCAGCAAAGGTATTAAATTCTCATGTTAAATCAAAATATGATTCACTCCCCCCCTATTCAGAATGGTACATGCCATTGCACAATACTTCAATTCTCCAAGTGCGCCTGATTGTGGTAGAGCACACAGAGTTTACCTTCTAAACTTAAGTGGCGTATACCGCAATTTATAAGTAACGGGACATGCACTGACGAACACAATACTCAAATACACAAAATAAAACGTCATCCAATGATCAAGAAATACCAGTGTCGGACGTAGCGCAATCACTGACAACACAATCCAGTCATTAAGTAGATGTGCTTTAGGTTGTTACTACAGGCGCTGCAATGAAATACAGCGCTAAACCCATCTCGGACTTGTATGTGGGACGCCATCAAATATCACGCATGACATGGAAACATACCGGTTAATATGCAACACATTACTTATTCAAAATCAATTCCCAAATCCTTTAGTTGAAATAGCAATGGCAAATATACCGGACTCATAAGTTGAAGAGATCTCATTTAAACCACCCCTTGACCAAACGGCTACTCTCGCACTCAACTTCGTTTCCCTTCCTTCCCTTCCCTGTTTGAGTTTCACCTGTGTTCGCTCGAAGTTTTCTTTTTCCACTTCCAAACTGTTGCCACCGGCTCGACGGATCAGCCTGTTGGGAATGTGGTTCGGGACTTGCTGTATGGTGCTCTTCACTCGATCCATTGCGAGGACAGCGAGCTAGCGGGGGAGAAAACAGCAGCGTGCTCATGAAAATAGCAAAAGGGAGAAATCCAAGCTCCGGTCGAGTCAGAACAAGTAGCCTTTCTATGCGACTATGGAAGCTGAAAAGAACGCTAATCGTTTTTGCCGCTTATTTATTTATTTATTTTATTTATTTATTTTTTGGTCCACCGCCCTACAACTCCGAATCTAACATCCCAATATAGCGCAGATGAAATTCTGTCACAAACTCCTCCTACACTCGCTGTTTACGACTGGCTAACTTTAGAAATACCCGCCCATCGATATTTTGAAGTCTTGCCCTTTGTTTGGCCACTATGAAATCGATATAATTTAGCCCAGCCTTTCAGTAATATTTTACTAGCAAGACCAAGCGCTCTAGTCCGACATTGCATATAAGCCTACTGCTTAACACGAATTCCACAACAGACGGTCACATACAGTCACCGACTCCTGACTTTCCGATCACACATATCTGCTTTGACACTTAATTATTAAAAATATCTGATACCCTTATATGAGTATGTTGTACTAAATATCTAAAATTGATCTCTGGCTCATAAAATGAATGTTTCAGTGGTTTGTGCACACTGGCTTCCCGTCCAGAGTGAACCCGCGCCTTGTGCCCATGCTGCCTGGACATAGACTCCGGGCCCCCCAAGAACCCCGACTACAGGGTAAGCATTTAGAAGATGAATACATGATTTGCGCATTTTTTGTTTTTCATGACTCACTGAATTAAGTACTTGAACAACCCAAGGTGAGTTAGCTAGCCCAGTCCGGTGGAATTTAGGAAAAGGGAATCTGGACGGACATAAATAGCTTTTCATATTCATAAATGGCTAAATATTTTAGTATTTTTAAGTTTAATTTAAAGACAACAATGTGAGGTAGGTAGACAGCGCAGTATTGATATGCAACATTTTCCATAACCATTTATGCAGTACAGGGTTATGGTATACATATTAGATAGATAAAATAGACATATACAAACACAATATAGACAGCTATGAAGAGGATAAAGAATGGAAAGGCTGTTGGTCCAGATGACATACCTGTGAAAGTATGGAGTGTTTAGGAGAGATGGCAGTGGAGTTTTAACCAGATTGTTTAATGCAATTTTGGAAAGCAAGAGTGCTTGAGGAATGGAGAAGTGTACTTTTTACTTCAGAGTCTCTGAATTACGTAATAATCTGTTGTATTCAAACTGCTGAATACATACCCTTAGGATTCTATCACCAACATGACAGAGAACATGTTCCTTATGATGTTTTTGTTCTGAAGGAGTGTACATTCTGAAGAAAATGTTCAAAGGTTCTTGCCTAGGCTCACCATTGAACATTTTCTTTTTACATTTGAGAGACCTGCATAATGTTTAAATGCAATAATAGGAAAAACCACAGGGCATAGGAATGGGGGGTTTGACAACAAATATTGCTGCTCCCAAATATTTACTTTAATAATTACTTTAATTAATTTACTTAATATTAATCATTAATA
This sequence comes from Gymnarchus niloticus, assembly GCA_009936485.2. NCBI lineage: Eukaryota > Metazoa > Chordata > Actinopteri > Osteoglossiformes > Gymnarchidae > Gymnarchus > Gymnarchus niloticus. Next base: position 5,534,024 of record JAACJT020000032.1, on the reverse strand, counting down.
TAATATTTATACCAAACAGTTTTCAGGAATATGCATCAATCGCTTTCTGGTCATAAACCAATCAGTTTCGACAGTGGTGTTTCTCTTGGGAAGCATTGAAATCTCGACATAACAGTCAAATCCTAGATATTTTGGGCAAGTTATAAATCCCATCTAAATGCGTTTTTTAGATCTAATAAGAAAGATATGTCCGGGAAAAAGAAGAGGTATGGTCATTCTGACCTTAACTTAAATAATCAATAACGACAGTCAGTGTTAGTGACTTAAATAATCAATGATCACACACAATGATCACAGTATTATTGTTATTGATTTATTGGTTTTTATTAAACTTGCACAATTAAACTGATTTTTTCAATTATATTTGAGGTAAACACACTGTTTCCTCGACACACCTCAAGACCAAGACTGTCCAAAGCATGTGGTACCAACACTGAAGAGACAAGTGTTTTGCCAGATTTTGCTACCCATCAAATAAGGCTACTGCTGTGCCCCCTTTACTCCAAGTCTGATCGGATTTGTTACAGACATCCATTTGAGTTTTACTGCTTTACACATAGTGTGATGTCCTGCTGGTGACCACCATTTGACATACAAGTTGTTGTCCACCAATGATCAACTCTTTCACCACTGCTCTTTGATGTGTGCATGGACACGGTCACAGCCGATATCCAGAGTCCCCACTCGTGGACACTGCTCTTCCCAGACGATGTCATGCTTACCAAGGAAGAAAGCCAAGACCTCGAGTACCTAATGCAGAATTGGAAGGAGCAGATGGAGGAAAATAGACTGCGACTCAACATCAAAAAGATGGTGTATATGGAGTGTGGACAACAGACTGATGGCACCATCCAAATTGATGGACAAGACCTTAACAAAGTTGAATCCTTCAATCATCTCAGCTCGCCTGTCAACTCAAATGGTGACTCACTCCCCGACCCCTGGGCACGCATCAAAGCCGTGTAGCTTAAGTGGAGGCAGGTGAATGGAGTCCCTTGCGACCAAATAATACACACCCGTCTGTCTAAAGGCGAAGATTTACAAAACAGTTGTATCCCCAGTTGCCCTATATGGAACAGAGTGTTGCCCAGCAGCAACAAAGCATGGATCTGTCCTGTGGGCAATGGAAATGAGGATGCTTTGATGGACGCTGTAATGGAAAATTACTAGAACGTGAGACTTCAGTAATTAATAGAAATAGTGTTGGGAAAAATGTGACCTTGTGT
>JAACJT020000032.1:5508997-5526502 GCA_009936485.2 Gymnarchus niloticus | reverse complement strand
AAAGGGGTGTTGGGGGGGGGGGAAAAAAAAAAAACAAAAAAAATAGGGGAAAGGGAAAGAAAAGAAAAGTGAAGAAACCCCCCCCCCCCCCCCCCCATGTGTTACTTATTACATTTAAAGGTCTTACCGCCTTTGTATCTTAAGTAGGATGAACATCAGTCCTTGGGGGTCCAGGAAGCGTACTTTGACATGGAGATCTACCCTGAAAGAAAGGTGCTGTTTATTTAACCTGAGGTCCAATGTTGCCCATATTCATGCCGTTTGGGCACATTGAGATATGTGCTGACGTACACAAAACGAATTGGTTACTAATAAATTTTCAGTGGGCAAAACAAGTCATGTCTAAATGGACAAAAACAACACTGTCCCAAGTGTAAGGTCCAAAATGAGCATTTTGTATCGTTGGTTATGTGGAAAGTCTGAGTCACGTGACATATTCTATTTCTGTGTTTTCAAGCACAAGTCTGACTGGCTTTTCACCATCCATAACAATAAGTCAATTAACACCAGTAACTAGAAGGCAAATATGGCTGAGCATAATAGCCTGTGGACAGATAGTGACCCACATCCATGTATTGGATAAGTGTTTGGAAGGTGGATGTTAGTTTGGGTACTGCAACTTTTGGAGGACGTGTGGAGGCTTCCGAACCGTTCCCACCTGTTTCCATAGCGATTATAGAGTAGCAGGGAGCTTCCCCAGAGCCACAATGTCAGGGAAGCAGATGTCACAATCTGAAGTTAATTTAGAGGCACCAGTTCACGTAAACATGTCTCTTTGGACTGCAGGAGGACACCTGCATAGTCAATGGGACAAAATGGCACCTACACAGAATCAAACCCTCCACTCAGTAGAGTTAGGGCTACAGTGCTGGACCACCATACCACACACACGTACAGCACCGTGCAAAAGTCTTGAGCCGCCCCTCATTTCTTCATATGCTTCCAAAGAGCCAGACTATCATATTTACCTCATGTAGTCTTGAGGAATAGTTCTCCAGGCTTCCTGAAGGACTTTTAAAGTTTTCGGCTCTCATTTTCGATTCAGCCGCTGTACCTGACCAGTTTCAGAGGAATGTTGTTTGTTTGTTTGTTTGTTAAGCCACACAGTGACCTATGTATGAATCATTCAAGCATAACAAAGCCATCTAACTTAAGGCACGAACCGGTGAAGAAACGGGTGTGGATGATTACAGATGATGTTGCAATAACTCACCGTAGCTATTGTCCCTTTTTACTAGCAAAATATAAAGAAATGACGGGGTGGCTCAAGACTTTTGCCCAGTACTGTACGTGAACTCCAAAAGAGGAAACGTGAGGAAATTCATAGATCTCTTAACTTTTATAAGACTCAAACTACGACTTGAATAGGTTGGAAAGAAAAGTATTAGATGTTAGACTTATTAATAACTGTCTCGGGATTCCATTGCACCCTAAAACAGCCCTGACACCTTAAACTCAATGTTCTCTTGATAGGGCAATTGGAGACGGGTGATCCCGCTGTAATCCACGACCTGAAGCATGTTGTGACGCTGTCAGCAGCAGCGGAAAAGCCCAGTCATACCACTGGGGTCCCACACACTCCCACTAAATGACGGCTCTATATATAGCTGCCAAGTTGAAAGGAGATCTCAGAACACACGTACTCCTCCCATCACGAGGGGTGCCGCCACGTCTGTCAACACGTCTTCCACCCTGATCTGCAGACCCCCGCATTGTACTGTACGTCAGCCAACGACAAAGACAGAAGAGGAAGCCGGCTGCGTGTTGGGGGGCTTCATTTTCGGCACACGTTTCATGACGCAACTCTGCTACTTGCCATCGAGATCCGAGATGGAGGCAGAAAAATTAAATCGTTGTGAGAGAAAAAAAAGGCTTCAAGAAGCCACAGTGGATATGATTCCTCTGCATAATCAGTCAGTGATTCATTTAATGCGATGGAAATCGATTAATGGTCCAGCAGGAAAGGGGTTAAACTGGGCAGGGACTGGCCAAGCATGTTGGTCACACACACCATGGGTTTCATAAGCTTACTCCTCTCAACACTAGCGTGAGCTAATAAGAAACCTATAAAATACCGACGTCTCATTTCGAGCTCTGTTGCTTCTCACTTCCATGGCTAGGGGGCAGAAATGCCTCCTGCACTCAGTGTGTGGAGCAGAGTTTTAATCTTTTTCTTGTGTTGTGCAGGAGTTTGGGTCTCCTCCTGCAGTCCAAAAACATGCAGTTAGGCTAACCGGCACCTGTAAAGTGCCCATAGTGAGTTTGTGACTTTGTGTGTGTCTTTGTGACCTATGGTGGACTGTCATCCTCTTCAGGATGTACCCCTGCCTTGTGTCCTGTGCTGCTTGGGATTGGCTCCAGGCCCCCCATGACCTTGACCAGAATAAGAAATTGGAAGATGGACGGATACTAATCTTGTTTTCAGATTTATGGCGGGTCCTGGAATCTACCCCAATCAATGTGAGCCAGCAGTTCTAACAAAACAACAGGGGCTGGATCCACCGGGACACTATGCACTCTGTCACAATACCAGTCGATGTCCTATCGTGCAGGAATAATGGATTGATCACGTGATGTTGGAGGAGGGGAGAAATGCCATATGAAGTGGAAGTATGTAAGGAGGAATTCCAGAGTATTTGTCATGCATTTTTCATTCCAAGCATGCTGATTGACTGGTTTCTTTATATTTTCCTGACTGTGTGGTGAGATGTGTCTGGGTTATGTTCGCTGACCCTGCATTGGGCGGGTGATGATAAAAAATGGATGTATGTAATTAATACACCCGTGACTTTGGCAGTAATTTGCGGTGTGGTTTTTATGCCTTATAAACACATCACATTCCCATCCAAATTTAGATTTATAAAATAGTGAAAGACCGTGGGATTTCATGGAAAATATAATGATTGCACAATCGTTTGAGAATATCTAAAATTACTGCGGGATCCAAAATACCTTTATGGTGACTGAATTGTGAAGATCTTTCTTAAAAGATAGGACAGCTCTTTCGCAAGGCAGCTGGCCTTTAAATGCATCAACATCGTGTTGATTTCTTGTTGATATTCACCCTCGTACCGTGTTAGCTTTCTGTTACTATCTGTTGTGTTGCCGGTCAATCCAAGCGTTTCTTTCCGTCAAATTCCACAGCTTTACGCAAGAGGCGGGATCTGGCACAAATTATGGCTCTGATTTGACGGCGACTTTGCGTCACCAGTGACGTAACGAAACGGCAGCGGGATCTCGTGATTAGCCAATGACGTTACGCCATACTCCTACAGTTCCCGAAACTGGGCGGGGCCAGTCGTCAGTTCATTAGTGCGAGTGTCTCATGCTAGCCGGTATTTCAGCGCCGCGCCTTCGGAGTAAGTGGGCTAGAGTTGGGAGGATTATTTATTTATCTATTTATTTGCATTCAAAAGCTTTTGCTTAAATTATGCTGTGCTTGTGCCTTTATGTGCCCGTTTCCGACTCGGATCGGATCGAATTTGAATACTTCGAGTCTAATGGATTACCTTCGGAATTGAAGTCGCTCTTCAAACTGAGCTTATTTCTGCCGTCTCAGGAGTTTTCTACCTACCAAAAATGGCGAAAGGTAGGAATGCATCTTCTGAACATTTGTTCCGGTGTTCACGTGTTTTCAGTGAAAGTTCCCTATAGTTCAGTTGAACTGAAGGTAGCGAGATAGAATGAATAAAAAAAAACGATGCCGGGAAGTCACGAGACCGACGCATTCCTGCGTTTCCTGTGACTCTCACGCGGGTGCCGGAAGTGGCCATATTTGGTCAAACCGAAATTACGGATTGTGGTAAAATCCCGCGCTGAAATGTCGCAGGCATGCGGGAGGGTCAGCAGGGCATATTTTTTCCCCAGCGTCAATCTGTATAATCATTTCGTTGATGGCGAAGCTGTCCTTCTCAGGTGATTACTGGTTTAGCGTTTTATAGCAGAGTGTTTTAATGCATTGCCGCTTTAGTCTGGCTGAATGGCTGCGACGATGCCATGTATTAATAATTGTGATTAAATGTCAGATTGTCAAACACGAGGGCGACGCTGCTTGGCTTTTTATTTTTATTATTAATAAACAGAACTTTCGTTTTGAGGTCGTATCCCGGCTTGGTTACAGTGTTAAGCTGATAGTTGAACTGTGGGCGCAGGGATGAAGACGACGCAATATGATCAAATATTTTAAAATTAAAATCTGTCGTCTTAAACATGATAGTCTGAGGGTTTCGTTAATGTCTGGACAGTAGGAAGGGAGGCGGTAATCTAGGCAGTTGGGCTCTGACGTTGAAATCCAGTTGGATTCTTGATACCGAAATGGTGCGTATTCAGCTGTATCGAAGTTACATGTTAATCTTTCTTGAATCCTAGAAAACCGAGAAAGTTGATGAAAAAGATGGCCAACTGGACTTTGAAGAACTTGTTCAGTACCTTAGTGACCATGAGAAGGAGCTTAAACTGGTTTTCAAGAACCAGGACAAGAAAAGCAATGGTATGTACCCCCCCCCCCCGTCTTGATTAACATCTGTGATCTCCATGGTCTCACTGAACAGTTCTGTAAATTGTAATTATTTCTGTTGAAGGTCCCATTGGCTCTCGGGAGGTCATGCAGTTGCTCCAGGACCTTGGAGTGCGTGTTTCCCAGCAACAGGCCGAGAAGATCCTTAAGAGGTGAGCCTAGGGACAGATCAGCACCAGGGTAGAACAGTTCTCGATTTCCCTAGCCACATAAATCCAGAGGGGAACTTACAATGCTGTGGTGATAACAGAATCTATGTGCCTGGACACTAATGTGGGGAGAGTGCCACGTCTAATATACCCCCCCCCCCCCATCCTCCATAGCATGGACAAGAATGGCACGATGACAATTGACTGGGCTGAGTGGAGACGCTTCTCGTCCATACCACCAGTGGAGAATGTCCCCGAGATCATCCTCTACTGGAAGCACTCCACGGTAAGGAGACCCCCGTATCTCGTGCATGGAATTTGGCATGGGACCTTAACCGGGAAGAAATTGGAGTAACTGCCTGGGATGGCATAGTCCCTCCTGATCAGACTGACAATGCTGTTAGTTCTGAAGGTGATCATGGAGGTACTGATGTCAGAATGTAACTATTACTGTTCACTTGGGGTTAAGTCTGAAATACTATTTATAGCTTGAGTCTGCTCTTTATTTGTTCATCTCATTACTTGCTGTCTTGAGGACCTGGTGCTGTATTAGGTCTGTTTGGGTTAAATACCACACCCGTTGCATGCTCGGGGTGTTGCGAATACCTGGGTTTTTGAGACTACCTTGTCTGGTATGGCAGCTTAAGGTGCATCTTGAAATGTGCCTTAAAGGCTGAGTCTGCATCTCTGAAATCGTTTAACGTGCAGAGCAGTGAAGCCTGGCGACAGCAGGGGAACATTTGCTCTTAAATCATGGGGCCCCAGCTGCTCTTATCTGGAAGTAGCTTGCATGATTCCTGCAGCACTGTCATGTGAGTAGGCTGGGTGGATTTCAGAAGAAACCCTGCCCACTCACCACAGAAAGGTTATGGTGTCACATCTCACTGACCCCATTTAGAATTACGTAATGTGTCTGGTGACGGGCAAGGTTGTGCCCCTTAGATGGCCATGCATGCAGTTGGACTAGATCTTACAAGCACTACATTCAACCCCTCTCCAGCCTAGCGATGTAGCATGCCAGGTGTCTGCATGCAGTCTGTACACACAGCTTGAAGGCAATGGCAAATTTAACTGAATGTCTTTGCTCAGTATACCACACTTTGCTATTTTGGTTTCATGTGTCCTTGTTCAGTTGGAAGCACTTGCTTCACCTGCTTATCACCCCCCCCAGATATTCGATGTCGGCGAGAACATGATGGTGCCAGATGAGTTCACAGTAGAGGAAAGAATGATGGGGATGTGGTGGCGCCACCTGGTAGCTGGTGGAGGAGCTGGCGCAGCCTCTCGGACCTGCACTGCCCCCCTTGACCGCCTCAAAGTCCTCATGCAGGTGAGGCCTTGTCACCGACACACCTCCATGTCGTTATCGCTCCCTGCAATGCTGATGGAGATCTGCTTGTTGCGTAATCCGTGTCAGGATATGGTGCTGTTCAGCTAAAGTACACTTGTTGCAATAGTTAATGAGTAAATTCTCAGCCTTGGTTGAGTAGTTCACTGGGAGTGACTGCCCAATCAGAGCTGACGAACCAGCACTCCTCCGCTGAGATCTGATTAGAGCTCAGTCTGTGGGCGATCCGCCAAGCTGATGTCTGAGCCGATTGGTACTTGCTTTGCCTCGTTTGTGGACTTTTGGCCAAAGTTCCACGTTTTTCCTTTCCCCGTGTCTAGCTGGGTTTACTCACTGATCATCCGGTTCTGTCCGGCTGTCCTTAGACCAGTTTATTCTGTTTGGCCAACGATTCTTGGCATGGGTGGTTTGCTAACTGTTCATGTTGCACTCTCTCAGGTCCATGGGTCGCGGAGCAACAATCTGTGCATCGTTGGGGGGCTGACTCGGATGGTCCGAGAGGGTGGCATGCGATCTCTGTGGCGGGGCAATGGCGTCAACATTCTCAAGATCGCCCCCGAGTCGGCCATCAAGTTCATGGCTTATGAGCAGGTATGGGAGAGTGAAGCTGATCTGTTGGCATGAGAGCCAGCCATGATGTGTTCTGGGGGTTTATTTTGACTCGTATCTCCTTCCTGCAGATCAAACGCCTGATGGGGAGCAATCCAGAGTCGATCAGGATCCAGGAGCGCTTTGTGGCCGGCTCTCTGGCTGGAGTCATCGCCCAGAGTAGCATCTACCCCATGGAGGTGAGCTTCCACTGTAGAGTCTGTCGTCAAGTTGCCGTGACATCCTTGTGGTCCACTTGCAGAGCAGAGCAGCGCCATCCGGACACATCCTCACAGTGGCCTGACTCCTCCCCAGGTTCTGAAGACCCGGCTGGCGCTCAGGAAAACCGGCCAGTACTTGGGCATCGGTGACTGTGCCAAGCACATCTTCCAGAAAGAGGGCCTGGCGGCATTTTACAAGGGCTACGTTCCCAACATGCTGGGCATCATTCCCTATGCAGGCATCGACCTGGCTGTGTACGAGGTAAGCAGATTGGAGATGTTTGCGGGCCCCCCCCGAATGTGTGGTAGACTGGTTGCCCTCTGCTGGGCCCATATGCAGTACTGATCAGGCTATGCTTCCTGGCTCTCTCCTTTAAGACCCTGAAGAACACCTGGCTGCAGCAGCATGCCACAGACAGCTCAAATCCTGGCGTGTTTGTCCTGCTTGCTTGTGGAACTGTCTCAAGTACGTGTGGCCAGCTGGCTAGCTACCCCTTGGCGCTGGTCCGGACACGCATGCAAGCACAAGGTAGGCCTGGGGGTCCCCGATGCGGTCAGCTTTAGGGTTTGTGGTCTTTAATTCTGCTTTTCCAGTGGAGTGCTGCCCATCCTCACCAATTTTTAAACCCTTCCTCCCCCCCTAAAGAAACCTCAGAGAACAGTTCCAGAATGACCATGAGTGGCCTCTTCAGACACATCCTCAGTACGGAGGGTCCCGCGGGACTCTACCGGGGCCTGGCTCCTAACTTCATGAAGGTCATTCCTGCTGTCAGCATCAGCTACGTGGTGTACGAGCATCTGAAGGCGAGCCTTGGTGTGCAGTCGCAGTGATGAGGCTGGCCAAAGGACTGACGAATCTCAGAAGGACCTGAGGTTTAGGAGAATGCTTCATTCTGTGAATGTCTGACTGAAGGCGAACGGAGGTGCGGCTCAACACTAAGGCGACTCAAAGGTGCAGTGGACTGAAACACTGGCAGAGGAAGTATCATCGTCATAGGGCTGTGTCTGTCTTAATTGCAGACTGGATAATGCGTTCTGGAATATCACCGTTTCAGAAACGTGAACGAATGCTGACTACTTGGGACCAGTCTAACATCTGTCACTTTCTGTGCAGGGCCTCTGTGGCCAAAACTGACGTCCAGGGTTGTCAAAGGGGCTCTACCTTCTCCACTTGAATTTCTTATCTGCACTTATTGTCCTCCAAAGGATAGTGTTCCAATTTTACAATGACAATTAATTTAGTCTCTTGATCGTTTACAGGATTGCGTGTTCTGGGTAGTGCTGACTTTGTTACTGGAGCTAATGTGATCTAATCAGGCAGGTCAGAGTAGACATTTTTTCATCTGGCTATCTGAAACAATCTTCCAGAGCAATAGGGAAATTGTAGGTTTGAGCTTTGTTTTGGTGATGGGGGTTTTTTTAAACTAGTTTTAATTGGGTGTTTTATGGAGTAACACTTCTGATTGGTGTTCCTTTCTCACTCCTGCTGCACAAGACTGAATAGCCTAGTAAAAATGAATGCATCTGCTTTTTTACATCTATTGACATCAAATCTCTAATAGTTTCACTGCACTGATGGTTGCCTGTGTTAGCCAGAAGATTGTTGCAAGTTAAACTTTATTTGGAATGTAAATTCGGGGGTGGGGATCAAGTAATCTGCATCAGGTTGTGCAGTGTATGTAGGGAGTGTTAAATACGGTATTTAATGCAGCTTTCACTGCCAGTGTCAAGACTTTTCCTTCAAAGAAGGATGTCTGGATTCTTGAAGTTTTAGCGCCCCCTATCTGTGAAACAAAGAAACAGGCCAATCTCTCGCATTGTCCTCTTTCGTCATTCTCTCTGCATATTTCCACACCTAGGTTTTCAGATTTCTTGAAACACGGGTTTTTTTTTGCACTTTAATCTCAAATGAAATTAAGGCGGCTTTAAATGATGGGATTCATCTAACTTTTGACTACCTTAATTCCATTTGTCCTACAGTGGAAAACAATGTAGACAGAGAAACTGGGAGATGTGTAATCAACCATGATGGATAGTCTTGAAGGTCATCTTACTCAATATGGAAGGGAGGTGTGAACTGCTTTCTGAATCATGGCGATTTCTCTACCTCTTAACCCTTTGTGTTTGTCACATTGATTTGTATAATTGTACTCCAGGTAAACCTGTGTGAAATGCATCTATTTAAAACTTGTCTTGCGCATTAAATCCTGTTGTATGAAAGCTAAGTTTTAATCGGTGTATGAGGATAGAACTTGTGCTGCTCTTGTAAATGAGTGAATGTCACACAAATGTATGTATGGTTCTTAAATAAAAACCATTAGATTTGCACAACCGTCTGTCTCGCGTTTTAATAAAATTTAACTGGCCGCACTCCTGTAGTCTGAAGACATGCAGTGAGGCTAACTGATGACTCAGTTGTCCGTAATGAGTCTGTTGGAAGCTTTTGGGCAAAGTGGGCTGTGCGGAGCTATAGAAAAATGACCAATTGCACCCAAATTGGTAGGTCCCTACTCTAAAGACTGGTCCATGTCTAAATTTAAAGTGGAAAAGACTGATGGTTGCATCCCTAATTTAATTATGAGCCAGATCTTGGGGGGGGGGGGTGCCATACTCGGGTAACTTTACTGATATCGACAATTTGTGCCACTGCATGTCGCTTTGCTGGCATTGCTGCTGATCACTATAAAAGTAGGCCTCAAATGTATTCCAGCTTAATCAAAGCCTTTCTGTCCACTGCTAAATCGATCTCCTTATGATTCCACCATCACGGTGGCACAAAGTAATTCCCTTAATATTCACAGTAACGACATGACAGCATTCCGACACCAGACCCTTAAGTCATTACACTGTATGTTCCGTTAGGGTCTCTCAATGCTGGGGTATTCAGCATTGCTCAGTGAACCACCGGAAATGCATGAAAGGATCTGTCACTAAACACGTCCCAACATCGCCCTCTGGCGACATGGTCACATAATGGCGGAACCGACAAAAAGCAGAGTGAAACAAGGAAGTGCAGTTTGACCAAGCCGGGATTAACCGCTAAAAGACCACTGAGGAGGACAGGCACACTTCCTCACCGCTTGCTTTAACTTAGTCGCAATTCCACTGCTAGGAAGTGGGTTGTGGTTACATGATGATACTTTGTTTGCCATCCTTGTGATCAGGACGTGGTCATCCGCCAATGAACGCCGGCTTCTTGCTGAGGACGGCGCAGGTGGTCCTGACATGGGGTATAACGCTGATCCTCTTCCTCCAGGACACGGGTGATTGATGGCATCTTCCCTGTTAAGTGTGCTAAACCATACGCGGTGGCTGAATGCATGTAGTGTTCGGGCTCTTAATTGCCGTTAAAAATGAGGATAAGTTAGTAAAATATATTTACAGTTCGGTGATTTTTTCTTCGTGTAGTGTAAAATATTAATTGCTTGTTAGGTACATACCGCGGTACAGTACAAGTCCCACTTAATGTTGCGGATAAGGGTGTAGACCTTTGACGTACCTTCAAGCCAGCAATCAGGGAGCCTTCCTACGATGGTCTATAACGTTATATAACTAACATTACCGTAACGTTCTTAAAACGTGGACCGGGAACCTTAACCGAAAAAGAGCGTTGTAGGAACGTTTTTAAAGTAACATTTTTTTCCCCCCAAAAAACATTCCTGGAACGTCCAGAAAACAGGACGTGAAACGTTCTAACAACCTTAAAAACAACGTTTTATAAACGTTCTGCTAACATAAAATTGTTAGCTGGGAAGTTGCAGGGCCAGAATCCTAGGAGGATTAACTTGAGGGCATGGGTATTTATAGTAACACAATCTTCCTTCACAATGAATGACTAAATGTTAACTATTGTCATGTAACATAAGATGTGCTCTGATTGATCTTCTGTGAGGTACAGATTTGCGAAGACAGGAGCAGGACGGCGCATTGCTGCTACCCGCACTGTTCCTCCTGCTGGTCCTTCTGTCTGTCCTGCTGTACCTCGGCGTCTCCCTCATGGACCCCGGATTCGTGCTCTCCGACACTGAAGCGGAGGTCCGAGGCAGCCAACACCGCGTCCGCATTCCAGTCCCAGGTGATTGTGTCACTGAAATGACCTGACCCGCCTTTTGGTGGCATTCCAGCTCTTCGTTGGCTTGTCCCAGGAGCAGCAGGAGATGAACCAGCAGCTTCTGAGTCGCCGCTGTGGTTACTGCCTCCTACAGGTATGGTGTGATTTGGGTAAGGTGGCACCTACCAGTTTTACATCTACTGGTTCAGAGTGGTTAATGGGAAAAGTAACCAACGACCTTCATTTGCAACACTTTTGATTGAGTTACGCTAAACAAAAATGACACAAATTAAGTATAAAGACGGTAGTGGATACAAGTAAGCTTCCACTTTGGATTCTGAAGGCTACTGTTAGCTTAATCGAAATGCACCCATTACTATAGTATTGAGGGAGTAAATATTTTTCAATTGATGTTCCAGATTTTTCCCTCAAATTTTGTTTTTTCCAAAGTTAACTGATAGTCAGAGTAGCCATCGTACACCCTGTGTTCCTGGACTTGAGTAGGTGTGTAGTCCTGTCTTTGTACCCGCCCTTCTGAGCAGCAGCCAATGAGAGCCCGGCACTGCCAGACGTGCCGGCACTGCGTGCGACGCTTTGACCACCACTGCCCGTGGATTCATAACTGCGTAGGTGAGAGAAACCACCGCTGGTTTGTGCTCTACCTGGCTGTCCAGCTACTAGCTCTGCTCTGGGGACTCCATGAGGCTTGGTGAGTTGGACTTAAAGCCACTCTCCCTACTTATATGGGGGGTATAGTATTACCTCTGTCTTTTTCAGTGTGTGACAGGCTGGGTTATTTTTAGGGGTGGGGGTAGCTGAGGACAAGGAGGTTACTGCTGAGAGTTGAATCACATGCATGGGGTAATGGTGATCAAGGCAGCTGTATGACTGCCTCTCCCTTGTGTTTTAATGGCAAACACTGTAGCTAAGCAACTACAGTTGGTCAGCAACTGATGAAGTGTCTAAATGACGTGATTGGTGGATTAGGTCAGGGTTTGACCAGGCCTCCTCCTGGGACCAGTGGCTGCGGCAGAATGGCTTCCTGCTGGTCGCGTCCTGTGTGATGGCCACGTTCTCCGTGGTGGTTCTCCTGCTGCTGGGTTCGCACTTCTTCCTGGTCTCCCTCAACGTCACCACCTGGGAGTTCATGTCACGCCATCGCATCTCCTACCTCAAGTACCGCGGTGCCGAGGAGAACCCCTTTGACCGTGGAACCTTCCGGAACCTATGGGGGTTCTTCTGCATCCGCCGCCTGGTTGTTTGGGAGGAGGTTTATGCCAAAGGAGGTGCCACCTTTGCCTAGTCTTCAGCCAGAACATCCCTGCTTGGTGTTGCAGTAGGGGTATGCTTCCCAGACTAGACTCCCAATCCTGTCAGGGTCACTGCATAACCGTTTCTTAAAAATAGATGGGTGCACATGTGCCTTGGAAGTGGGACATGCTCCAAGTTTGGCTTTTACCCTCCCATCTTCTTAGGTGTGAGAACAGAACCATTTCCATATTGCCATAAGACGAGGTCTACTGTGCTCCAGCAGGGCTTGATTTTCTGTTGATGGTTGGAGGCTAGCAGTATTTCAAGGACTTAAAAACAAATCAGAAAGTCTACTTTTTAAGTAGGACAGAGCCTATTTTTCCCTGCACTGTAGAACACACCCACCCAGGGGAGTGGGTCTGCAGTTGACCTTGGACCCCCAGACGTTTTCCTCCTTGCTGAGGAATATTTGGTTCTTCGGCACCATTTTCTTCTGGCCGCTGCCTTTTTTCATGAAAATATATTAACACATAATCCTGTTAAGTGCCTTGAAGCAACTGTGTTGAAAAAGGCACTATACGTTTTTCTGAAGCCGGCTGTTATGGATTTAGGGCCATTAATTTTTAAATAAGTCATTAAAAATTAATCCTTACTGTCTGCAGCGATTGATGTTGCCAGTATATCTTAGTTCATTAACAGATTTGCTTGGTTAATGTTAGTAACTACAGTTTACGTTTTATATTTACAGTTGTCTTCAGCGTAAATGTGGAGTTCTGGCATCACGAGGTCCTTTAAAGACAAGAGGGCACAATAAATCCCATAGTACGAGTTCTTACCTATTCAGTGGCTGAATTTTCTGTACTGTGGGACGAGGCATTAACAGAGATGTACAGAAATACCAGACATGTTTAGAAGTGCTTTAGTATGGCTAAATACCCTGAATGCCACGTGTCACCTTAAAGGGGATTTTAAGGACATTATTACCTTTAGAAACTCTACACAGAGTGATGTTCATTCCAATCAACCAATCAGTGTGACCTCTCTCTACAGTAGAAATTACACAGCACTTCTTAATGTTCTGGGATCATATTTGTACCCAGAGACTCCTAAATGTCAACTTAGAATAATGTTGCCAGTTATATCATTTTTTTTCAAACGTAAAATAAATTTGAACTCTTACCCCTCTGACTCCACATATTCTTAATTTCAGTAGACATTTATATACCATTCCCAAAGTGAGACATTTTATTATGTGGACACAGGACACAAGTCTGATCTACGTATTTAGAAAGCAGTTTTTTCCCCCTTCTCTTGCAGTATAAATCACTCCAGTAGTAACATACATTCTTCATACGGTCAGCAGCTATTTAAAGTGATTTCCAACATAAATAAATTGCTTGGCTAAACTCTGCTGTCCCACAAAGTGCTCATGTCGTCCAGGATGATGACCTTCATAGCAATATGCTCGGGTGTGAATTAAATCCTTACCTTCATCAGTTCACAGCAGCGTGTGAGGTGGAACACGTCCGTGAGCACAGGGAAAATGCTTTCCGTTCAGGGTGGCTCATGTCTGCTTCCTCCAGGTCAGGTTATTTTCAGTTTGAGGCGTTTCCATATCAGCATCAGGTCGCACCCATCGTTAGAGCACGGCGATGTCAAAGAGGCACTTCTTAATTCAACAGCACGTCAACCCTTAGGCTAAACATTGACATGAATATGGACTCATATAGTTTTATATTATATGTATACAGACACAATACACAAATATAAATGTATGAACTGATTACTAGTGTTCTGCAGGGGCTAATGCCCACCGTAGGTCATATTGGCTGGCAGATTGATTCATTCAACGGTCACCAAGTTGTATGGTTAAAAGATGCAGTGTATGGAAGAGTAACGATGCAAAAACAACAAAGCTGATTTGGAAGGGTATGTCTTTGGGAAAGAGTACAGGAATGAGATCTTCCTGCTTTAACTTTTTGTTTGAAGGTGCATAGGACTGCGCTGAGGCCCATTCCAGAAAGCAGGTTTAACCGATCCTACAGATAAACCTTAATTCTTCTTGGAGAAAACTGATAGCCTGACTTCAGGATTTGTCGATTCCCCGAATCTCTTTGAATTTCTCCAATCAGAATATGTTAAACCTGCTTTATGGAACAAACCCCCGGGTCTCTGATTCTGTATGATGCAGCCACAGGAGGTTCAACTTAGTTAAGCCTTATAGTGTGAATAACCTAATGTATCAGTGTGTGAACAAAGAAACACATAGAAACTTCAATCCATCTTAAAAGATGAGCTAGCAGATTCATGGAAGATTAAGTACATCAGAGACTATTAAAATAAAGTTTTAAAAAATGCTTTGTTCCTCAAAAAACACTCAAAAATGTCCCTCCACGCCCATTACTCAGTCAGGCCATGTAGGTGGAGACTCACAGTGATGCCCAATGTTCAGGTGATGGGGCAGGGACTTTGCATAGCAACCCAACCCTCCATTTCCATGGATACCCCATGCTTCCAGCCAGTTTCAGCCATTTGTAGACTACACAGGAGACATGGTGGAAGCTCAGCTCGCTGCATCCACAGACGCACACATACTCATACACGCATGCCCACAATGGGTCAGTTGATCGCAGGCTGGGACTGTGCCCAGCTTGTGCCCAGTGACTGTGCTTATTACAGAGAGGAGAAGTCAAAGTCAGCAAAGACATCCTGCTGCTCGGGGTTTAGGACACAGGGGGTCTGCGGGGGCGTCAGGATGGGCTTAAGGTTGGTGAACTCCTCGTCGAAGTTGCTAACATCTGTAGCCCCCTTGATTGACGGCACAAACGGAGGCTTCACCTTTTTGGCCAGGAGGGCTTCCCAGTTGATGGCCTGTGCAAGCGACGGCAAGATAAAAGGTACACCTAGATCAAAGATCCCAAACTCCCCACAGACAGTCTTAGATTGTGGTTCCATGATGGCTGCTATGGCATCTAAACAGCCAAGACCTACAGCTCAGTCTGAGATGTCACGTCTTAGCAGCCACTCAGCAAGCAGGAGCTTGGCAGAAGGTACCTGGAAGAAGGGCTGCCTCTTCACTTCTGTGGCATCCTGCTCTCCAGCGCCCAGCCGCTTCTCTGCGTTCTTCTTCAGCAACTGCGGGCAATCAGGGCACACGGTTGAAGGTACGATAAGGACCCAATCTGTTCTGCCTGTTTCACATCATCCCTTAGGTCTTCTTACGTCCTCAACCGGCTTTGGGAAAAGCAGATGCTATTTACAGCATTACGCTTTTAGCATGATGACATGTAACCAGAACGATATCACTGTGTTTGGAATTTCCAACAAGCTGCAGCTGAAATCGGTCCTGTGCATCAGTGCAATCGGGGCATTTTTAGGCATGGCGATCTATACACTGTGTTCTTCATAAAAGCGGGTGGCACGAAGAGTAAAGGTTTTGGGGTTCAGGATGGGACTTGCTGTTGGTCCAAATGGTAAAACAAAGTTAGCAGATGAGCAGACTCGTTACTGCTAGGAACAGTGGTCAACACAGCACCGAGGCACATGTAAACATTAGGGCATGTCAAGTGACACACAGCATTGAAGCCAAAGAAACGGTACCTTCTGCATGATGGCGATGGACTGTGGTGACAGGAACCTTGGGTATCGCACTTCATCATTCACGATACTGTCAAACACCTCCTCCTCATCCTCACCAGGGAAAGGAGACTGGGAAGGACACACGAAGAGGAGGCTGGGCTAAGTGCATGTTTAAAAGGTTTGTGTAAATGCCTTTAGAGAGATGGTATCCTAGCCTGGACTGACCTCGCCCACCAGCATCTCGAAGATGAGGACCCCCATTCCCCACCAGTCCACAGCACGGGTGTAGCTGTCATCCGTCAGGACCTCGGGGGCCAGGAATTCTGGGGTGCCGCAGAAGGTGGAAGTGTGGTCTCCATGGCCCATTCCTTCGTGTGGGTGAGGGAGAGAGGGAACATATGGGCTGGGGGTCAGAGGTCACTCACAGGGGTCAACCAAGAGGCCATTGTTTTATAGATTACCTTCCTTACACAGCCCAAAGTCAGCAATTTTCACAAAGCCGTCTGCATCCATTAGCAAGTTGTCCAGCTTCAGGTCCCTGTTCAGAACATACCAGATGATGGGGATGGTGTTCACAGGGAAGCACAGCAAGGCTAAAGATCACCAATCACTCCTTCAGTAAAGGAACAGCCCGGTCAAACCACCAACTCACCGGTACACTATTTTATTTTGGTGGAGGAATTCCAGACCCAGTATGACACAAGCTGCATAGAACCTGTGAAACACAAGATGCATGTTATCTACCGAAATGAACAGCACGGAAATTTAAAAAAAAAAAAAAAAAAAAAAACAAACGCTGGGTGCAGACTCTGTCAAACACAACACAGAGACGCGCGTTAGCTGGCACTGTCACTCTCAGACATCGATAACACGGGTGGGGCAGAAAGTGGTGGACTCAGAATGGGTTGGTAACAGGTGGGCGGGGCCTGTGGCTGAGCTCACCGTGTCTGTGGCTCCGAGAAGATGTTGTTGTGGATATGGATCATGAGGTCGCCCCCGGGGGAGTACTCCATGACGAAGCACACGTGCTCTGCCGTCTGGAAGCAGCCGTGCAGGTTCACCAGGAAAGGGTGCTGTGAGGCGTTGATCGTCTCGAAGATCCGCTTCTCGCACATCAGGCTGAGGAAGCACGATGTTTTCCCACACCGTGGGGGAGGGGGGAAACAGATGGAAAGACGGACACTCCAGCAGATAAGAAAACTCAGCTGTTACACGGACAGCAACTTTCGTGAGATAAAAACTTAAAGAAGATCCTACTGTGATAATGCAACACTGTCCAAGTTACACGTATGAAATGATTTGGTAAAAATTCAGAGATATTAATCATTCATGTGGAATTCTGAATCATAGAAGTAACTAGAAGTGACCCTCTTTTGAATCATAACTAAATAAAAGAACTCCAGCCCATCTACAGTATCTTATAACTGCTGATCCTGGACAGGGTTGCAGGGGGTCCCAGTCCGTCACAGGGCACAAGGCTGGGGTACACCCTGGACTGGGTGCCAGTCCGTCACAGGGCACAAGGCTGGGGTACACCCTGGACTGGGTGCCAGTCCGTCACAGGGCACAAGGCTGGGGTACACCCTGTACGGGATGCCCGTTCGTCACAGGGCACACACACACCCCCACAGGGCTGTTTAAAGATGCCAGTTAGTCTAACTGGCTGTCTTTGGACTGCAGGGAAAGTAAAGCGACACAGGAGGTTAATACAAACTCAGAAGAGAGAGGAGATTCCTGCCCCAACCCTAGAGCTGTGAAGTGGCAGCAGTTATACCCACTGAACAGCCGTTCCATTCTAAGAC
>JAACJT020000032.1:5396504-5504770 GCA_009936485.2 Gymnarchus niloticus | reverse complement strand
GTTTTAAACGTACGACACAGTTAACATTTCGATGGTGTCTCGTGTGGTAACGCTCCGTCACGTTTTAAACGTACGACACAGTTAACATTTCGATGGTGTCTCGTGTGGTAACGCTCCGTCACGTTTTAAACGTACGACGCAGTTAACATTTCGATGGTGTCTCGTGTGGTAACGCTCCGTCACGTTTTAAACGTACGACGCAGTTAACATTTCGACGGTATCTCGTGTGGTAACGCTCCGTCACGTTTTAAATGTATGACACAGTGCATATTGAACTGAAGCTTGACTTAAAAAAAAACGCAAATCAAATCGCAATACCTGTCAGAAAAATCGCAATTAGATATTTTCCCCAAATCGTTCAGCGCTAACTTATAGTATATCACATTTTTCTCGCTAATGCAAAACTAAAAGTCAGACCCAATACCATCAGAAATTAAATGTAGCTGATGTGCTTTGGGTACTGGACTGTTCCACTGTGCCTATGTAAGTTTAGTAGTCACTCACCCGATCCAGTTCAATGCTGAAGCTTTGGTTCCAAGCCTGATTGCTCAGGGGTCTCCAGTTGGTGCGGCCCACCATCTTGTTGTCCAGCTTCAGCACAGCACTGATCTCCGCTACTCAGGGCGGAAGCAGAAGTCAGCTCCTCGCGCTCGGCAGCCAGTCTGGCCCACCCAGCACAGGTACTCACCGGAGAAGTCGTCTGCCCTGTTGGCCTTGCTGTTGATGCTGAGGCCCGACAGCACCTTCAGAGACTTGCCTTCAGATGGGCTACCTGTTGCCGTAGAAACGCCACTCACCCTCCCACGACCAGGCACGTTCTCAAGTAGGTCCTGACAGCCCAGTAGCCGGACCTCCAGCCTGCCTGTAGAGGAATGGCTCAACTGTGACCCGAGAGTATGGATACCAAGGAACCCGGGAACCAGGTCCCGGGGCTGTGTTCTGCGCTGGACAAACTTGCAAGGGCTCCTGGTAACGAGTCCAGAACAGAAACAGAACCACAGAACCTCAAAAGTGCTGATGGGTGGGAGAAAAAGAGTACTGCCCTCACCAGTGAGGGAAGCTGGCTTAAGGAAGGAGGAGGAGGAAGAGGACAAGTGGCCTTTGGGGAGCCCTGCAGATGGGGAGGGGCCCACGGAGAGCTCCTCCCTGATGGCATCCCGCTGCGGATGCTCGACAGGGAGCTCAGTCAAGCGCCGCTCCAGGGAGGCACGGAGGAGGTCCAGCTTCTGTGAGGACTCCTGCAGCTGGCTTTGGGCCTAGTGGGTCAGAAGCAGGAGTACAAGCACATGAATGCCGTGAGCCAATCAGGAGACTCATTCACGCCCGAGAAAGTGGCGGGACGTCACCAATGCAGCCAGGGCAGCGAGGTCAGGACCCGCAAGCAACTTGGGCCGGGGGTGACGTCCCCCACAGAAGGAAAGGTTTCGGTCTGCTGTTGTGTCTCAGAGAGAGATATGCTGCTCCTGAGACCAGCAGAAAAACGGTACGAATTCACAACTCCGAGGGTATTAGGAGAGCAGAACTGAAGCAACGTTAGAGAACGTCTGCACAGAATTTCATCCAAACAGAACAACACAACACAATGATATGGTATGCTAGCTATAGCCTAGCCTGGGTTACTTTTATGAGACCACGACATTTTGAGTATGTTTTGACAAGGATAATGGCGATGCATAATCTGTCTGAAACATACAGAGAAACTGCTCTCCGCGATAAAAATTATGATGAATAACTTGGTGTGTCTACTGTAAATAAAATACTCCATACAGGATTTGTCATTGAATTTTGTGGCGTCTTAGTTATTGTCTCTCCACTGCTACGAAAGGCTGCCGAGAGACTGACTGAACCCTGTCTGAATCCTCCTATAGAGTATACATGGCAACATAACACTGCTCCGCCTCTTTAAAAGGCCGGACCGTGACCCCACGGCGGCCCCCTCCTCCTAGGGCTTACTTCCGCCAACCTCTTGCGGTCCTGCACGCGACGTCCGCCGAGCTGCTTCACCACATTCTTGGCTCCCTCGGTGACAGCAGCCTCGATGCGGAGGTGGTGCCTCAGCTCGGCCACCCTCAGCTCTGGGGGGTTGGCGAAGTGCCAGGGACGTCCTGTTGGACCGGGGGGGTGGTCACATGCAGATAAACAGACAAGGACACAGGTATTTAGTTACTTACACTCTGCTTTCAGCTGAGATCAGGCTTGTAGAATAAAGGAGAGAATGCCAGCAGGAGAGAGCGGGACGAGAGGGGCAGCACCCCACCCCCCACCTGGCGGACCCCTCACCTTCAGGCTCCCCCTCCCGGCCTTGCTCTCCCGCCTGTGTTACTTTTAGGATCTGCATGCGGATCAGCTCGATCTTTGTCCGGCTGTCCTGCAGCATCTGCTGGGCTGTGGACAGCATCTTCCTGTCCTGGTGCTAGAGACATGAGGGGGAATCAGTGAGGTACCAGGGGCATCAGCCCAGGTGCAAGGTCCTGGCAGGAAACCACCCCCTCCCCCAACACCGATCCAAAACTCTCCGGATTGTTCTTCCTCAGCATGGCTGCAAGAGCAGACAGTTGTCTCAGCCCAGGCTCACCGAAAGTCGCATAGGCTTGGGGGGGGGGGGGGGGGGTTGGGCCCCCCCCCCCCCCCCACTTTTGTAGGGAGCTGTGGCTGCCGAAGTGGTTTGCTAGTGGGTGATGCAGTTTTTTCATTTCCTCTTCCTTTTCTTTCCTTAATTGCGCTATGCAGCCCACCTGATTGTGAACAGCTTAGTCTACAGCTGGGTCTGTGTTGACGTTTCTGGCAGTAGAATCTGATATATACTGACGGTGAGACATGTTTATAGAACACTGTAATTGCTTCTCATCTTAAGTCTTGGTTTCCAAAGAGAAATTTCATGATTGTTCCTTGGAATTGACTTGAGGAATTTTGCATACTTAATTTTTAACTCACAAGTCTAACAAGATGGGGTTTTTTTTTTTTGTGCTGTTGTGCTGATTATGGGTAGTTGTGGAGCTTCCTTCAGTTTTAGTAAGCTTTCAGAGAGGCTATATCCATGTTCAGAAATTATTTTCCTAGGATAAAGCACTGAAATGTCCTCACTTTTAAATTATTTTTAACCCTGTTATAGTAGACGGTCTGTGGAGGCAGACGTGCGCGCGCACACACACACACACTCTTTTTCTCTCTAGGCCTTTGCCTGGTTCTCTGAAAAACCAAAGCCTTCTTGGCTCCTCACAATGCCATTACAAACAAAGCCTGTTGTTCACTGTTCAGATTTGCCACCGTCACCATGAGCTGCTTTATTCTAGACTACCTCTCTCTCTCACACACACACACACACACACACACACACACACACACACACACACACACACACACACACACACACACACACACCCACCCACCCATGTCTGGCTTTCCCACCCATATCCTTGGCCCTGAGTTGGTTTATTTAATAAATGGGGGGGGGGGGGCAGTGTCCCTTAGCTGGTGCTGCAAACTCCCAGCATACTTCATGCTGGACTGGGTGTCGCTGCTTTAAGTGTATTTTGCCCAGACCAGTTCAGTAATTAGGAGAGGTAAACATTTTCTTGATGCTCATTCTCATAATTCCTTGTTCTTTCTGATGTGTTTTCTTTCTTTGTGTAGCTGCTTTTTCTTTTGCTTAAGACCCACTTTGAAGAGTGTTTCTTGTATTTTTTCATATTACTCGGCCTCAGAGAGTCCAGTTTGAAGGAAACTGGTGGTGAATGGCGGCATATTGGTAGTGCCGGACATGGACTTACCTGCAGAGTGGGTGAAGGGAAGGGCACACGTCAAGGGGGTGCACGGTGATGAATGATTCAGGCTTTATACATCAGTGTATACGGTAAAGCTGTCTTTTCCATAAAGAGTTTTTTCCACATGAATGTTGGGTTGTATGTACTGGATACAGCAGCTGCCTAATTTAAAATGCTTATCTTCAGTTTGTCACAGTCCTAGACATCGAGGGAGATGAGTAATTTGGGTGGATCCCTCAAGAGCTGGACAGACTTATGAACTTGTATGTAGATTGAAACCTTTTCATTTTGTATAACTGGAAAGTCGTGGTTTTTCAACATAACAGGCATTGTATGCTTTCTTTTATACAAGTAACAGCCTTTCTAAATTCACTAACTTGACAGTTGCTGATTTGCAAGAGCAGTATGAATGTTGGGATGATTGGCTAAATACAGGCAACACGTTCAAATCAGAAACAAACTATTTTTCTATTAAAGCAGGTTGCCTTTTAGAGTTCCTTCAAGCTTGGCTCACTGAGGCAGTATGTTTACAAAGAATTTTTATAAATTAGGATTTTTTTTTTTTCCTCGTATAGTTGGAAGAATTTTTTTTTTTTTTTGGTCAGTGTTGTGGTTTGTAATGTGAACGAGCAGTTGGTCTGCTGCTGTCTGCCTGAGTGCTGCTGACGTTGCTGTAGATTTCTCCCTGAGGTCCTCTCCCTCGGTGTGCCCACCCTCTGTTGGCTGTGGGGGGCTGTTTGAACCCTCCTAGCACTCCTGGTCCCAGGTTGCTGCTACACTCGTGAATCACATCGCTGGAAATGAGTCCACGTGGAGGTGTCGACCATGTGTCAACGTGTGGCCTTTCTGTTCTTTGAGTGTCATTTTGGATTTTTTATTTTAACATTGTAAAATTGAAAACCAGTTACTTTTAGAAGCATTATGGTTTTGGGGAATAAAAATTGACTGAATCCATTAACCCAACCTTTTGAGGGAAGGGAAAACAAAATGTAACAAATGGTAATGGCACATTTAATATTTGGCAGTAAATTCAGTTGTATTCCTGTTTAAAAATGATTGTCCTTGGAAGATGCATAATGGGTGTTATCTTGTAACATTACTGTGATATTGACTTCTTGTTGGAAAATTTCCCACCCTTTTCTGTTTTTTTTAATAACTAAACTAAAATGAAGCCTGCTGCACCTATTTAGTTTTGCTCAATCACACTGCTCTAAGAGCAGATCGAAGCCTTCAATATTTTTCAGTGATCTCGTGACTGATTGATGTTCGATCTCAGATGTAGCTGCCTGTAACCTCTTAAGGGTTTCAATAGTTGCAGAACTTCAGAAGGTCCTCTCCCAGGCTTTGTCTCCAACCCTACCTTTTGTGTGTAGCTATTTGTAAATACGCAGAGGTATACTCTGTAAAGTGTTGACTGACCAAGGGACTAGATCTTCACTTCTGTTAAGTAATCCACGAGTATTTGCTTGTAACTTAGGGTACACTTGACTGTTCTCCTGGAATGTGTAATTGCTGGTTTATTTGGGAGTTAAAAATGCAGGAGAATGGTGATGTGACTGATCAGGAGTATCTCTGTATTTGTGGATGTTGCTGTGTATGTATTTGTATGTAAGCTTCTGTGGTTATTTCCCCAATTCTGGTCATTCCCACATCGACTGGGAAAAGAGGATGAATGAATGTGCAGACCTGTGCAGTGTAATATTTCCCCTCTGCTTATGTTATCGAAATGTGGTTTTAAATAAAAATGTGGGAGGGGAACATTTTGCTTCTTGGTATCAATGAGACAAACATTTGACGTGAAACCTTGTTTTGTTTGTGGTTTCTGCATGAAAATATGAATATAATTCAGCACCCTAAATTGTTTCTTGTAACATAGATGCTCTTGCTCGCATTACCCTAATTGCATATTAACACAAAGCTGTAATGAAATTTACTCTTTGGAATGTTTCGCTAATTGCTTTAGTGGTTTTCACAGACTAAATTGTGGTTCCTTCTTGCCCCCCCTTCAGGTTGCCACAAATTAATTATACTTCATGCAACAGACCACTTCAGTTGAGCAGCCAGGAAATGTGCATTGCTAGTTTTTTGTCGTGCCATTGGAGAATAACCGCTATTTGGCTATGCTTTAATCCTCCACTATTTAGACTTAATCTGGCCCATCTTTTGTTATGGTGACCCAAAGCGAGACAAGCCCATTTAGGGTGCACAGCCATCTTTCCATTGCAGGTACCTGAAGCAAATAGAACTTAAATGTTCCCTGAACTCTCCTACTGTTCTAGTCACATGATGCAAAAAGCAGAACATATGTCTAATAACTATAATACTAAAGCTGTGCAGGTGCCATAGTATACTAAGGTGTCTTCAAAACTAGTTTTTCCTTCTACTTCATATGCCAGTCAGATGTATACTGTACAAAAATGCATAGAATCGTAATGTCTGTGTCAAATGAAATATCAATAGTAATATATAACTTAAAACCTGTTTCCTCTGACGCAATCGCCAAAATCAAAGTAAACGTGTAATGACACTTGCCTAAATACGCATAGATTAATCTAGGATGGTTGTGCTGGTCTCTCTCTGCTAAGTAGAAGATCCTGGTCGAGCTCAATAGTCTAATTTACTGTTAAGTCGTCCATCCGAGGCAACATAAGGCACGCACAATGAGAAATTGAGACACCAGTACACCCAGTAGTAGGTCCGCGGCTGAAACTAGAAACCGGAACACCAAGAGGAAACCCACATGACACGCGGTGAACTTGCAAGCTCCAAGCTAGAACACGAGTTCACAGGCTGACAGAACTATCAATTTGCAACACTCCGCTGCCTGGATTTTTATACTGCATTACCTGAATAATATTAAATGTACAATCGGAATGCTTTTAAACGTCCCGCGGAATTCAATTGCTGCATAGCCGTGAAGACAGATAAATGTCAGCAACAAGTGTAATAAACTACGCTTATTATACATATCTATCTAGCAGAAAAGTTATAGTATTCTACTCTGAATTGCCACTACATTTGACTCTCTCCATCACCCACGTGTAACTTTAAGAATAAAAAAAAATGCAATCAGATTGCGTTCGCTGTTCAAATTACTTTCTGGCCTGTCGTAAAGAACGTCACTGCGATTGACGTAAATCAGGCCAAAACCCCTTTTCCATTTAGCTTAGCATAGCAAGATAGTTGTTTTTTCGTGTCAGTTTTATGGGAATAACTGAAAAGAGGTATTAAGTACTGATTTAGACAAGAAACGCATTATCTAAATCCTGCCGTTGTACACTCGAGTTCATATCATTTGTGAGCGCAGCTAGAAGTCAAATCAGCAAACGGGCTTCACTTGTACTGCTGTCTTAACGCCAGTGAGTTTGTAGCAACCCTCTCACCTCCGGCTAACGTGGCACACCAGAACAGTTTGGCAATCAGGAATGGAGCTAGTGGCGATGCTTGCTGTTTCTTTATTCATAGGCGCACTAATAATTTTGGTCGCCGTCGCAGTTTTCAAGCAGGGAAGAGAGTTGAATCAGCAGAGTAATCAGAGAGAAGAAACTGATGGTAAGAATATAAGAATCGGCTTATAAATACGCCGTATTGACCAGGGTGTTTATGAAATTATAGTATATAGAAAGTAACAATACTAACTACCTCCACGTAATGTTGAATGCTACTAAAGAACAAGCACATAATGAATAAGTAGAACTTACCATTCATACCATTGGTTATATCGCTATTATATGGATTTACTGTATATTTAGTAGTTTTTACCAGAAAGCCAGCCTAGTTATTTTTCTAATTCTAGAGCGTGAATGACAGCGCAGCTTTGTACTTCAGCCAATTCATGCTGCACCTACTAACTAACATTACATTCTCTGTGTCATGGTATTAAAACTGCACTGAAACACATCTTAAAAAGTTTTATTTTATTACCCTGCATACTGTAAATTGTAAACACTTAAATGGTGTCTGAAACTCATAGTTTGCCATGTAGCTAATATTCAGAATGTGTAGGCCATCATACAGTCCATTGAAATACTACAGCTGAATGCAGTGGAAATGATTGGGTATTTCATGATGATGATTCTGACTGTTGCGCCTTGATATTCCCTCTAGTGAAAGAGAATGGAGAGAAGGTCGTACCTTTTAAAAAGCAGAAACAGCAGCAACGTCCACGCAAAGACAAGCCGCAACAGCACTCATTTGTGCACCCACTCCTTGCATCATCCTTGAAGGTAAACAGGACTGTAGATCAGTGAGCCAAAGGCAATGGAGTTTGATTGGCTATGTCTAGGATTGCCAGAAGAGTGTCAAAGGCTCTAAAATCAGAATGTGGCAACATTTGTCACCACTAGATAGGTTTTAAGAAGGAGCTGTTGTGTTTACTGGTTGCAGCTGCAAAGGCGGTAGCCCTGCCACAATATTTGGTTTATCACTTTTCATTCCTCGTCTTTTTTTTCTTATTTAAACTTAATCTGTATTCTAGTAACCCACGAGAGTGCTTTCTTGTTTCTTTTTCATTATATCTACTGCTGACAATTATTATGTTTTTTGTCCCAGAGTCACAGTGGCAATGTTACCTGCTTGGATTTCAGCAGCAATGGAAAGTACCTGGCCTCCTGTGCCGATGACCGCACCATCAGGATCTGGAGCACAAAGGACTTCTTAGACCGGGAGCACCGTTGCATGCGTGCCAATGTTGAGCTGGACCACGCCACACTCGTCCGCTTCAGCCCAGACTCGAGGTACATAACTGGAAATGCCATCCACTGGGTCATACGTCCGCTGGGAACAAGGGCTAACGCATGCTTTTTTTGACTGAGTCACTCTTCCCCGGCACAGAGCCTTTATAACGTGGCTGGCCAATGGCGAGACCATCCGTATATTCAAGATGACCAAGAAGGAAGATGGCTCCATCAGTTTCAAAGCTGTGCCCGAAGATTTTCCTAAGAGGCACAAGGGAAACGTCATCAACATCGGTGTCGCAGAAACTGGTACACCGGCCAGTGTCAACGTCTTAGCTGTTGCCCAGCAGCGTTTTGTCACAGATTCGATTTAAAAAGCTGGTTTATGTCCACAACCCCATCTGTTGGCAGGAACTCGTGTCAGGGTGTCCCCTGAATTCCATCCCCTCATGGGTTGCCCCTCTTTCTTTCTGTTGCTTCTGCTCCACCAAGACCCTGTTTGTATATGTGATTCCTGAAGATGGGTTGATTGTTCCATTTGTTCATCCATCTGATCTTCGTATTCCTGCATTGCACTCAGCAGCATCAAAAATTGATACTTTGCAGCTAACAACCCCTTAACATGCAGTGCTGGATGTTGAATTCATTCTGAACAAATCACCAAGCCTTGAAAGACAAACTCAGGCGAGACTGTTACAAAAGACACCAATTTATATGCTGAAAAGTCCTGAATTTCTGTAGTAAAAATATAACCCCCCCCCTCTTTTTTTAAACCTTTCTTTCTAGGCAAATTTATTATGACTGCATCCACAGACACCACCATTCTGATCTGGGACCTCAAAGGAGAGGTACTGGCCTCCATTAATACGAACCAGATGACCAACTCATATGCTGCCATCTCTCCCTGTGGCAGGTCAGTCTGCTAGATTTAGTCATTTCAGAAAAAAATCCAAGTTTTAATACTCATCAGAATCAAAGCAATGTCTCGGTCAGGTGTGGAAAATGCATAGTCAGTGACTTAATTACCCACATATACCAAAATTTTTGTTGTATCAATTTCATTGACCAAGACGTCATTTCCGGATGTGGTGTGTGCTAACTTCTTCTCATCATTTGCTCAGGTTTGTCGCATCCTGTGGCTTCACTCCTGACGTAAAGGTCTGGGAAGTTTGCTTTGGGAAAAATGGTGAATTTAAAGAAGTGGCCCGAGCCTTTGATCTTAAGGGCCACTCAGCCGGTGTCTACTCCTTTGCCTTCTCCAACGATTCTCGGCGGTAAGTTATATTTTCAGCATCTAGCATTGTCAAATTCAGTTTTGGGGGTAACACATTAAAGGTAATGTGCATTATGTGGTCAGATTGCTTTATAAAGTAATGAGTAATGGAATGAAAAACTTGTTTTACTGAAGAAAAAATACCTGGGTTACTTTATAAAAAAGGTATGCATTACTCCTTTTTAACATTAGAAAACGTTATCTGAAGACTCTGTACAGGAGTCGATCAAGGCACGTTTAAATTGATCGGTATTGGATACGTATAATCTGACCCTTTCTTTTGCGCTGTATTTTACCCCATAACACTATTTGTGCAAGCTGCCGTATTGTAGATGCAAATGGAAAATTACAAACAACCTGTAACAGAGTGAAGAATCTGGTAATGTCTGTGAAATAATTTTAAAGGAGAAAATGAAAACAGTCAAATGGCCACCTGAAATATACTGTGTGTAAAGCCAGTATTTCACGAGGAGGTAGTAAAAGAGCTACTTTCAAAATGACCAATGTAACGCGGCACCTAAAAGGAAAACACTCGGAAAAATAAGCTTTATTGGAGTTTATGTCCCTCTATACCCAATGCTAGAATTGGTATGCTAAGGAAGAACTAGCGTTTAAAATAAGGAGCGCTAAAAGCTGCATAATGTATAGCATTGAATTCTGCTTTATGTTATCATGCTCACCTGGAATGGGGGCGTAATGAATGTTACAACATTCTCTGTTTGTTCAAGGAAATAGATTTATTTTGATTGCAAGTGTGGGTTTCATATCTCTCTCTCATGTTCAATAAAACTGAGTAAATTAAACACAAGAAAATTGTCATTTAGCTGTGTTTCTGGTCAGTTTTGTCAAGGTTTATATATGGGCTTAGGATTTAGTAACAAATACTTTCGTTCTAAAGAAGAAAAAGTAATGCACCGTTTGTATTGCATTACGTTCTATAATAAGTAACTATATAACACATTTACTTTTTTGTGATTAATGAGTGATGTAACTAAGTTACTTTGAAAAGTAACTTTCCCAACACTGATAATATTGCATAAGTCAATCCTGCAGCTGTGCTCACAGAACCTGCGCAAGCTTGGAATAATGAAGGTATCATCCCTGTTCCCTGTACTGAGTATCTGGGACCTTTAGCTCTGTAGTCCTGTTGTGTGATAGTTGTGTCGATTCGTGGCAACAATGCTGCAAACCCTGGCTCTGTGCCTCTTATATTGCTGCTTTTGTCTGGTCCGAATATTAAATCCTGAAATTGGAGGGTGTGCAGGAATTACTAGATGATAGACTTCACATCAGTTGTTTTGAATAATTTATGTTCTACTGGAAAAAGTAATTTCCTCATGCAATGCTGAAAAATAGAAAAGATGTAAAAAGAAATTATTTGATGAAATTCACCAGAATATGACTATTGAAAGAATGCTATTGACTGGATAATTGTAATTAAGATTAATATACATGAAACTGTACACAGGATGTTTATATTGAGACAAAATTTATTTGTAAAAAAAAAAAATTAAGAAAATGATTTCTGTAATGAACAACAACCATGAAAGATGCTTTGCATTCATGAAGAAAATTGTAAAGAATCAATCATGAATTGTCAGTATTGCATGTACTGTACAAATGTCCTTCTGCTGTAAAACTTAAATGGCTTCAGGAAGGATACTTGCACACGGTTGGTTCACAAGTGTGACTACACCCCCTCCCTACCCTGTAGGATGGTGACGGTCTCCAGAGATGGGACCTGGAAGCTGTGGGACACTGATGTGGAGTACAAGAAGCAGCAGGACCCCTACCTGTTGCGGACGGTGTCATGCCAGGTATCAGAGGGCTGCCGCGTTGCACTGTCGCCAGACGCCCGCGTGGTAGCCGTTTCCAACGGCTGCAATGTGACCATGTTTGACGCTGCCACTGGGCATCTGGAGGAGGATTTCCACAGCATCCACAGCGAGGAGATTACAGACATGAGGTTTGACGGCAACGCCCGTTACCTGGCATGCAGTGGGGACCGTGCCATTCGCATTCTCAACAACGCTCCAGGCTACAGAGCCATTATCCTGGACTTGCAGGGCCTGCTGAAGAAGGCGACCAATGAGGGGATGCGCCAGAGGTTGCAGCAACAGATCCAGGAAGCCCAAAGCTCCTTGGATAACATTTTAGCTGCATCCAAGGACTGAGTAGCCTACCTCTCATTCTGCCCAATTGCCTCCTTTTTTTTCCTCCCTCTCATTCTGCCCAATTGCCTCCTTTTTTTCCTCCCTGCTTTCATTATGGAATAAATGATTTTTTTGGTGCAGATTTTAAGAAATAAACTACCGTGGGTTTCTAGTAAAATTGAATTGATATTTTTAAATTATTTGAAGTTTTTTTTTGTCCAATGGGGAAGGTGTTACAAGCCCAATAATCATTTCTGAGCATTTACTTGCAATTCTGTATGTAATTCATGACATTTTACTGATTGGTACCATCAAATTCATTTTGAGCCTCTTAATTTTGTCTGTGATTTGGGAAAGCTGCAAACCTCTAACTCACGAGATTGAATTTAAGCGCCTACACCTCGTACGGTGCAAAAATGTAGCTTCCAAGCTACTTATGAATGTGCAGAGTCATTTTAAATAAATAACTTAGCCCTGTGTGTACACTCACCACTGTATTCATTGATTTTAAAGTTATGTAACATTGATGTTCGCCAGATTTTCATATACAATTTAATTTCCCTTTGACAAGTTGAAACCACGTGGAAATATGGGGCGGGCATTTTTTGTGAAGGGGGTGGGGGCGATCGAGGCAGTGAGTCAGAGTGAGTGAGCGAGCGAGCGAGTAAGGGAGCGAGTGAGTGAGTGAGTGGGTGGTGTAGTCTCGCGAGGTTAGGAAACCGGACAGCGAGACCGAATCGGTCGGAGTAGCAAGAGCAGAAAAATAGAACTAATATCAAGCTTCAAAATGTCTGGACGTTCAGTTCGCGCCGAGACTAGGAGTCGTGCTAAAGATGATATTAAGAAAGTGATGGCGGCCATAGAAAGGGTTCGTAGATGGTAAGTGGGAATATGGACGAATGGTTTTCATTGTGTGAGAGAAATATCTCTAAACATTCCCGAAACAGAAACTTCAGCGACACTGGGAGGGTGTGGCTTGTGTGCTGAATGACAAGTGAATGACAGTGAGAATAGCCAATGATATGAGGCGTGGAGCTAGTATCCCTAGAGACAAGTGGCTTGTCAACGAGGGGCTGGACCAAAAGGGGCTTTTTGAAAGGCTGATCGTGTGCATGACGCAAAGCAAGGGTGTATGCAGCCCAGCTCGTATGCAGTAAGATATATACGACTTTAATTTAATCATTGGCAGTTTGCTGTGGACCCGATGAGAAAATAAATGTGCCGATCTGTGTGATGGTCCTAGTTAAGTGCGTGAGACACGCTAACCTCTGTTTTTAACAAGAAAACCCAAGCCTGAATTTTGTGTATTCCCCGAGGAATCCAAGTTGTACGCACACTAAGTCGACTGACAAGGAGAGCAGAGCAGCTAGCTAACTAGCTCAGTCTTTCGCATTGAGGCTTTCCTGCCACGTTTGGAGAATTATCTTAGGACAGCAGGCAAACGTACTGATTCTGCAGTAGTGATTTTCATTTATTTATTTATCTTTTGGGGGTGTTCGCGTTGATTTTTCTAAAAAATGAACATTAGTTATGCGCTCTTCCTGTTCTGAGAGCTGAACAAAGTGATGCGACAGCTTTTACCCCATGACTTGAAAGACAGGAGAGGAGCAGACCGGCCTAAAGAACTCGGTATTGTCTCCTTTAACCACTGCAGGCGTGAGGGAAATTCTTTTGGCAGGTGGTCTGTTAACTATGGCCATCTTCCGTATACGTTAGTTCACCCGGTCCCTAGGCTCTGGCTACTCTGATGAAACGCCAGTTTCAAGAACGAAGAAGATAACGGAAGTGGTCGGTGGATGGTTAGATCATAAAGAGAGCAGTGATGATAACAGTAGCTTGCCTGGAAATTTCAAGTGACATAATAAGCTTTAGGTCATTTCGACAGCTTCTGCAGGCATGCAGTTTGACTCAAAATAACAGTGATGTGTGTTTTCCATGTGCAGTACATTTGCCTT
Organism: Gymnarchus niloticus; assembly: GCA_009936485.2. Classification (NCBI taxonomy): domain Eukaryota; kingdom Metazoa; phylum Chordata; class Actinopteri; order Osteoglossiformes; family Gymnarchidae; genus Gymnarchus; species Gymnarchus niloticus. Next base: position 5,490,949 of record JAACJT020000032.1, on the reverse strand, counting down.
TCCGTGTGACCTCGGTGATTCAAGACGTGAAAGAATTTTTGCAAATTTTTTATTAATATTCTCTTTTCCTTCAGGTTCTCAGTTTTTCCTCCAATATGACTTGATTTACACTGGTTAATACTTCCTGTGTTACATGTGTATGTTAAAATCCATAATATTAATGAAATAATGATTTGAATACTCCATATTCAGATTTATCCTACTAAGCTTACACTGGTCCTTAGGCTACCTCAGGTGGCATAGTCAATATACATACTGGGTAGAATGACTGTCCTATGCAGGACACAGTGTTTTCCATGTATCTGTGTTTCTCTGAAATCAGCACTGCAGATGTTACACATGACAGTCATTGCCATTGATATAACCTCACTGAGAAAAATTTACTGTTGAAAGTACAAGTCTAATGTGTTCTTTGGCTCCGGTCCACATGGTTACATCTAAAAAAAAGGTTATATTAAGGTATGAGCACCATAGCTCATTTCAAGAAAATTGTAATCTTCAGCTTGTTGTTTTCCAGAATGCCTCCCTTAAAATCAACTTTGTGCAGGGGCCATATGCATAATGCACACCTGAAGAAATGTCTATGATATGCCATAGTGTTAAACACAAAGCCACGAAACTGAGTGAAGATACCAATTCGAGTCGAGGTGTGACCACATGGTAATGGTTGAAATTTTTCGTTGAATGCATTTATAATGACATTAAACTTTAAAAACTTATCTAATGCATACACCTTATTTTCTTTTGACAATAAAAATGTCAGGAACGTAGCTCATGGGAAGTGACCATGAAATGATTATGGGTGGCACTGTGGCTCACACTTTTAGGGTTCGGAATCCTCCAGCCTGTGTCTGTGGAGTTTGTATGTTGCCTAGGCTTCCTTCAGGTATGCTGATTTTTTGTCACAAGTGAAAGACATGTAAGTAAACCAATAGTTTGCCCATAGTTTATGACTTTTAGAGTATGTAAGCACATATGTACCCTGTGATGGATTGGCATCCCATCCAGGGTGTACCAAAGCCTTGTGCCCTAAGCTGCCAGTGATACACTTCAAGTCCTCCATAACCCAGACCAGGGTTAGTGGTTAGAAAATCGATGAATGAAAAGTCTTTATGTTCCTGGTTACCTTTCAATAAAAATGATGATGATAAAGAGTGGATGTGTTGAGCCACTAAAGTCAGGTAAAGGAAAACATTAAGTTGTGGGAAGCATGCTTAATATGTCAAATGTGATAAACTTTTAACAGTCCTCTGTATGCCTGCTAACTATAGCCACTGCTGATGGATGAAAAGTCTTTATGTTCTGGTTACCTTTCAATAAAAAGTGATAAATGATGATGATAAAGACTGGATGTGTTGAGCCATTAAAGTCAGGTAAAGGAAAACATTAAGTTGTGGGAAGCATGCTTAATATGTTAAATGTGATAAACTTTTATGCCTGCTAACTATAGCCACTGCTAATGGGTAAGTTTCTATGCTGTTTTGTCATAAAACACGCATGCATTAATATCAAGGCAATTTGAATACAATTTTATGAAGGTCAGGGTCTGCTGTACCAACAGTTGCATACAGGGGCATTGGACTGGAGAGCTAGGAAACCAAGAAAATAGGGATTGTTTTAATAAGTATTGTAGACACATGTTCAATCTCTATGGGGATTAAGTCATTTAAATTATTTTAAAAGTCAACTGTTTTGACTGTGGACCACATGGGTTACGTAAACACACAACTGCCTTTCATTTTCTGTGCCAGTTAAAAAATATATTAAAATCTGCTATGTTTATTTTTAATCCAATAGTACATTGTTTTAGCTCATAACTCACTCTCAAAATTTATTTTTGGTCCATGGTTATACGAAAGTTGGGATCTGAAATCATGATTTGTTCAACCATGCAATGAATGACTCTTACTAAAGTTGGCAGTTTGATTAAAGCCATAGATTGCTTTATAGAGCTGACTTGTTTTTATCCAGGGAGAAGAAATGGGTGACAGTTGGTGATACTTCTTTGCGAATATTTAAATGGGTGCCTGTCGTGGACACCAAAGAGGTAGGACATGTGATTTATATTCTCTGTCACCATTTATCAGTAAGGGAAGTGATTTGGTCATGGATTTCATCTGACTTTGATTTGACTCTAAGGAACTGACAGGCGATCTGAGCTGAAAACTGAGGTCTGGAATTTCTTAGCTTCCTCAGAGCTGACTGTAAAGAAGGAGAGGCCATAAGCATATGTGAATCATCGGAGTGCATCGAGATCGCCTTGTGCAAGTAATGGCTTTTAGTTAAAGAATGGTTGCAGGCTGTGAAAACTCAACAAAAATGTGTTTGATTGTAGTCTCCACATTATAATTGATTTTAGTTTGATGTAAAATATACAAAGAATTGCTTGTGAAAATTTAATGATCATTACTGATGTTTTCAGATGCCATTTGGGGCAGTCTTTGTCAAGTTTTTATTTTCAACTTTTTTGAACATGCCAAAATTCCAAGCTAATTGTTAACTGTATTATTAATCTGTGTTGGCTGACCAAAATGAAACACAAGCAAAGTTATGGGTAAAGTAAAACAACTAACTATAAATAGCATATAGAAAATATAGAAATATGGTTCAGCTAGGCATACATTTTAGTACAAATGGGTGACCGGTGATTCTCAAGAGATCCTTGTACTGTTAACTATGCATTCATAGAAGAGCTGTAAATTTGTAGCATTGGGGTCATAGCTGTTGAGGTTTGCTTATGTATGTGGCTTTCAGGTTAAAGGTATAAATCATGGTTCAAGGAAGACCAAGCCATGCATCCTGAGAAGCCGCATTAGGAAAAAATACTGAAATAACAGTCAGATAAATTGCTGAGAGAGTGGAGGAGAGAAAGTATCACCAGTCACCATTGACAGAAAATTTAAATAGGAGAAGTACAGAAGCGACACTACAATATGTATGTGTGTGTATGTCTATCTCATGGAGAACAAGATGGCACCTAAAATCGTACTCGTATGAAAGGACCATTAAAAAAGCATCAGTCGTATCAGAAACAGAAAGACTAGACTAGAATTTACAAGGGAGTATGAAGATGATCCAAAAGAATTCTGGAAAAGAGACAGCTGAGGTCAAGGTAAACCTTCATCAAAGTTGTGGAAGATGAAAAGTGTGGATAAAAAAATTGCCTGCGGGTGATTCTAAACACATCACCTCATCCGTGATGCCTGCAGGAGATGGTGCCATGACTTGGACATGCATGGCTGGCTCTGTATCTGGCTCAATGGGCCTTATTGATGAATGAAGCCATGATAGTTGTGGCAGAATGGATTCTCAAGTGCACACAAAATTCCCATATACAAAACGGCACCTCACCTTGCAGAAGGTCATAATACAGCAAGGCAATGACCTGAAACATGCCACACAAGTAGCCAAGGAGATTTAAATTGGCAAAGTCAATCTTATGCATGCTGAATATGATCATTTTACAGCATGCATAAATATAGTGGTGGGGCAGCTTTTAGGTATTTTGCCCCAAAATTATGGAACACATTACCAAGAACTACTGGAAAAGCCGAGTCGATTTTACATGTGGAAGGGGACACATTTGTCATAAAATCCCCAAAACAATCAACAAATGAGTGAGGCTGCCATTAAGGCATTTCAGCATTCTGGAAATGTATAGATGAGTTGCAGATTGGAGACAGTTATCGCATATTAGGGGTATGCAACAAAATACTAAACTAATTTTAATTTGCTTAACATTTATTTGTCTTAGCAATTATGCACAGCAGAAACTTGACTTCACACAACAAATTACAGTGTTCTGGCATAGTTTAGGATGCATGAGAAACATTACCTAGAAATTAGCCGAACATTGTATACCATAGCCACAGTTGCATCTTTTGATGTGGAATACAAATACCTTGAGTATTCCATGATATTTTTACTACTTACTGCATATAAATATAAAATCTCACAAATGTAAATATATATGTACTCACTACGTAAGCATTAAAGGGTGTAGCATATGGTTGTTGTTGCTACATATCTTAATTGTTTGATTGTAATTCTGTATTGGATAGTTTCACATTTTTTTTAGAATGCATTTTATTTTACCTCGGATGCTTGCAATACCACCTGACCAGTCCAAAACGGTGACCTCATCAAATTGATTATGGGTTAAGGTAGAAGTCAGCACAGCTGGTGGTCCCTGCAGAGTTGAATCACACACCCGTGTTCTAAATGTCCATGTTTTCTTTTACATCTGGGGATGGCAGAACAAAGGTTGACCTCTGTTTACCTTCTGATGTTATTTTGTGTCTTCATTTGCTTATTGGACTCCAGTATTAATACAATAGTTTTCTGAAATTTTGAGTAATGGCTGGACATGAACATGCACAGTCTGACCCCCTGTATTCTGTGGTATTTTCTTCTCCAGAAGGACAAAAGCAAAATTAGTTCTGGAGCCGTGAGGGAGGTGAAGAGCTTCCCCACTGACACACCCTCAGAAGCGGCACGGTCCGTCCTCCTAGATTTCCAGGGTAAGGCTTCCATCCTAATGCTTCCCACTTGTCACTATAAGAGAGATGGACTTATGGCTGTAGAGCTTTTGCATCTCTCAGAGCCCCTCGTCACGTGTCTGTCACTGCAGATGAGAACAGCAACCAAAGTTCCCTGTCAGACACATATCAGCCCAAGGTGGACAGCAGCAGCAACTCCAGCCCCCAGCCCAGCGAGCCGGTTAGTCCGGCTCACACCTGCGACTTCCGCACCGACGATTCTCAACCCCCAACTCTGGGCCAGGAGAGCATGGAGGGTGAGGAAGCAAGTATGGCTTACAGCAATATAATAGACCTTTCTACACTTGGACCTGACACGTTAAATTACCTATACACTTTGACATGAAATACACAATTTGCTTATATGACCAAAACCTACAGTGCTGTGTCGTCTTCTTATGCGGTGCTTTTGTAACACCTTGGTTTAGTTGTACATTATTGAATCATTCTTAATGTGGCAATTAGCTTTGCAGTTAGCATTTTCTCTGTTACAGCACTTACTATGTATTCATTTTTGCCTAGAGCCATCTTTGCAGACATGTGAAGTTGCTGATGAGCCCCCTACCCTAATTAAAGAGGACCTGCTGCCTCTGGCTGCTCAGGTGACTGTGTTTGGTTTTTCACCTCAAATACGCACACCCTGATTCGCTTACACACCAGACAGACAGCGATATAACAGATACTACAGCATCTGCACTTCACGTCGTCACGCCAATTCAACAAAGGAAGATCTTTGTGATTCAACAGACAAAAAGCGACATGATGTCATGTTTGTTTTTCAGGAGGAAGAAGAAAACTCTGGTGCACCACCCCTTAAAAGAGTATGTACTGAGCAGAACTCAGTCCTCCAGGCTACGTCCCTGAGCTAGCCCACAGTGCATTGACTCGGCCATTCGACAAGTTGGACTGCTGTCTGTCCACCCTGGAGCGGCTGCAACATAGACACATCAAGGACCAGACGTGTTCAGCCGGACGATTATGTTACTATTGACCTGAGAATACTAGCTTGTACTGTCTATCTTCTACAAATATTGCATTTTGCATTGTTCTCAGATGCTGAGATGATTTTTCTGAAGGATGTTATGTTGGAATCTATACCAAAAAGTGTGTGTGAGAGAGATGCAGATAAACATCACTGGCATTCCTGTTATCAGATAGGTTAATGAATCAAATTATGTCCGCTTGACTCTCCATTTTCTTTAATTGGGAATACTGTATTGAAGATATAGCTTCATATTGTAAATTCTTAGTGTATGCGGTATAATGCATCAGGGTCTTGATGTTATTGTCAGTTTATATCAATACCTGTAACTAGTACATAAAAGCCATGCTTGGTGTCGTATTGTTAAACTACTCTTGGTAAAGCCTTGAATTGACTTTTAATGTGGAGCTGTTGTTTATGCATGTAAATTATTTACATTACTTTGTGGCAAATGGGCTAAATTATATTTTAATTACAACTTTCTTGTATGATGAGAAACTTCTTTTCCAGTGGATAGTTCAATTTCCAAATTCATGAAGCAGTAGTTTGAGGACAAGTTACTTTATTGAAGTAGATGGTAAACCAATGAATTTATTACAGAATGCTAAAATGATTTCAAGGTGCCCTCCGTTCAGATATTCATTTAGAGTTATAGTTGTTTGCTATGCTTTAATTGTGCTTATGTAGTGTAGGCATTAGGCCATGAATGTGACTTAATTGTTAAGAATGATAGACCTCGTGCATTTGATACCAATAGACTCACGGTAACAATTGGAACTTCTGTTTGCAAGAAATGTTTTATTCATAATTCCATAACCTCAAGGCATTTTCCTCATATACCAAATGTAGGCATATATATTGAAAAATGGTTAAACACTGTCATTAAATTTATGCATTATAACCCCAAAACACACAGAACAGCTGGGTTCTCTGACACATCCAGAAGTGAAAACAGTTAACTTTTACAAGTCAATAAATTCCTGGGATGATTCATGCTGTAGGATTTAGTCATATCCTGAATAGTATTTTAAGATCTTTATTGTACTGACAATCAGAATGACTCACTGGTATATTAAAATGAACAGGTTTTATTGTGTGAATGAAGATGTTACTTCATAATTTATCAAAGAATGGTTTCACATTTTGAATGATGAGTAAGCAAACAGGTGATGTCAATGTTGTCCTATTCTTATGCTTATGGTATTCTTCTGTTTGATCACAGTTTCTTTTTTTTTTCTAACCTAATCTCAAGACCATAATGGTCATCTACCTGACAGTGGCCAGGGGTACATTGTACTTTTTCTCTGAAGCGCTGTCACGGTAACATGTATGTGTTCTGTAAATGGAACACCACACTATGAATGATAAAATCCATAGCTTGAAGCTGATCTCAATGCAGCAAAATTATAGTCATTGAATTGCGAGGACACGTGGCCTATTCTCTTGAGCACAATAAGCATCCAGAAGGAAGGTTCCCCGGCAAGCCATTTATTTGAAAAATTGATGCATCTTTAACAGAACTGTTTCTCCTTGAAATGCTAGACACTGAACAAAACCGTTATGCCATGACATTTTCTACATAGCTTCTTCATTTAAACAGAGGCTGTGAATGCATTTTAATTTGAAGTATATTGTGTGGTTAGGCCTTATTCTCTTTATAATGTATGAATTCCTTCATAAATTGTCTATCAGATGTTAGTGATGATGAGTCATAGAGATGTACGCTCTTGTCTTGTCTTGTACAGAGCTTTAACATTTGTGTGGCTGTACATTTTACAGTGTGCGGTTCTGTTTCGTTGTGCTGGTTTTTGTTTCATTCACAGAGATGATGCTATTGTGCTCATTTGTCGTTTGAGATAACCAAGTAAATGACTTACCACAGCCATATTTTAAATAATGCAATTGCAAAATGTTCTGTTTGGTCTATGGAGTCTGCAGTTAACATCCTTTTCTTGCAAAAGGAGGGGCTGGAGACAAGAATTTGTACAAACTATTTTGCTGGATGCTGAAAAAGTATTTTGCTGTAACTGAGGAAAACAAAGAATTTTATAAAGGAATGTGGATTTGGATTGAATTTGCACCTGTGCCTTTGTCATGATATGTATCCACAGAGAGACATGGGTATGAGGAGCATTTTCCTGGCAGTGGAGAGAGTGTGTTTTTCATGTGGGATGCTGTGGGGGAGGAGAGATACGAGAAAGAAAGGCTGGTTGGGAAAAGTTAACTGACAGCATAACTGTTGAAGTAAGGCATATTCCACACATGCAATGTTTAACTCTCATGTGGAGTTTTCATGATACCTTTCTTTTCAAAGCACTTAACTATATTATTATTTATTGTAAAAATGATTTGTATAATAATTTTGTTAGTAATGACATTAAATGAAATGGACTTGTGTGCCCTAACTCCAGGGTGTATTACATATGTACTGTGTATATATATATATATATATATATATATATGGGATGGGCTCTGAATTGCAACTCATCTAAAAGGATAAACAGCAGCTGAGAATGGATGCATGAAAGAATGTTGTTAATTTGAATATTGCAGAGATTATGTCCAATATTCTACAAAATACTGTATTGGAGTTCTGTTTTTGGAAAAGATGCACAAATATTTATACAGTATATAATACATATAATTATAAAAAAATGCAAATGAATGATATGGAATTAATCTAAGGCTTTTTATAATAAAAATTGTCATGCACACACTTCTTTGACATAGATTATTGAGTTAACATTAATTGGGTTAGTGGTTCCTTCACATTTAAGAAATCTCTGGTACCAATTAAGGAACAGGACGGGCCGGCGTGAAACGAATCGATTTGGGACACTGTCGTGGAAAGAAGTCACAGCATAATTATCAGATTCTGTGACGAATGACGCTATGTGCAAAGAGCCACTTTCAGAAAAAAAAACTGATAGTAAACTTTAGTGGTAAAACACAAAATGAACATGTCCGTAGGTTAGAAGTCGTCTTTTCCATTTTACTGATTTCTCCCCTTATCCTTCCACCTTCGTTACCTCGTTGCTCTAGTTACCAGAACCGCTTGCAAGCCAGCGGTAGTGATGGGGCAAATGAGACTTCAAAACCCGTAGCCAGTGGGGTTATTCTGAACTAACCAATCATTTTTGAGATAAGACAAAATAGGCAATATTGATTGGTAGTTAGGGACAGTACCGCCTACCACGGGTTTTGAAGCCTCGTTTGTCCCATCACTAAGTGAACTAACGACGCAGGTCGAACAATATGGCGGAGAGCTGCAGCGGCGATACTGGGGAGGCTATTTATCGCTCTCGCGATGCTATTAAAAACTTTAAAATACGGTAATTAGGCCGTCGGCTTTTCATCCAGTAGACTGATTTTTTAAATCTAAGTTATAAGAAGAAGCACGTTATGGCATCCCTCTTGTAAAGCCCAGGTTAGTTTATTAATTAGTTAGCTAACCGTATACGTTGTGTTAGCCAATTATATGTCTTCGGGATATATTGGTTAAATAACAAACTTAACCTCTTCAGCGAACGTCTTGTTTGACTAGTTGCAATAATGGTATTTGCGTTTAATCGACGGTTTATTTATTGGGAAGTGACTAATTCAATGTAAAATTTATAATTGTCATATTTGAATTTTGACCTGTGCCATGAAAGTTTAGTATATCAGTATTTAATTTCATTTAAGGGCTTCTCACACCATTTCATGCTTTTGTGATGCAACCTAGGAAATCTTTGTATGTTTACTGTGTTGCATAGTCAAAGAAGTAAGATTTAAAAAAAAAATACTTCTCCTAATGTGCAACTTTCAGCCATTGATTGTGTCACTGAGTACCCAGTGGGTTCGACTTGCCTTTAAGACGCGTAATGCATTATTGATAACATAACGGACAAGGGATTTAATTGCTGCTGTAAACTCTGTCTTGAGGTAACAGAGTGCGCATCCAGCGAGTGACGTGCACCGCAGCATTCTCGGAGCAGCTCCAAAGGCAGCAAGCGTCTGCGCATCAAGAGAGGGCTGTCATTGAGCTGGACACGTTGGGCAGCCAGGCCACACCAGGTACAAAGGACAACGCAGCTTGTACCAGAATTGCGCAGATTTCACTAGGGACAGGTTGTTAAAATGAATGCATCTTTGCTACCTGCGGAACTGGTGTGTGTGTGAGAGAGAGAGAGAAAGAGAGAACTTGTTCTCCTGCAAACATTATTCGCACACAAGTAAGTTGTATGTGACCTTTCAGCTGGAGATGATCAGGAGGAACTTGTCGTGTCCTGGCAGCAAAAGTTATTTAGCCAGGTAGGGGATACACATGCTTTTTCTGATGTAATATAAATATTAAATATAAAATAAATATACCCTATATTTAGAATTTATAAAAAAGTTCCTGCGTGTCATCTTACGTAGTTCTATTGTTTTTGTGTTTGCAGTTTGAGGTGGATCTGTTTCAGACAGAATCGGTGTGTGTAAGCCTGCTTGACCGTCAGTATCACAATGATGTTGTGGCTTTGGAGCGGATGGGAGGCAGACATAATCGCCGGATTTTTACCTACACAGACTATGATCGCTTCACCAACTTGGAGGAAGTGAGTTTTCCCTCTCACTGTATTGTTTCTTCATTGTGTCTAATAAATTTACATTTTACTGAGGTATATCTGATTCCTTGTTTACTAGTTAGTTTATGAATAATAAAAAAAATTATAATCTTGGTACATGCTCCTCTCCTGGGAAAAATGACTGGTGTTTTTTAGTTAACATTTGAAGCAGTTGACACTGGCATTATATTCATTTTAATGTCTTGAGGACAACTCATGGAAAAATGTCTAAATCTTAATAGTGTATTGTTTTAAACTGACATTTTGTAGATTGCAGTAAATAATGTGACTTGCATGTTTGTTTACATAGATGATCGCATGATTAATGAGGTACTGTAACTACATACAGTACCTGGGCTTGTGTTAGGCTGGTTTTGTCAGCCATTGTTTGAATGGCATTGAACATTTTATATAATGACAAAATAACTTCAATTTTTTAAAAATCAGTTTGTTGATTGCTAGTTGTGTAATTTATGTACACCATGTTGATACTGTGGAAGGTGATTACTCAAAATATTAGGTCAGTTACGGAATTTTTTCTCTTTTGGTTTAAGTTTCTTTTTCTAATTTATGTACATAATTTCCCATGACATTTTTTGTGTACATATGACAGGAATTTTCTCAGAGCTTGATCATCCCAAGCAAGTCTACGCCGACCTTCTTGGCAGAGAGGATGGCCAACATGAGACAAAGGAGACACGAGAAACGTCATATGTGAGTTGTATTTAATTATGTCACTTATTGTTTTTTCCCCTGAAATATCTTCATTGTTGTTTGCTTGTCCAAAGTGCCTTACAGTGCTGTGAAAAAGTATTTGCCATGGTTATTTGGGTGATTAACTTTTTCCACACAGGGCCAGTTGGTGTTAACTTCTTTCTGTGATCCTTTAAAAACTGTATGTTTTGTTTCCTTGCATTTTCCTTGTTTTATATTACATTTTGTTTGAAGATCTGAAACAACTTACTGATTTTGAAGCCTCATTTTTCCCATCACTACAATTTAGAGTGACAAATATGTGAAAATAGAAGAAATCAGGAAGGGAACCAATAGTTTTTCACAGCCCTGTATATCTATCCTAATCCAATCTAAATTTGTAATGCATTGGAGTATGGGGGGGGTTTGTTCATCAGTCACATAGTTCCACACACATTTGAGAGATTCAGTAGCCTACATTAGAAATGCAGCTGAATCACTGCATAATTCCTTTTAAGATCAAGGTCATTCTGAAGACAATGACTGACAGAAATGCTGCTGTGTTAGCTGCTGATCTTAGTTTTTTGTGAGGCTTGCTAAAAGTCTTGAGGTTGAGGGGCTGAAAATGTGATCAAAAGGTGGCACATTCAGTTCCACAAGGTGTTATACCCTTGAATATAAAGAACACTTAAATCGTACACTTTGGAAGAGTTGCCTTGGATAAAAGAGTAACATTTACAGTTATAGTAGGCAGTTCATGTAAAGGAAAAGCTGTGTTTTGGTATTGTACTTGTTTTGAATGTGTTTGGTCTATCTTTTGTGTCAATGACTCTAATTGTACTTTTCTGTGGTTTAAGGGAAGGCCACATACCCAAGTCTCAGCTAATCAATTGGGAACCATCAGAGGAGTTTATGAAGAACAGCCATGTGGTCGGCATACCTATGCAAACCATGCACATTATGGCGGATCTGGGTCCTCACAGGCAGTGGGTAACGTTAGACCACGTGCTGTTACATCTGGTGTGTGTCTGGAGGTGGCGCTGCATCCCAGCCTGGCCCGGCTGTGTCTTTACAGGCTGGGTCGGAGGGAGAACGAGTATGTTCTGTGCACCGTGAGAGTCGACGGTAATGGCGTTATTACCATCAAACCGGACTTCAATGGCACAAAGGGACCCTACAGGTAAGTGGCCTCCTTCCATTACACCTTTGGGTGTTATCCACTAAATAACATTTAAAGGCTACAAATGTGCCCAAACTCTCAACTTTAGATGTTAATATAGGTCTGTATTAGGGGTGTAATGGTATTCGGTATATTATCGAATCGTTTGGTATGCCCCCGACAGTTCAATACACGCACGTGAACCGCGGTATTACGATATGCCTGTCATTTTCCTATATGTATTGGCGCGAATATAAAATTGTTCCCCCCCCCCCCAAAAAAAATACATCTAAAAAACTGTGGTTGTCTTATGTTTGAGGGCTAGAGTTTAAATGTCATCATACAACAGCAGATGCCATAAATTATCCACCTCCTGGCTATCAGTGCTTCGTATGCAGATACGAGTTGGGGAAGAGAGGCTAAACTAAAACAAATATTCTCTTCAGTCCAATGTGACAATGATGAGTGCTAGTAGGGAGACAGAGAAACTAATCTGAAGAGGTCCTGCCGTCTTTCAAATCCACTGTGTGAGAACATTTTGGATTCAGTGTGCAATACGATGACAAGGGAAAAGACAGTAAACAAACTCATTAGGGTAAAATCTCATTACAGTACCAACTTAATTTTGCACTTTTTTACATTTAATATTCCCTGTACAAGTATGTAGCCTACATAAATAAAATATACAAGGCAAATTAGGCTACTTCCAGGTTGTCAAAGTTTAGACAGAACACAATGTTTAGACAGGTAGTTCACTTGATGTTAAACTTTATTTAATTAAGTGTAAAATACAGTCAAAATAAAGAATTCATTGTTTAAAGGGTGATTTTTTTTTTTTTTTTCCTCCTCCCCTTAAATATAAGGATACCGAAACAATACCGTTACTGTGGTCCAAAAACCGTGACATATACTGAACTGTGGGAAAACTGTACCGTTACACCCCTAGTCTGTATGGCATTAAATGCAGCCTAATCGAAATGTGAACAAGATCTTGCAGCATGTTTTTCCATTCTGAGTATTGTGAGCCTTGACATTTCTCATTTGGGTTCAGGGTGGAGACCAAGGGGGAGAAGCGTGAGGTGTGGCATCTCACACTAGAGAATGCATCAGCCAGCATCAGCCAGGAGGAGAGGCTGCGGGAGCAGCGCGTATACAGTGATGTAAATATGGACCGTAGTTAACCTCGCATGGCCTGAGAGTCTCTATACCTGGAGAACATCTGTGCTTTTCCATGTTATTCGATCAGGTGAAGTTTCACAAGCTTTTTCATCTTCAGATCTATGTTCGTCACAAAGACTACCTTGACAGCCTAGTTGGCCAAGACTTTGAAATGGTATGTGGTGTTGTTGTATTTTATGTTAAGTTAAATACAGACATTCCTCTGCTTATGAAGGGGTTACATTCTGGAAGGTTTTAATAAAATATAACAGTTACCCCCACCTAAATTTCCGTTTTTTGTTTTGGCAGGTGGGTTGGCAACTTTAAAATTCTAAATTCGAAAGTTTATAGCTAGGGGAGTGTTTGTATTTAATAAAACCTTTAATTTTACAGGAGTTGATTCCAGAAAGCAGGATTTTTGACTTAGCAGGATTTGTTAATTTGAGCTTTGGGGAATAAAAACCACAGAATTCCTGTGTACTGGTAGAAATGGTTAATAAAATTTTCATTGCATAAAGACCATAGAGACATCTATTCCCCGTATTATGGTGTATTAATTAGCATACATATTCATATTCTTCTGCTATATTAATGCTGCAGATGTGAGACCCCCAGTTAAACGTGACAGTATTAGTGTGGTATCCGACTGGATTTCTACTAAAAATTAATGATGAGACAAATGAGGCTTCAAAACTTGTGATGGGTGGGAGTATCTCAAACTACCAATCAATGCAGGCTAGCACCAGCATTGATTGGTAGTTTGAGATACTCCCACCCATCACAGGTTTTGAAGCCTCATTTGTCCCATCACTAATTTCTAATCATTTATATCATCTGTGTTTGTCTCTCTTAGCCTCCTCCAGGGATCCTCCGGCTGCTTGTGAATGGAGAGATTGGTAAGTTTGGGAAACAGCAGGCTTTATTAAAAAATTGATTTTGCGCTAAAAGAACAGTTGGTAGGTTGAAACAACCGCTGACATCGCCACCTATCCTTTTGCAGTATCGGCCCGGGGCTTCGAGTATGACAACCTCTACATCCACTATTTCATGGAGTTGCCCAACAGTAAGACATATGACACCTTCGTGAAATGCCACGCAAAACCTTACCACAATTTGTTGTGTAACATACAGTGGCATGTCTATTTATTACGATGTACATGAAAGTATATATTTATTGAACTATTGTTCTGGGGAGGGTGTCCTTGTGGGTAATCCAGGTCTGTTTCAGTAAGGCATATTAATTGCTTTGCAGTCGTTAGGGCTGTAAGGAATACTTGCGTAATGCTCTGTTGTCTGTCCCACTGGCCTGCCTAGACTGGTCGAGTTCGCCTCTCCAGCCTTTCTCTGGAGTCACTCAAACCTGCCGCACACGCTCCTTGGGCAAGGTATGACACCGGCTGTTGTTGTTGCTATTGTTTTCATTTGTCATGTGAAAGGTGGGGCCTTGGTAAAGTTTTGAACATTCTTCTTTGTTCTTTGCAGGAGAATGTCGCTTTCTTCTCTTATCCATTCAGCTTTGAGGCATTTTTCAGGAAAGAAGATGAAACCGAAGGTGAGCTCAGAGCCCTCTGCTGTTAAGGGGATCCCAGGTGATCGTGATTCACGGTGTTACATTGATAATTCACTTTTAATTAGCGAAACAGGAGCAATGCCTGTAGTCTGTACATAATTCCTCAAATATAGACAAAGCAGGAGAAGGGTCTGCTTTAACAAAGCTTAAAACATGATGGGTGGTCTTCCAGTAGATCTGACCAGTTCTAACCTAACCTCTCCCCCTCCCCGTCAGCAGAATAACCTTATGAAATAGTGATTCAGCCTTCACTCAATAATCATCCATTGTGCGACTGCTTATCCTGGTTGGGGTCACAGGGATTTAATCATACATCATAAAATTGAAAGAAAAAGATGTCTTGAGGAATTGGGCATTTCTGAGTGGCTCGCCAATTTAAGGTTAGCTCAGCAGTCTCACTTGTTATAATTTGCCCTTGTGTTCCAGGTGATTACACATGAAACTGTAATGTAAATTTAACAGTTCAGTTCAACTAATGTGGGTTCTCCTGTTTGTGTATGGTTGTACTAATGGCTCAGCTCACTGTAACCGTCATGGGGTGGAAAAACTGCATGACTGAATTCCGTGTGTTCCTGTGTATGTAGGGTCACTTCCGGAATGGCCAGTGCTGTACTTTGAGGTTCTGTCCCTGGATTTCTGGCAGCGCCACCGCACCGAAGGCTACGGATACCTGGTTATTCCAGCAACCCCTGGTAAATTGCTTTCGTACACTGGAAACCCAAGGGCGCTAACAGTACTGGCTGCCATCTTATCACTGTGGGGCCTTCGGCCAAAACCAGCAGAGCACACAGCAGGCCTCTGGTTTAATCTGCAGCCTGCTCTTTCTATGAGCACCCTAAGAAGATTCCGTCAGGTGTTGACCTTGGGGGGGAAGTGCCAGCATTTGAAGTACTAATGAATTGGCTGGTCGCCTCCCCCACTCTAGTGCTGACACATAGTTTTTTTTAGTAAGGTGTACCCCTCTCAGTGGACTGAGCAGCATGGGATATGATGGGTGGTTGGCTCTCTGTAACCCAGGAATTTAAGTGTATTCATTTAATAAATGCTTTTGTCCAAAGTGACATAAGGGAGGAAAGCTTAGGGTCAGAGAACATGGTTAGCTATCTTCCAGTGCCCCTAGAGTAATTTGGGTTAAGGGTCATTCTCAAAATCCAAATGGTGATATGATTACTCTGCCAGTCATGGGATTTGAACTCACAACCTTCTGGATGGATGTCAGAACGTACACAGCTCACTGTCTTACACATTGCTGCTGCTTTAACCCATGTGTGGCCGGAGGTAAAGTTAACAGAATGCACACAGGTGCTCGTAGCTGTTTATGTGAGCTTGACTGTACTGTCTACAGGATGCCACTCGTTGACCTGCAGCACATGGAGGCCCCTGGAGTGCGGCACGCAGGCAGAGCTGCGTCGCTTCTTCATTGGTGGTGCCCTCGAGCTGGAGGACCTTAGCTATGTTCGAGTACCAGGAACCTTTAAGGTCAGTCAGCTGGAGTTAAATCAATGTGATTAACTTTGAGAGCTGAATTCTCTTGTGCACATTTTTTGATCTTTAATGAGGTGGCAGTGGAGTGTTTGAAAATATATTTGAGGCTTTAAATATTCTACTGTGTAATTTTATGTTCAAATCTCCTGATAAGGTGACAAATTAAGAAATCTTCAAACAAGAAGAGCATCATTTTCTCAGTGTGCAGTTTATAAGATTCCACATTGTGCACCACTGATTGTAACAGGATTCATTACAAATGTAGGAGGGGAAGCTTTTAGTAATTTGACATTTTTATTCAAAAAGAGGTGGTTATATTGTATGCATGATGAAATCAACATGAGCAGGTACAGCAATTGTTTCTCTGCAGGTTTACTAAGCTGTGGAGCAGTGCTCTCTCTCGTCACATTTCTTTAGTCAGCATATACCTTTCTACCTACTTAAGTTAAAGCCAACCAGCATCCTTTCTCTCCTCTTGACCGGTCTTGAAGGGTGACCGTCTGAGTCGTTTCGGCTTCCACACAGTGACCACAGGAAGTGTAACCTTTACTCTGCACTGCATTCAACACGCCAGGTGGGCCTCTGTCACTGCTATCAGAATGTAATGGATACTGACAAAATTCCTTTGAATAATTTTATTGCAAAGAAGTAACCGATATATTGCTTTTGTTGTGTCATAGAGCTTTTATAGATGCCAGCGTGTTGAGGAAGAGGAGACAGAGCGTGCTAGACCAGCTGGGAGGCTTCAGCCAAAAAGGATCAGTCTACAACGTGCTAGGTGATGTCCCATCTGCTGTTTCAACATGCAGTATTCCAAAATATTCTCCAGCCCTGTTCCATTGTGGGGATTTTCACCCAGGAAGGGAACCATCAATTTATTGACTCTCATCATTAACATAATTTATGTACTCAACACATTGCATTTTTCTGATACTGTTGTCAACAGTAACCACATTGGCTTCTGTCAGAGTGTGATTCCTTGTGAATTTTATTCGGATATTAAAATTGAGATCTCTGTAGCCCTTTCTGGGTTCTAATCCAGAGATTCCCATGGATCCTACAATCTATAGAAAGTAAGTGATTTAGATAATGAAATGCTTCCTGGGATTGGTGAAACTGCCAGCGTCAGGCTGTGATCCATATAGTAAGAAACAAAACAAAGTGCTAATTTTAGCACTTTGGGAAAGTGTTTGTTCCTACCACAGTAAAAATAAGGGAGCTGCATAAACCAGTATGATTTTAGGAACTTTACCGTAAATTCCAGCCTCACTTTGACCAGTTTAGCTGCTGCCTTTTTTTTTTTTTTTTTTGAAAGTATTTTTCTTCTTTACATTTTTATCAAAACATAGGTATTATTAAAATAAAAAGCTCAGTCCTGCTGGGCATGATTGTTTCACAGCATTGGCATTATAAGGAGCCCAAGGAAAATGTTTTACTGTACTGTTTCTTACTGTGCTCTTGTGTTCATCCCTCTGTGGTCCAGAGGCCTTCCAGAAGGCACGCAGACGGATGCAGGAGGCCCGGGAGAGCCTTTCCAGAGACCTGATCAACACCACTACCCCATTTGCCTCTGAGTCCACAGCATAGCGTCCCCGCTTGTCAGAGATGTCGTCATCATCGGATATGTGACAGCATCCTATCATAAAAAGATTTCCTATCAGTTTATTATTTGATTCTTTAACTGTAGAAATTTGTGGATTCTACTTCTAATCCACTGCAGATTAGAATCCTCTGCAAGATACTTTGCATATATTCAAAATATGCAAGCCATTTATAGCAATAATCGTATTTGCATAAACAAATCTAAATACAGAGCATAATGTAATTTGCTGTCATTTTGTTGGCTATTTAAATTTGTATATGTGATGTTTCCTTTTCAAAATTGTAACATCTTTTTATGTCATTTAATAAAATTTCACGTGGTGAGATTTTCAAGAAGGTACTCTTACATATTGTGAGTAACACATTCTGAAAAGCAGTACTGCCCATTTACTACATTAGCTATCTCGTGAGTTGCTTGTAATGAATGTCACTGTAGCCCACTGGTTAGCCCTGGTACCTCACAATAGCCGAGGGCTCAAATCCTACCCCTATTATGTATATAGAGTTTTCATGTTCTCCCTTTGATGCACAGATTTCTTCCTGCAGTCCACAGACGTAAAGTTACACTGCAGGCTATTTACAGATGCCAAGTGTGACAGAGCATGTGTGTGAGTGTATGTGCTGGAATGGACAGGCATCCTGTTAGGTTCTTGACCCTGCCAAGTGCCCTATGCTGGGATAGGCTCCGGCCCGCTCCTGCGATCATGCCCAAAATAATTATCTGGGCCAGATATATACAAATTATACATTGTATATTATATTATACATCCTTTTTATTAAAACATAAGTGCATGAGTATGTTGACAATAGGACAAGATTACAGAAATGCTTGGATTAAAAAATCAGACAACGAGAAAAAACTCAAATCACTACTAACAAATCTACTATGATCTTCAACACCAACACACATCATTGTTAGAAAACAATAGATGGTTAACGTGGTCTCTTACAGAAAGATTCGTGCGCATGCGATCTTCGCATTTCTTATTAATGAATGCCTAGTTACCAAACATCTCTTTTAGTTTATAGTAATCTCCAACACTCTGAAATTACATCGGAATTTTAAAAATGTATCGTTTTGAGTTGACACAATCTGACATTTAACCTTTCGCGTCAAACAACCTTGACAGAGCTACAAGGAAAGCCGTCCATCTTGCGATGGATAGGAAAACAAACAAATGAGCGCCCTCGACTGGGAAAGTTGTAATCGAGTAGCCAATGAAATGGACGCGGAGGCGGGAGTAATGCTTTGCGACGCCACACGCTGCCGGGGTAACGGAGTTTTGGGGTTGCACAGAATGTTGCCGGCTGCCAAGGAACTCCCGCCATTTTTCAATCTGCCTGTCACACTCCTGTTTGTTTTTGCACATTATTGCACTTCACCGCGTGTCTCGGAATAACTGAAGAAACAGCCAAGGCTATTGTTAGCCCTGTTGGAAGAGTCAAGCTAAGGTATCTCAGCCTGACGAGAAAGCGCGCCAGACCCCCTGACGAGCGCCTTCGTTTTGGCGATTGCTCCGTTCGAGAGCCCAGTTGGACTTACTTTTCTTTTTATCGCTGTTTCTAGGAGGCTTTCCCCCCCTCTTTTTTCGTAAGTACCCGCACTTTCACTGTCGGAGTAATTCCTATATCTCGCATGAAGCTGGGGACATGACATCATCGCCTCCCGAGCCTCCTAGTCGGCTCCGTCGCTGAGCAGCCCGCTCTCTGTTATTGTTTTGCGCTGAGGATCAAATCAGCCGACCGCTAGCTACCTAGCCGGCTAGCTATGTACCCCATGCGTACTGGGCGCCCGGGAAACGTGGGAAGAACTTCGTAATATCGAACCTTGGGATACATGTCAAAACTATTCTGTGCTTTTAGGGGAATTCGTAGCAAGTCGTTAGGAGGTATTAATTTATTTATCAGTCACTATGGCACCGCTGCTGGGCCGGAAGCCCTACCCGCTGATTAAGCCTGTAGCTGAGCCGCCAGGCCCAGGCGAAGACGTCTACATCATCGAGCATACCAAGGAGGCCTTCAGGAACAAAGAGTATCCTTTTTGGTGCCACCTTTGAAGCATTGGTTTTTGTTTTTAAAAATAAAATAAAACTTTGCTGTCACAACATGAAGATCTGTTCCTCGATGCGAGGCAGTTGAGACACGCCATGCCCTTCGAGGATCTAAATGTCTTTTTCTCGGACCCGTGTCCTTAAAAGTCGCCGACGTGTAGTCCACGCGTTGACGGATGCCTCCTCCTCGATCGCATCGGTGACAGCGTGCTTCAAAGTCATAAAATCACTTAATCATTTGCATTATTCCCAGGCGCTATTAATTTGTCTTTGTAAAATAGTTTATTGAAAGGTCTGATGACAGTAGCGAGAGATTTTTTTTATGCTGGAGTTCGTGTCATCTCGCTGTTTGCCATGCACTTTTTGTGGTTTATTTTATTCAGTCTGCATGAGGGCCCGATGACACATTGTTCAGAATTCGAGCTTCCCGGTGTCCTTCATTAACCAGGTTTAGTTTTCTTCAGACCTCCCGCCGTGTTGACGGTTGCCTTTAAACGTGTCTGTCATGTTCGCGCGCTGCGATCAGTTAGATTTTCCTAACGGGGATAGCGAAACTACTGGAAAACTCCCCTGGACATTTTAATGCGATTTTTGTACATCGCGGTTATACGTTGGGTTCTGAATTAATAAGTCGCTATGTAAATTGTCGGTTTTGACCTGCTGGTGAAAATGTATAAATCTTAAGCAGGAGATATTGGTATAAGTTCCTTTAACGCTGTTTAAAAGTGAGTTTGATTTTGAAATGTGATTTTTGAGTGAGCCCGCTTCAGAATGATGTGTTAAGGCATGTACCACGTTGATGAGGGGGATACCGAAAGCTCATCGGCGCTTGGTGTCAACTAGACGTCATTGAAGGATGTAGGCCTTTCAGTTCGAGGTTCGTCCTTGTCTGAGAGGCTCCTCAGGTTGCCCTGTGTTTTTATTACATCCTATTGGTGTGTGTGTGTGTGTGTGTGTGTGTGTGTGTGTGTGTGTGTGTGTGTTTATGGCTGCATCTTGGCTCCATGTTCTGTATTGCTTTCCGCGTTACTCAGACTGCGAGCAATTTCTCACAGGGGAGCCGTTCCCCTAACGTAATGCAGGAGCGTGTTTAGGCTGATCAGAGACTTTGGGCTGCGACAAAGGAGGAGAGTGAATCGGACAACGTGGGCATGTTTGTGAGAATCTGATGCGCTTGTCTAAAAATGTACATCTCATTGTACAGTATAGGTCTGATCCCGAATGAGCTTTGATGTCTAAATATGTGGGCTTGCCCTTAAGCCAGATATTCATTAGAATATAGGGCAGCAATGTTCAGATGATCTCATGCTTGATGTGTAATTGGTAGTGTGAGATTCTAAAACTGTGTGATGTCTTGTCATACCCTAAATAGAAGATCCTTAATTATTCAGTGCAGTTGCCACAGACTTGCATCAATAATGAACAATCCTGTCTGTCACAGCTGCACAGTGACATGAGTGGGAAAGCTCTCATTTGCATAACTTCAACAATAACGATTTTTCATAATGCGTTTCTCTGTTGTATGGTCTTGTGATATACATATTTTTTTTTTTACACGTCCCACCCGCAAAGAGTCAAAGCAAAGAACTGTGCAATTGTTGGCTCTTTTCCTGAGTGATGACTTCCAGGGAGTATGAGGCCCGTCTTCAGAAATACAGTGAGCGCATTTGGACATGCAAGAGCACGGGCAGCAACCAGCTGACCCACAAAGAAGCCTGGGAGGAGGAACAGGAAGTCACTGAGCTGTAAGTGCCTAATCCCAAAAGACGAACCAGGTTCAACGTCAACACAGTTCTGCCATTTTTAACTCTGGAGTTGTTTTCATATGTACATATTTATGATTGGGAACATAATTCTAAACAGATGACAAGTTAAGGGGCCAGATGAACAATCTGGTTGCCAGTGCCTTTCTGAGATCAGAGGTCCTGCTGCTGGTTTTTATTCAGAACATGTAACTTGTGTCTGTGCATTTACTTCCTTTTGATTCTCTTTGTAGGCAGTAAGATTACAAAGGTTTTAGCTTTAATGTTGGACTCTAGGAAGCGAAACCTTTTTCTCATCTTCTTTTATTTGAATTTGTCATGTGGATGTTTGTTGTTGTTAGTCTTAATGAAATCAACCGCATTAATGATTAGTTGTCGTTTCATTTCAAATAATGGTGGTATCTCTGTGTATTGGTCAGAAGTAAATATACGTGCAAGATTTACATGTGCTCCATATATATCCTAAGTATCAGGGCTGTCCAGTCGTCCCAGGAGCTGGATATGTCATTGTTTGACCTGGATGTGTCTATGCCTTTCTGATTGGAAAGACTTAAGGAGGAGTATCCAGCATGGTTTGAGAAGCCAGTTTTGGAGATTGTCCATCACAACACTGTCTCTCTGGACAAGCTGGTGGATCAGGCTTGGTTGGAGATCCTCACAAAGTATGCTGTGGATGAAGAATGTGATTTTGTGGTACGATTATCCAGCTTGCAGTTTGCCTTTTTGAAAGACTTTCCCACACATTCTATTGGTTTATTTTCACCGCTGTGTAATCTATTATTTAAGTAATGTGGCCTATTTCAGCATGTCTAAGGTCACACAACTTGCATTCCATATGGTGCATCAGTCTTTCTTTGGATCTTAGTCACTCTTAATTTGTGTTGCTAACTCAGACATGCCTTTGTGACCATTGTCCAAAGGTGGGGAAGGACAAGACCCTACGAGTGAAGGTGGTGAAGGTGCATCCCTTGGAGAAGACTGAGGAGGACACCCCAGAGAAAAAGCTTGATGGAGCCTGTGACTCTCCCTCAAGCGACAAGGAGAATGCCAGCCAGGAGAACCAGAAGAAGGACTCCCCTCCTAAGGAGGAGGACAGCAAGAGGGACAGCCTTTGTAAGTAAACTCTGGGCCTTAGTGGGTTGAAGGCTTGTGTTTTACAATGTGATATTAACCACTCTCTCCTTTCTGTAAGGTGAGCGAGCTCGTCGATCCCCGAGAAAGCTTCCCACCAATTTGAAGGAAGAGAAGAAGAAATGGGCAATGCCGAAGTTTCTGCCACACAAATATGATGTCAAGTTGATCAATGAGGACAAGGTGAGGCTATAGCAGCAAACTGAGAAGCTAAATAGTTGAATCCCTTTGTGCTTACATAACTTCCTTTGGAAAGTTTGCATCTGGTGAGAGTGTAAAATTAATTTTATGACCTAAGTAGTTGAATTGTATGCTACTGTTCAGTTGGATTCCATTTAACGTGATGGCCTTGTGTGACAGTATGAAGTTTTCAAGTTAAAACCCACAAATGCACTGTATTTGGAATTTGAAATGAGTTACCAAAAACATCCTTACATTTTCTCAGGTAATTAGTAATGTGCCAGTGGATAGCCTCTTTCGCACGGAGCGGCCACCCAACAAGGAGATCATGCGCTACTTCATCCGGCACACGGCTCTGAGACTGGGCACAGGGGAGAGCTCCCCCTGGGTTGTGGAGGATGAACTGGTGAAGAAGTATTCCCTGCCAAGCAAATTCAGTGATTTTCTTCTGGATCCACACAAGGTAATTATTTAACCTGAATTCCATCAAAGTATCTACTGCCCTTTAATTGCGAATTGCTCTCTTATTAACTGTTTAAAAAATAATGTGGTGTGACATCACAGTTGAGACCTTGAATGAAAACTCTGTATGGAATCTGACTTCTTAATAACTGGATTGTTTTCAATTTAATTTTATATCGATATTAAAGGAGCAGGGAGACAGATTTAATTCCTTTGACCTGATGAAAATGAGGAGTATTTTGTTAGCTTTTCAAAACAGGAAAAGTCTGACCTTTCCCAGTAGACGGTAGTTTGTCAGTGTTACTTTTAATAGTGACAGATGGGGCACAGGTTTGATGAGTGTGCATATGCACACGTGTAAATCATCTTGATGTAAGTGTGTGGTATTGGAAAGCAATAGGCAACTATAGACAGGACGCACAAAACTGGAAATGGGAGTTTACTTGCTCACTCCATCATGAAATAAATGATTCAATGAAGTTAATGTGAAAACTATTTTGTTCCTGTCTTCTCTAGTACTTTGCTGGCAACCCCACAGCTAAACGGAAAAGCTTGAGCTCTTTGGAGGCCAAGCAGTCAAAGAAGCAGAAGACGGCAGGAGGGGATGCTGGTGTGAAGAATGAGGGGGGGGAGAAACCAAAGAAGAAGAAAGCTCCACTTAGTACACAGCTGAGCCCCTCCATCTGGGCCCATGTGCAGGTAACTGAGAGGCTTATCCCTGTAGCACAAAATTATATGATGGCTGTGAATAGTCCCAGGTTTGCTGATCCAACTAAAACGTATCTCTTGGTTCTTTTGTACTTATTGAAGCTGTTTATGTAATGAACAAGTTTGTGTCCCTGTTTCTCTCAGATCAAAAAGATGAATGGCTCCCCGCTGAAAGTGAAGAACTCTGGAACCCCGAAGAAGCCAAGCTCTGGTGGAGATGACGACGATGTCATCTTGCTGTCGCCAGGCTTCCAAAAGGGTACAAAGTCAAGCAAGAAGCAGGGGGAGAAGAAGCTAAATGAGCCCAAGAAGAACAGGAAGAGTGGGGTCAAGAACTCGAATAACCAGAAGGTCTCCAAAAAGGATGGGAAGGGGGTGAAAACCTCCAAGATGAAGCAGATGACCCTGCTGGATGTGGCCAAGAATAGGCCTGCCGGGAGCCCCAAGAAAAGGGCCAAGAGCACTCCGGGAACCCCTAAACTGGGGAAGCCCCTGCCTCCCATGGCGTTGCACCTACTGCGCTACTACAAGGAGAACAAGGGCAAAGAGGACAAGAAGAGCGCCCTGTCCTCTCTCATCTCCAGAGCGGCCAAGGTGCTGACATCGGAAGACCGAGGCCGGCTGCCAGAGGAGCTGCAGCTCGTGGTGCAGAAGCGCTGGGAGCTGCTGGAGTACAAGCGGCGCTGGGCGGCCATGAGTGAGGAAGAGAGGCAGGACGAGTTGCGGAGAAAGCGTGAGGAGCTAAAGGAGAAGCTGCGAGAGAAAGCCAAGGAACGGAGGGAGAAGGAGATGCTGGTTCGCCGGGAGCAGCAACGGAGATACGAAGACCAGGAGCTAGAGGGCAAGAGCCTACCAAATTTCAGGCTGGTGGACATGGCAGAGGGTGTGCCTAACACACTCTTTGGCGATGTTGCCATGGTAGCAGACTTCCTGAATTGCTACTCTGACCTTCTAATGCCTGACGACCAGTACACAGTCACAGCCGCGGGGCTGATGGAAGCACTGGGTGCTGAGCGAGGCGGCTTCCTGTACCTAAACCGCGTGCTGGTGATCCTGCTGCAGACGCTTCTCCAGGACGAGCTGGCCGAGGGTTACCGTGAGCTGGACATGGCGCTCTCTGAGATCCCCCTCACCATGCACTCCGCTTCCGAGCTGGTGCGCCTCTGCCTGCGCCCACGGGATGCCCGTGGGGATGGGAGCGCCTCTGAGGATTCGTCCGATGCCGACCCGGATGATGCTGTGAGCAGCGAGATTCTGGAAAAGCTGGAGACGTCGGAGGTGTTCGAGCTGAGTCCGCAGGAGAAGGCCAGCCTGCTGGTGGCGCTGTGCCACCGCATACTCATGACGTACTCGGTTGAGGACCATGTTGAGGCCATGCAGCAGCGTTCCGCCGGGCTCTGGAAGGAGCGCCTGGCCACCCTGAAGGAGGTCAACGATCGCAAGAGGGCTGAGAAGCAGCGGCGCAAAGAGGAGATGGAGGCCAAAGGAGGTGCAGTGGGCTGGGTCAAGATAGAGGGTGGGGCGGGCGCCACCTCACCATCATCAGGGATGGTGGACAAAAAGAAAGAGGGCGCAGGTAAGAAAGATGGCTCCAAGGCGAAGTTGCAGCCCCCTCCCACTGAGTCAGAGCCTGACGACCTGATCAGCGCTGTGAAGAGCAGGAGGCTGCAGGCCATTCAAGCTAAGAAGGTCAAGGAAGAGCAGGACAGGCTGAACAAGGGTAGGAGGCTTCCCTGGGTCTCTTTTGTTTAGATTCAGAAGCCCGAATGCAGTCATTTGTGCTGAAGGGAGCTGCTTTCTCCTTGCAGAGCGGATGGTGAAGGAGGCTGAAGAGGAGCGAGTCCGGAAGCAGAAAGCAGCTGCTGAACGAGCCTTCCAGGAGGGCATCAGGAAGGCCAAGCTGGTTCTGCGGCGAGTTCCACTGGGCACCGACCGCAACCACAACAGGTCAGCAACTGACGACTGTCAACTTTTTGATCTTCAGTTTCTTCAAATGATAGTGGAAATATTGTGCTAACCTCTCTTGTATTGTCTTGCATAGTATTCTCTAACTATTGATCTCCCTGTCTTGATTCTTTTACATGAAAGTAAATTGTCAGGGTGGTTTTACTGATGTTTTTTGTATTTGCTGAATGTGTTATGGGCTAAGCTGGCTGTATTGCAGATACTGGCTGTTCTCCGATGTTGTGCCTGGGCTCTACATAGAGAAGGGCTGGGTACATGAGAGCATTGACTACTGCTTCACTCCATCCTCTCTGGGGGTAAAAGAGGAGGCCAGTGTGGAGGGTGAGTCTCTTCGGAGATGACTGTTGCCCTGCATGTCACGTGGCCCCTGGCTAAACCACCTCTGGCTCATGGCTGCTTTCTTCTCACAGAGGAGAAGCCAGAGGAGTGCGGCATAGATGACGGTGGCCAGGCGGCACTGCAGGCTGCTCCCCAGACCACCGTCGAGACGAGTGTTCCCAAGCGAGGGCAAAACCTCTGGTAAGGAAATAGGGTTTATTGCTGACTTGTCTGGAAGCCTCACCTTTTGCCCTTGCACCCAAAAATTTGCATGAATGTGTGTGTGTGCACGCATAGGTTTGTGTGTGACACAACCCGGGAGCTGGAGGAGCTGATGGAGAACCTACACCCTCAGGGCGTGCGGGAGAGCGAGCTGAAGAGTCGGCTGCAGTATCGGTGAGATGGTCAACACGTGTGGTTCCTGTAGTACTGTTGTGCTGCAATGACCAGAATGGGTCTAGGTCTCCAAGTTTCTCTTTTTAAATAAATGATTAACTGTCTTTCTATATGCAGAGCCGTACCAAATGTGAGTTCCCAAAATGGCTGCCATAGAATGTAGCAGCTATTGGCAATGTGAAATTTAAATGAATCAAACAATGGAATAGAAAAACTGGCTTGTATTATAATTTCCAGGACTTTGTTATATGACCCTTTCCTCTCAAAGTTGCTTTGATTTGTCTGTGAATGCTTTTGTATAACCTTCTAATACAGTGCAAAGGCAAGCAGTGCCACAACTCTATTGCAACATGTATCATTTGGTTTTAGAGATTTCATTTTTTTTTTTTTTTTTGTTTTTTAAAGAATGTCTACCACCCTCCTCTGTATTTGATATTTTAATGTTTTACATATTTTCTTTAATGTTCAGGTCAGGGCTTTGTGATGACCACTTTAGACAGTATTTAATTGTTTTTCCTTTTCCATGTGGTTGTCATTTCTGAGGCATGACTGTTTCCGTTATCATCCTGGAAAATCTAGGAGCCTGCAGGGAAATGTTTGGTGACAACAGGCCAGAGAGAAATGTCTAGAAGATTAATATATTTCACAGAATTTCAATTTCCATCAATTGGGGTCTGTGTGCCTGTTTCTTAGACCGTCATATAGTCCCAAAACATAACTTACAGAACTGAGCAACGCTCAAAATCTGTTTTTCTGTCAACCCTCCCAACTCTGCCTTTATAGTCTATGGATTCGCATTAATTAAAATGTCTCAGTTTTCGAGATTGTTCACCTGTTAGCAAACACCAGCTCAACAATTTTACAAGTACTTGAACCTTCCTTTAATTTTACAGTCAATTATTTTTGATCACCTGTCATTGTATTTCTATGTGGTACCATATTTTTATTTCACCCACTTCTGTAACAAGGATGTGATATCAAAATTATCCAGTGCTGCTACAAATAAATACCAATATTTTTATCAGGCATATTTTTATTCAACCAGTCAAAGTTTGGACTATCATCTGATGACCATATCAGTCGCCATCTTGCAAACTCATATATGACTCTAAGTTCTTCAAATGTGAAAGCCAAATCGAGAGACTTTGTGCCCCTCATTGACCAAAAGATTTAGCATCCTATGAGACTGAAGACATTGTAGTCAGTGGGTTGGCTTGTCTGGCTTGTCAGATACCAGGACATCCTGCGCTCCATATACCTGGCTCGCAAGTCCAACCTGTGCCTGAAGACATGCGATGGCCACCAGGAGCTGCTGAAGTATCTGCGCAATGACATACTCGAGGTGGCATCGCGTCTGCAGAAAGGGGGTCTTGGATACATGGAAGACATCTCCGAGTTTGAGGAAAAGGTCAGGAACCTGACGTTCTTACAATATTCACAAGACAGTTTTGGGGAGAGGGGGTGTCTCAGGTACCATGAGTGACTTTATGGTCTCTGCAGATGATGTGTAGTGCCACAGCTATTGTGTGTGAGTGCTTTATGTACTGACAAAATCAGTTAAGTGTCAACGTCTTGTATAATGTAATGGAAATACCCTATCTGGCCAAACATATGTACAGAACTGTGCAAAGATTTAGGCAAGCAAAGAAAATATCAAAATTACGCACTTAGTAACCAATATACCCATGTATTCCTGGAACTCAACCACAAGTATCACTTGCTTGGCTAATCAATACTACATAAAATGAATTACCTGATTAATAACTAGTTTTATTATAATTAATAAAAACTAGCTATGTGCACATGAGTAAAGTACAGTAGATGTGGGGCTCTGTCTGGTTCAGATGGGTTGAGCATATAAGAACAATGTTTAAATTAAACTAGTGCGATTAAATATTTAAATTTAATTTGAACTATCTCTTGCTGTTTGTCACTATGTTTCTGTTTTTAAAAGTGTTTCCCATCAATGGCAACCAGAGGCCAAGAATTGGTTGCCAATTGCCGCAAACTGGTTGCCAATGGCAACCATAATGTCACGCTCTGTACTGTCCAGATAAATGGCCTTGAACATTTTCTTTGCCTGCCTTAGACTTTTGCGCAGTACTGTACATACTGATACACCCCTTCTGATCAGCTGTTTCAGCCACACCCATGCAGCATGCAGTGACATCTTAGAGAATTGGGCACTTTTGGTTTTGAGGCAGCATTTTGGGGGACTACCCTTTCTTGTTTTGGCATGACAGTGCCCCCATGCTCAAAGCAAGGTCCATAACAAAGTGCTTTGCCAATGCATGGAAGAACATGACTGGATTGTACAGAGCCCTGATTTTCATCAGACCAAATACCTTTGAGATTGACTTTGAACGGTAACTGGGAACCACCAGGCCTGATTGTCCAACATCAGTACCCAACCTCACTGACGCTTTTGTGACTGAATGGAAGAAAATCCCTGCAGCCTTGTTCCAGAATCTAGTGATCGGACAAAGGAGGCTTCAAAACCTGTGGTGGGTGGGAGTGTCCCAAACTAACCGATCGATGCTGGCTCATGTCCCATCACTACCAAAATCTAATGGGCAGTTTTCCCAGATATTTCCCAGGCTATTAAGGCTGCAAAGGGTGAATCAACTCCATATTAATTTCCATGGTTTTTAAATTAAATGTTCAATAAGCATATGTTGATGTAATGTACAGGTGTTCACAGATACTTCGCACCATGTAGCAGATGTTATGTGGGCTTTTCAATCTTATACCAGAAGCTGAAGGTAACACATGATCAGGATATGTGACAGAGAGTGTCTGCTGCCCCACAGGTGCGCTCCCTGGAGAACCTGAAGGACTTTGGCGAGTGTGTCATTACCCTCCAAGAGAGTGTGATCAAGAAGTTCCTCCAGGGCTTCATGGCTCCCAAGCAGAAGCAGAAGCGGAAGCAGGCAGGGGAAGAGAGCGGAAAGGCAGAGGAGCTGGACGAGGAGAAGCGTCTGTCCGAGGAAGCACGGGTGCGTCACAGCCTGTTGCCGTGACATGTCCTGTGGCGCCTGGTCTGCCTTTCTGGGAGCTGCCTCTTCACAGTGGCTTCTCCCCATTCTTAATTACTCTTCTTGGTTACTGACTTGTGAATATAGTTCTTTGGTTAGTTTAATGTTCTATTTTAAGTGTTTTATGGTTTGGCTCTTTCTGGATGGGGGTCCTGGTTTATTATGATATAATTAATATGTAGTCATGAGGCTGGTTAATGTCGAGTTTCAGTCAGACACCCTGATCATCTACCACTTAGATGTTTTAAAAAATAGCTTTCAATATTTCTATTTTAATGACTATTTAATTTGCATAGGAAAAGTGCTTCAAGAATTTTTGCTGTAGTGCAACTGCATTCTATGTGAGGATGAAAAGCATAGAGTGTGAAATGTAGTGGCCTGATTGTAGCCTGTGGTCTGCATACGGCTTGCAGGTGGCGACAGCAGTGGAGCGGTGGAAGAACGCCATCCGTGAAGCACAGACATTCTCCCGCATGCACGTGCTACTGGGCATGCTCGATGCCTGCATTAAGTGGGACCTGTCTGCGGAGAACGCGCGCTGCAAAGTGTGCCGCAAGAAAGGTGAGTGAGCTCCGCATCATTCTGCCTGCCCTGCTCATTCCACTATCCACTATTTCTGCCTTCCACTCTTTTTAGCAACTGGTTGGACTGGTAGTTGCTCCATTGCTCTGCTCTTATGGTTTTCACTGAGTTGCACTAATGCTATAAATGTTTGCCTTTAGTAGAGTATGAAAGAAAAATGAGGCACTGCAGCAACATTGTTAGCATTGATCATGAGTGACCCATGAGAAGCTCAGCCTGTCACGTTTGCTGGGAGGGTAGTTCATGTAGAACTCACAAATGGGCCCGACTGTCTTTTGGAACTGGAAAGTTGTAGGATTCCAAAGGCTCAGCTGTTGTACCATTGACCAAGGACGAATACTTATTTGTTGGACTGCTGCCTATTGGCAATGTAAAGAAAGAAATTATTTGATGGCAGTTAGTGGTGGCTCCGCCACATGCAGGAGTGAAGATAGTGTAGTACTTGTATAGTTGAGTAGGTCTGTGAAGATATGAGCCACTGGCTCTCCTGTTAGCATGGCGAGCTGGCATCGAGTGAGGGACTCTCAGACTCTGCCTGGTGGCTCAGAAAGACCAAGCAATACAGCAGTAGTGTTTTGTCTTCTTTTCATTCCATTATGTTCTGATGGATGATTCAAGTCTTTTTAAAGGAATGTATAAATGAAACAAAGATATGGAAAATATTTAATAGGGAAGTTTATAACAAAGGTGCATACGAAATCCTTCTGCACTCTCACTTCTCAGTTGGCAGACCAAAACACTCCACACAGTATCCAATTCCATAGCAAGTAAATGCCTACGGATAGACGCTAAAATGAATGTTTTTTAAAAAAAAAAATTACATTCCTGTGTTAACCAAAAATAGGGCGAAAAGTAAATCAAACAATGGCATGCATCCCCTACAAGTTTGCTGTATTTATAGGCAATTGCAGTAAAGTATAGAATGATTCATCTTGTCTATGTGTATGTACATAGACACTTTTGCTTTCGAGAGCAGTTGTTCGCTTTGACTAGTGGGATGTGGACAATATCCTGGTTCCTCTCACTTTTTATAGTCCACATCTCCCTCATTCCTTCAGCCATGAAGTGACATCGTGATCCTGTATCACAATATAAAAAGAAAACAGAGACCCATGTCTATGATCTTCTCCAGGGTTGTAACCATATGGTTTTGACATGGAATATAAAGGAGAATGTGGAGCTTAATTATCATTTGGAGTGCTTTCTATTGAGTGTTGTTCTGTGAAGGATCGAAAGTTATCCTTAAATTTATTTTTCCTTCTAAGTAGTTGCGGTTCTTGGGGTACTTAAAGCAAACGTGGTGCAATCCCATATGATCTTCATGCCTATACTGCTGTTGCACCACTAGGGGGCCTCCAAGGCCTATTGAATACAGCATTGGCTTTGAGGTACGGTCAACGTCTGTAGTTTTATTGAGAGACTGACTCGGATTTACAGCCGAGTTGGAAGGTTTTGCAGAATTAATCATTCAGAAACTGTAACTGGCAACATTTTTTACCCTGAAAACATGGGCAGACTTTGAGAAGATGACACTGAAGCATGCGTGATCGGTGAGATGCTGGTAAGACATGGGGCTTGCTTAAGATTTGCACTGTGTGGCTCTGACGTGTTGCCTGAATCGCCACCATGTGATCTCCAGCTGGCCCAGTCTTTTGCTGTGACCATAGGGAGTGTTGTCACACTCTGGGGAGACAGACACAACAAACTATGCATTCCCAGTATCAGCAGATGTCACGTCTATGGAACTTTATTTTATTCAACTGCTGCAATGTGGACTCGGAGCATGTACAAGAATTCAGACCATGATCCAAGATATTATCTATTTTTTGTGTAATACATTATTTAGGGATTTAACCTTCAAAACATCAACCAACAAGACAGTAACCAGTAATGTGCTTGGATCACACAGACATGCATACTTCTGGTCCTGAATGCACCATATTAGGCTACGTGTGGGATGTGATGGCATGCCTGCCATCTTGCTCTGAGTTTGGCTGGCTTCCCTCCCTCTGAGGGTGGAGCTATGCTTTAGAGCAGCCAATGCAGTGTCTGCTGGAAGACAAAGTTGTCCAATGGTGTGTTTGCAACATTTTGGTTACTGTGGTAGACTCACAATAAGCAGGTGATTTGAGCTCATCTTATTTTTAACTACCTGAACAAAACTCTGTATGGAATACTTTTGTTTTACCTGGTCTGTTAAACACCTCTTGGGGAAATAGTTTGTCTAAAAATAAAACAAAAGAAATCATATACCCATTAATAATATATGTGTATGTATAAGTGAGTGGTGGCAATTTGTAATGGTGATGTATAATGGTTGTAGGTTTCCTCATCAGTGCAGCCTAATGATTAGCTCTGTCACAGCACAGTCTTGACCCGGGGGCTTAGCATCCTTCGTGATCCCTGCGTCTGTATGTCCTCGTTTTGGACTTTAACGATGGCGTGCCCCCCCCCCCCCACCTCCTTCTCTGCTGACACCAGGAGAAGACGACAAGCTGATCCTGTGTGACGAGTGCAACAAACCCTTCCACCTGTTCTGCCTGCGGCCGGTGCTGTACTCCATCCCCGACGGGGAGTGGCTGTGCCCCGCTTGCCAGCCTGCCGGAGCCCGCCGCTGCTCCCGCGGGAGGTACGGTACCCCTGCCTGCCTTGCTGTGCTCACAGACTCTCACACACTAGAGTGGATGGGTAGCATCTCTTTAAGCTGCACTCTCTTCTGCTGAAAACACAGCCCTCCAGAAATGATATTCATAAAGCATGTGTTTATATATTAACTGCGCCAGGTGTTCATCTCTCACCTTCATGCTATGATATGCATCCAGGTGCAATCATCTTTTATATAATACAAGAAGGATGCAGTTACACGTGTAATGCTTAAATAGGACTCGATCTGGCTTTTTTTGGATCTGATTTAGATCAATTTAACGTATTAAGCTTCTATTTTTGAAGTAAAGGTACGTTTTAAATGTTTTTCTAATCAAGTAACTTCCTGAGACTCAGTGTAACTGTAAGTCCATCCATCTTCTAATCAATTTTGTTAGTCATGGTCATGATGGGTCTTGAGTCTTTTGCAGGGCACACACGCTCATATACATTTATAATTTGTGCAGTTTAGAGACATTGGTTAGCCTACCTCCATGTTTGTAGACTGAGAGGAAAGAAACTTTCCAAACATGGGACAACATGAAGACTTCTTGCATGACGGAGGCAGACTGTGGCTTTACTGGTTTTTGGCTGGTTTCCTTGTAAATTTCACTCTGAGGTTTTTAGTCCATGTAGGGTCAGTCTATACCATAAGCCCTTGGACTAGTGATAGCATGTTTTATGTAAACTACAGGGTTTCATGTCCTCACTGACCACATGTTATGCTGTTTTTTTTCCAGTTTAGCTCTTAACTGTCGTTGCTTTATTACAGCTCCTAACAGAATAAATAGTAGGCATTTTTCTTAAACCCAGTTAAATCACAAAACTGTAATTCTCTTAAATACTATGTGTTCACTGTCTGCCTTTGTGAAAGCTAAACCAGACAAAATACTGCTGCAACTAATTAGTTCTTTATAGGTCGAGTTATTAATGTTCATAAATGGATCTTCATTGTTGGTGCAACTTAACACATTTGCTGTTGCACACATTGGCGATGGATGATTGGTCGGTCAGTTGGCTGGCTGGTTTACTAACTGGTCAGTGTGAATGACTGATTTTGGACACACAACCCTTTGTGTCTTGTTTTAATGACCAGGGAAGACTCTTTGCACCTGAATTAGCATCCTGGGTGCCCATTACACCCCATCTGCTAATCATTCACATCCTGCTGACTGAACGCCTGCATGTTGCAGAAACTACAAAGAAGACAGCGAAGACGAAGAAGATTCTGAGGAGGGGTCAGAGGAAGTGGAAGATGATTCTCCGGATGAGGAAGATGAAGAAGAAGAAGATGACTTCAAGCCTATTGGACATAGCCGTAAGTATTTTTCATTGCTGTTTGCTGAAATTTTTTATATCTTAAGGCATGTATTTTGATTATTGTTTTTGGGGAGGAGTATGGAAATGTTGCTCTGATTTCTAACATGCTTGGCCATGTCACCATCAGGTGTCCATCAGACACTTTGACTGTCACTTCCTGCACATCTGAACAGCTATTTTCAAGGCACCTCTGGTGTGTGTTATGAAGACTACATTAGAAATATGATTAACCGGTCAGTGGCAGGGACACCGTGGGGCTAGGGTATGGATAATATCCCTGATTGGCTGATTTCCTGAAATGTCAGGGCGTTTAATGGGGCACTAATGTAGCACAGCGCTAGGTGTGACACCAGGGCCTTTCTGAACCCAAGCACAGACTGGACTGGCAGGCTGACAGACAGACAAAGACCACCATATGTTCCAACTGCTGTGTGTGCCCCCAGCAATCTACCAATGACCTATGAGAGAGGTGGGGCTTGCCTGCGAGGATGATGTAATGCCGGCATGTGGAGTGGGAATCCCACGAATGAGCGCCTGGCGTTGACAGACCCGGGGGCTGCACAAAAGAGACCTCACCATAAATGTGGTGTTGAAGGATAGGAATGATCAGCATGCGCTCTGTTCTTCTCATCACTTATTACTTTCTTTTCTATTTATTGTTAGTGTCTCTGTTTGTCCAGTTTTGGGAGTTGTGTGCTAGGAATTACAAACACCGCGGCCTGTGCCTAATTAGCTGCCCATGCGGGAATACTCCAGCCCTGCTGGTGTCCACATTCTGTGCCCTGTGCTGTGTGGCCTCCCCCACCCCAGGTTTCCCATCCAGCTTTTTGGTACATCACAAAGTAGGCATCATAACCCACTGCAGATGGCCTTCTTTTTACTGCATTGTGGTCCGGCTCGTCCCCCCACACCCAGCTGCTGGCCCCAATAGAGCCAACCTGTGCGTGTTATTTCCCTGCCACGTATGCTAGGAGATGCTGGGTACTGTGGAATCTGTGTCACCTCAGCCAACCTGCAGGCATCTGACAGTGCACCACCTGCAGGCCAGAGAGGGGAGGACTGTCCTGTCCAGTTCTGTTTCTACCCCCATTAAAACAAACTGCTCACATCTACTGCTACCTGCTATGAACTTTTAGATGTTATATTTTAATGAAGAGGAACACTGTGGTGTATTGTGGATCCTTTGACAATACTACTCTACAGGATATCATTCAGTCATTTTAGCACAGTGCCACGGAGACATGTTTGTTAATTGGGGGGATTCCTTGGGTACAGTGAAAGATTTTTCAGTCAAGTGGGCACTGCAGGCTGTGTGTGATTGCATGCGTCTGTGCGTACGAAGAACACAGCGATTGAATTCTCCACCTGTGCCCATGCTGTGTAGTGAGACCAAGGAAGACTAACAAAGGGAAGCACCAATCTTCCCGCTCCAAGCAATCCTGCAAGCCAGGGATGAAGAAGCAGTCCCCACGGGGAGGCAGAGCCAAGGGCTCCCTGGGCAGCCTCACCGACGCTGAAGAACTGGTAAGGACAGGGCACTATTAGGCTTCACCCGCCCCCATCCACCCTTTGACAGGCGCTGTCATCCAGGCAGTGCTGTTCCTGTAAATTGTACCGCCTGGCGAAGCCCATAAGCAGCCCCTTCCCTCAGGGCTCTTTATCGACCTGATGGCTCTTGTCGGTGACCCCATTACCAGCTGAGCCAATGCTCTTGCGATGGTGGAATGCCAGTTACGAGTCCTGATCCCCCAGCCAGGGTCCCCTCGCATCTGTCTCCATGTTCACAGCCACCACTGGGGGGCGGGGGAGTGGCCAGACTAGGCGCTATTTTGGAACTTACCTTGGGATTGTACTTCAACAGATCCCTCATCTAAGTGTAGTTCCTGGCCTCTGGTCCATTTTTTCCCTCTGTTTTGTAGGCCTGCATCATACATCTTAATGTTATCATAATTCAAGATGTAAGGGGCAACAAATGATCCACCAAGATTCAAAAACTAAAAGTTGTTGTTAATAGTACCACTGAAATAACCCTGGTAGTACACGGCACACCATCAGGCAATGGAATGATGTTGTCAGATGACATAATGAAGGGAGGACACACACGTGAACAGGCCAGCTTGTACAATGAGTTCCGAAAAAATACTGGGGACTGAGGATTGTGTATTGGAAAGACTAGGCACATCTGTTGTTTAGCAGTACTTTGGTCACCTCGTTTAAAACCTTTCATCAGTCCCTGGCTCTTTCTAAAATGTGTCAAGTGGTGGTGGCTACTGTAGCAAAACAAACCTTTACCATTACTTTGTGCACATCGGTAAGGAACTATGAAAAACATGCTTCAGGGCAGTCTGACAGCACTGAGAGTGTGGGATCTGGGCATTATAAAGAAATGATCCAGGCATTCAAGTACCATTGGTGTCATTTAATACAGTTGGAAGAGAAGCCTTTGTGTGTCTAAGTTGTATGATAAATGGTACCAGAGTACGTCAGAAACGTATCCCAAGAATGTTTCAGTGTCGCAGAACTGAAGCAAGTGGAATACTTTGCTCATGCTGTGGGCCTATGTGTGGGTTTTAATTCATCATCTCAATATCATGACTTTGTCATATTGACTTTGTACAATGTTCATTATCTGAAATGTGTTTTCAGAAGTTGTGACCTGCTTTTCCGTCGCATCTCTGTTCCCATTTTGTCTTTTTTACCCAGAGGTGGTTAGATATCTTCTAGGCTGTTAAAGATGGGCAGTTTGTGGGAGGGTTGAGTGCACATCGAAGGGGATGTTTGGTCTCTTACCCCTTTTAACGGCTGCTTTTGTGCAGGTGCGGCAGAGCTCCAGGGCAGGAAGCCGACGGCAAACACTGGAGCTGGAGAAATGCGAAGATATCCTTCAGAAACTTGTCAAGTATCGCTGTAGCTGGCCATTCAGGTAGGACTTGCCTCTAGACCAGAGTAGGCCCTTGGGAATGGAGGGCATTTTGCTTGGATAATTCATGCAGTAAAATAACCAGGTCTGCATATGATGTTTTTCAGTGGGAAGTGCTTGGATTCCAGTGTCACCTGTTCTGTTTTTGCAGAGAGCCGGTGTCCTCTGAAGAGGCTGAGGACTACTTGGACATCATCTCACACCCCATGGACTTCCAGACAATGCTGCAGAAGTTTGCAGATGGTCAATACCGGCACAGCGGTGACTTCCTGGAGGATATGAAGTTGGTCTTCTCCAACGCGGAGGAGTACAACAAGCCCGGCAGCGTCGTGCTGTCCTGCATGGCCAAGACGGAGCAGAGCTTCGTGGAGCTGCTGCACAGGCTGATGCCAGGCCTCACCTACCTGCGACGGCGTCCGCGGAAGCGCCTGAGCCGGCCTGAGAGCGACAGCGGAGAGGAAGAAGCCCGTAGGGTGGGCAGGACGTCGAAGCGCGAGGAGGAAGAGCGGCAGGTCGGCCGTCCGACCAGGCGGAGTGGTGTGTCACAGCGAGCCTGCCTGGAGAGCAGCGAAGAGGAGGAGGAGGAGGAGGAAGACGACGACGGGGGTGCAGGCATACGGAGGTCCAGCAGACGCGTGTCAGCCGCTGCAAACCGGGATAATCGTGAGCTGGAGAGTGACAGCGAGAGAGAGGCAGGGCAGCTGCGGAGGGGGGTACGATGCAGGGCGGGGCCAGCAGATGGCAGGAGAGCTTCGCCCCTTAAGAAGGGGGAGGCCGAGGAGTACAGCAGCGAGGAGGACAAGGCCAGCCAGCGACATTCCAAACGGCAGCGACTGTCCACATGAGGCCTGTCAAGCAGAGGGGATTCGTGTTTCCTTCTTGTCATTAATATTCAGATTCTCTCCTTTTTACCCATGATTGACACCTCCTGACTATTTCCTTTCTGTTCATGTTTCAAAAAGCTGATTTTTATATCTGTAATGTTGTTATTGTAAGTTGGCCTCAACACTGGACAGAATGTTTCAGTACTGAGTGAACTGAATGCTTTTCTAAAATAATTTCCTTTGCCCTGTCTCTGCCACATTTTGGTATCCTAATGATTAAAACGGACCGCTTGGTGACTTTGGCCTATGGCTCCGGCTTGAGTTTGATACTGAAGTCTCTGTTTGGAAGTGTAGAAAGTCCGTGGGGACGTGGAAGGTACGGGGGGGTGACAGCTGAGTGGGGGGGGGGGAGCTCACAGCTGCGAATTAAACTTGGGCTGCACTATTTGGACTCTCTTTTTCAACACTGAAATGCTGGCGGCCCATCTGGCTCCAGCTGCGTTTGGGCCTCATCTTAAAACTCATTTCAGGTTTACGTTTCCTTTTCTGATATGCAACAATCTGATCATTGCTATAATTATGCAATTTTTTTTTTTTTCTTTTTAATGAAGTGGAGTGACTCTTCAGAAAGTTTATCTGGTGCAAGTCCCTTCTGCTTAAAGCCAATACTGAAGATGTGCAGGTTCTGTTTGTTTCAGTGAATCTAGGTAAACGGATTGCTCCTGTCAGCAGGAATCAAACTTGAATTTTGAATTGACTTTTTTTTTGTTTTGGGTCAGCAGGTGGCGCTATGTGTGCAGTATGTTTCCATTGTATGTCACTTTCTTCGCAATGTGTGAAGAGACCTACAGTTAAAACAATTCTACCTCTTGCATACCTCATCAGAACCAATATTGGACAGTAATACTCCCTTAGTAGACCCGTTTGTAATACCGATTTGTAGCTGATTCGAGATTTTGGCATAGAACCAAATTTTTTTTTTTTTGTTCTCCAAACCAAAAAATACATGCTTGACCTGCTCTTGGTTCAGCAGCACTTGGGTAATTATTTTTCTTACCTTTTTCTACATATGGTTTTAAAGTTCTGTAGTGCATTTTTGCTCTCAAAGATGTGTGTCTATGATTGATTAGCCATTTCAAGCCTCATCAAACCACAGTCTAGTTCTAGCTGTGTGCTGAGACTCCAGTTTAATCCTGTCAAACCTTCAGCATTCACCAGACAGGTGACTAATATTTTTAGTTTAATACTCCAAACCCTAATTGTTGTCTGCTGAATAAGTGTATTGGGCAGTTATTTTCATGACCTTTCTAATAGAAACACATTTTCCATGCTTTTTGCAAAGGAATATTAATACATTTTAATGTTAAATGAGGCATTGCTGATTGAATTTGTTGAAGGTCATCCCTTTATTTGCTAAACTTAAATATTTCAGTCCTCAGTTTAAGCAGCTTAATTTTAAAGTGTCATGAGCATTGCAAATTTTAGCCATAATAGTTGTCCTTCCCTTGTCTACATAAAACACTAAAGATACAGTACAATTTTGTTCTCTGACCACTAGGTGTCCCTCTTGTTTTGCAGTAATTTGGGTTTACTGTCAAGTGAGACTGGATGCTTACTCTCCAAGTCAGGCCCAGGTTGTCCTCTGGCCTCCCTTTGCTCTTTGTGTGATCTTCTGTCCTCCCAGAGGCTCAGGAAACAAGTAGCTCTTCGTATGAAGTGCATCTAGGCTTAGTCCTCGCCTGTCCTGAGACTCCAATCGGGTATTTGAATTATCCTTTCCAGTGGCAGTGTTAAGTATCTCACATTAGCGCTTATCTGTCTTGCAAACCTTGTTTTTAGGTTTATCTTTGCAAGGACACCCTGTTGCTTTTATGACTGGATTTAGATATATTGTTGCCCCCATTTTTAGATCAGCTGTACATGCTTTCTTTGTTTACTTGGATTAAAAAATGTTTTTACAGGCCCCCAAATAGGGTAAAATGAACATGTTGGGCTCCATTGTAATTCTAAAAAAAAAAAAAAAGCATTTTAATTTTAGAACTTTGTTTTGTGAGGTGTAATTCCCCAGCCGTCACTGCCAATCATGAACTTTTATAATATTTGGACTTAAGGGGAGGGAGTTGTAGTAAAGGCATTGGAATTCTCCCTTTTTTTAATAAAATGATTCTAAATGTACAAAAATAGTTGTCTTTTCTTGCAGACGTCCAATTAATGTGTATTGTTTTCTTCCTTAACAGGAGTAGTCTTGGTGAGACTGCCCATTCTTAGTAAATGGTCAACATTTACTAAGTTAACATTTGTCACTTGATTCCATTATTCATTTATGCAGCTCTATCAGTATTCAGCGGCACAGCTGGGCTTCAGTAGTGCATTCAGTCAACTTTGCATGTCTTAATACACCATTGTCCCTGTCACCTCCAGCACAAGATCATTTGTGTTTGTCAAAGGTTTCTCTCAAAGCCCCAGCTCTATAGCTGCTTATTTATTTCTAATTGATACATGA
Organism: Gymnarchus niloticus; assembly: GCA_009936485.2. Taxonomy (NCBI): domain Eukaryota; kingdom Metazoa; phylum Chordata; class Actinopteri; order Osteoglossiformes; family Gymnarchidae; genus Gymnarchus; species Gymnarchus niloticus. The sequence goes on along the minus strand of JAACJT020000032.1, from coordinate 5,450,372 downwards.
GTTTCAGCCCACTTTGTCCTTTTACTTTCCCTTAATGGCTGTCTGACACTGCAGTTCATTAGTGCGAGAGTTTTGTACTGAATGACTTCTTGGAGCAACTGTAGAAAAATATTGCTGGGTTCCTGAAAATGTGAATTGTGACACACTCCCTGGTTGGGGGGTCTGGAAGCCCTGGGAGAAGGTGCACCTGAGGAGGATGTTTGTCACCGGGACAGCAGGTCAGGGTTCCCTCTTCATAGCTGCAGCAGGTGGGACCTTTGCCTTGTTGATGCTGTCAGTCAGCGGAGTGGGTCAGTCTGACCTCAGTACTCCTATCACTACCTGGCTTTAACCATTCAAATGGCCTTCCATGTCTGGTTCCATTTTATAATAGAGTGGTGTTCAAAAGGCTTTATCAAGAATTGCAATGATATCAAAAATGGTTGGTGATCTCTATTTTCCTCTATTGATTAAAAAAAACAAAAGTCTTAGTTAATGGGGTTGCCTGATGTCGATTGCAATCCCCACCCTTGACTTTTGTCTCAGGCCAAAAGGAACGGGACCGGAGATCCACTTGGTCTGATGTAAGGATACTTCATATTCCCTCTTAAACTGTTTAGTTTGACTGATAACTGAACAAAAGTATCCCCAGCTGCAGGGCATCTGTGCTGGAAACATTAAGCACCTCCTATCAGCAGATACCAAGCCCATTCTGCAAAGGTTCTGCAATCAGTGTTACCAGTGCCTGCCTTCATTTTTAATTGGTCGGTGAGCACTCACCTACCTACCTCCCTCCCTCCCATGCCGCAGTCCACAAAGAGAATATGCAGTAAGGAAGCTCTATCCAAAAGGACATAGCAGGACTTTTGGAGCATAGTTCCTAATGACTTTCTCATGCTTGGAGGTTCCATACTACTCCTTACATACTCAACACTGGATAAAATTGCGTTTGCTGAGAGTTTGTGTTTCCCAACAGCCAGCCTGCCCTGGGTCCCTCTTTAGCTCACTAACATCGCAGCTTTGCCCCAGTGCGGACCCCTGCCTTTATTCCAGTCCACAAGGCCATCTTTAATCCCTGCCTTGTGTAACACAGTCATCCCTATATATCCCGCAACCCTGGGGTAACTTAATCCTTCCTTTTGAAAACGTGCATACATACACAGGCACAGTGACAAGTCCTCAGATCCAGGGAGCCTTTTAAGGCTTTATCTTCCAGACTTTCTTAACATGGTCCTGTGTGTGTAGAGGGCAACAAATTGATGAAAAAGTGGATTAAAGCGCAGAATGGCTCACAGCCAAGGGTAGCCACAGCTTTCTTTCAGACAAACCCTGTTCAGTGCTTACTGTGATCAGTGCGGGCCCAGACCCATAATGCCCTTAATTCTGCAGGGCTTGTTTTTCAGGCTGCCTCCTTCACGTACATGCCAACCCCCCACCCAAAATTGACGGAGTTGTACCAGGACGCGACCTGACCCCGTGTTTCTTTGTGCCGATCCCATGAGGCATGAAAATCGGAGTGACGTTTGATTCAAAGCTGCTGGATGCATTCCGGAATATGAGGTAGATGGGGACATATTTAAAAAAAAAATTCTATTTTTACTGCAAAACACGACAGAAAATGAGCCATGTCTGTGCACTGATGGACACTGTTCAAGGTCCAAGAGGAGCTGCACTGTAGTCATCATAGGTAAAACACTAAATCTGAATTGCAAATTTTAAATTCCCAAATTTAAATTTTGGAAATAAATAGGCACAAAAAAAAAATGATTGCTGCAAGTCAAACATTTTGACTTACTGGTATGCACCGCTACGGAATGCTAATGGGATTTTCTCAAAGTTTTGATTGACATGTTGCTTTATCTCTCCTCCTCGGATTCTAGGGTACAAATAGCACTGTAGAATCCAAGGGTGCAGAGGGGAGACTGTGACAGAACACCATTTGCCCATTGAAAGTCATGCAATTCAGCCTTGAAACTGAAGCTTTGGCCTTTGACTGATGATGTTCCTTGACATTTCAAGTTTAATGCATGGCACAGAAATGGCATTTTGAATTACTACCAAAATATTTCTCTTTTGGGAGGTTATATCTAGGGTTAGTACAGGCTCTAACTGTCGCAGTTATCCTCTTAATTAGATTACTTTTACTCTTTGAAGGTGGGTTGACACATGAACCGTTGAGCCTCATTTTGATAATATTTTTTTATGAACTCCTCCAGGGCTGGCTCTGAATACAGGGCACCTCAGTAGCGTTAACTCCTTCGCACCCCCTGTTGGAGCCTGGGAGCCACACAAAAGCAGCTGTCCAGTAGCATTTGGTAAGGAGAGGTGAGAGAAGCAGAGCTTTCCGTCTTGAGTAACAACTGTGCTTGCTGAACAAGGCGGGCCTGTGAGGTATGGCTGCATGTGGAATCCCAAGCCTCCCCAGCACCCCGTTCGCTCATATGCATGCTGCTTTCTCCACTTATACCTCATCTCCTCGCTCCACTCCAGGGGGTCTCACCTGACTGGCATGGGCAAACATTCTTCACTCTCATTTGCTCTCCTTTGTCTGTTTGCCACTCTGAAATGTTCACAGGGAGGACATCCAGCACTCCCCCACAACACTGTTTAACAGCAAAGCGTGGGTGGGTGCTGTGCCCAGGCCCACTGTGACCTTTGACCCTCCTCTGTAATCCCACAGCGGGTCAAGGTCGTGTCCTTATTAGTACAGGTCCCACAGGGGCCACCAAACAAATATTGACTGACTCATACTGCCATATTGTGTCCAGACCTTTGGAAACTTCCCTCTAATCTTTCCCTGCACACATATTAAGTCACCAGGGGACAACTGTGTTTTGCTGTGTGATTCCCAGCATATCAACCTCTGTCTGATTTCTCTGTTTGTCTTGCTTTCTCTGCTAAGCTAGAGGACTGAGTGCAGGATGCTAACAGGAAACCCTACCTGTGCTTTAACAGTCAAGAGCATTCTTAACATATTCTTTATCAGCAAAGTGCAATGGAAGCAATGAGTAGATGGTGATGACGTATTTAAGAGCCCTTGAAGAAAGTGAAGATCGCAACATGTACATATGATTTTTGTCTGACAATACACAATGTGTTACGAAAATCTGATAATCTGCTTTGGCAGCACATATCTCAGCATCATTATAATAAACAAACAGACCAGATGGCTTAATTTGAAGCCTAAGGAGGCAAACAATCATGCTGTTTTCCTTTGATGTCAAGACCAGAATCATGGCCCTCCCAACAAGACGACACAGGGAGGGCCAACTTGGTTCTCATTTCCATACAGAAGCCCCTTGATAAAGGGATTGAGTGAGCATTGAACCTTCCTCTGTGGCTCACATGATAGAATGCTGGTCAGAAGGGAGGACATCTCTTCCTCCACACATCTCTGAATGGAAGAAAATGTGGGAGTCTTCAAACTGGTCATTTTGACCTCGTTGTTCAACGCTAATGGGTCACAGTTGATAGACCATCCCAGCTGTTCAGTAAGGATGGTTTTAGACAAAACAGGAAAACAAAGGGCATTAACTCTCCACTTACAATATTTTCCAATCTTTGGCTTTTCTCATGATAATTACATGATTCTTCTCAGCTCAGTCATCCAATTCAATTGTGATGGAGTAATTTTGCATATAAATGTCAATGATTATCAAATAAATAATTACCATAAAGACTCACATTTCTGATGAATGATTCCAGCTCATTTTCAGACAATGAATAAAAATCTCCTTATGAAATGGACTGATTTGAAAAAATTAAAATGACCCCAAATATAATTCAGTGGAAAGTTCGCATTCTGAGAGGGACACAGCACGTAATTTCAGGCCAACAGCTTCCACCTGGTGACACTTCTGTGGCTCACAGTTCCAGGGCCCGGCTGCCAAGCAGGGGGATCACGGTACCCCATTAAACTGAAATACTGTCCATTTGCGACACCAGGCTCTCATGGGCTTATTCCAGTGTGTGTGTCCACCCACCCCCAACAGAAACACAAATGCACTCTATTGACCAGCTGGTCCGGGAATGCCTGGGAATACCCCAGGGTTGGCTGGAATCTGACGCTGAGGAAAACTGTTCTTCTGGCCCATCTTACTCAGCATGCCACATTTGTGCTTCTCAGCAGAGGCAGCGGGGCTTCCTGGAAGCTGACAGGACACTCTCCTGACTGCTGCTGTCACACAAACATTGTTCGTTCCTCCTCCTTCATGTATACAGACAACAGAAAGATTGACAGCTTCCTGTCTTCATGCCGATTACCACAGATTGCTGTGGGCTGGAAGTCGTCGCCCCAGCCTGCAAATGCAAAGCGCGTGCTTTTTCTTTGATTGGGGGGGCACAGATAATGGCTCTTTGAACTGTAAATGGGGAGGAAAGCTTAGATAACGGGCTCTTTGAACCACAAATTGTAGCAACTACTTCTCCATTCTCAAAAAAAAAATAATAAAATGTCTTCAATGAATGCCATAGAATATATTTTCAAAAATTGTCATGTTTTGCTTTTAAATCTATGCGTTGCACTTTAAAGGAAAAGTCTTCTTTTCCCTTGATTGTTCACACCTAGCATATTTTATACCACATTAAACATTGCCTCTAGCCATTTGTGTTCCTAATCCTGCTTTTATAATTTTCCTTGACTTTTGAAGTTCAGATCTGTTTTACAGTGGCCTCATCTGTGCTCCATGTTTTTGATGCCCAACAGCTTTGGAGTGAAGTCCAAGTCTGGGAGTTGTGATGGCCATTCAGAAATCTTCATGTTTCTGTCGTGTCTGTACTCCTTGGTTCACTCACAGCTGTATTTCAGATAGTTCTCTTGCTGAAACATCAGATGTTGTCAGCTTCAGATTCTTGTCTGACTCGGAGTTATTCTTGCCTAGGACATCAGTTTGTTCTTCCACCTACTCAATGCTGTTGGCTGTCACACAAACCCTGGGGATCCACCGTATATTTTGCAAGGTGCTCTTTCACTCTTTTTTTCTCTATCAATCTTTTTTCTGTGGTTGTGGTTGAACATTTTTTCCTCTTTCATCAGTCCAAAGTATTTTCCAAAATATTTCAGGGTTATCAAGAATGTCTTTAAAGTGTCATGAACCAGTTTGTGATCAGGTCCTCATTCTGTTGTAGACCTATGAACAACTCCTTCAGTCTCAGTTGCGCTTTCCTCTAAGTCCATTACAGAACTGTGTTTCACAAATCTCACAAATTTTCTGCCAAGTCTATCAAAATTTTATATTTTTTTGGTATTCCCAATCTCTCCAGATGTCCCCGACAGTTGAGATTACTAGCTGGAAACGTTTTTTGACTTTTTATAGGCTTCATCTGTTTTGTTAAAAGTAAATTACCTTTGTTTTCAAGTTCTCAGAAAACTACTTAGAGGAGCCCATGGTTGTTCAAATTAAACATTCCCCAGTGGGTCAAGCCTGGAATTCACCATCTGAACAACAGGTGAATCAGCTTTTCTTTTCTGGACCTTTATCTCCTCCCATTTAAGTGATAAAGATACCCACCCACCAACCACTTATCTAGTAGAGTTGGCAGTGGGTGGGGGGGATGGCAGGGCTCAAGCCTATCGAAGGGGAAGACCCTGAGCAGGATGCCAGTTTGTCAAGGGCAGATAAACACACTACCAGTTTGTCTTTGGATTGAAATCCACACATTGGGATAATGCACCCTCCCCACAAACAAAATTGGGGTGATAGGATTCAAACCCTCACCTTTACAGGTCCAAAGTAACTGCTATGTACTGATCCATACTACCAGGTGTTATTAAACATGCAAATGAACAGTGAATATGGATAAAAATTTAATGGTCCATCATCCATCAATCATCCATACCTGCAGTATAGGGCTACACCAACTAAAATGTCATATTTTTAGCTTTGTTCCATGAGGTTGGCTCACAATCCACTTTGTAAAAACATGTTAAAACACTTTTGGGCACAAATGCAGTTAGATCATTTGGATGGAATTCTATTTTGGTCTATTTTGCATGTTGGCTGTTAGTGGTAGAAACCTTCACTCTGGGAGAAGAGATCCAGAGCAATCTTGCCTTGCTTGGAAAAATGCTGAGCAGATGCAAAGTGACAGATTAGTAAGAAATAGTGCAAGGAAAAGATCTGGAGGGACTGGAAGCTGGGGAGATACAGGAAAAAGGAATGGTGGTGGGGTGGAGGGTGGCAAGGGAAGAAATGCAGAGCCAGAGAGTGGCTGAGGATGAGAATGTATCTGGAGAGATGAATGTTGAGATAACACTATCAGGAGTAGGAGGCATCAATCCACATCTGTCTAGTCAAAGGGGGACCCACAGGGGTGGAGGAGAGGTGTGTTCAAAAGTGATACTCTTGATTCCAGGAGGACGTAGGCAGCTACGAGTAACTAGGGCCTGACTCAGTGCGAGGTTATAAGGAAGTGAGATGGCTGGGTCAAGCCACAAGAGATTGTAGATTTGTAGACATCCATTTTCAGGATGAATAGAATGGTTCCTTTGACCTTGATGACAATGACAATGCTGGGTCTTTAGTGGTAGCAGTAAGCATAACAGCTGATGGGTTTGGGGTAAAATCCACAAGCCCTCCTCACCCCCCATGCCCTTAATCCTGCCCTGTTTCCTGCTGACAGATGCCGTAACAGGAGTCTCCAGGCTCGCACTGGCGCCAGGCACTTTTATTGCCCTCTGGTTGTGCCTGTAATCACCTCTGGAAGGTAGGGGTGCGTGGCAACCATGGCTGACTGCCTACTGTACGGAGGGATGAACTGGAGCAGTCCTGGAGGTGCTGTGGCTGGGTGGAGGGTCTAGTCTTTACTCCTCATGGCCTTTTGAGTTCTAGATACTGCTATCATGCTTGGAGAAACCCATTTTGCTGCTGTGTATGGTTTACACCTGGATGATGTTTGGAGGCCCAGGTTCTGTGGTATCATCTTGCTTGTTTGTCTTGATGCTCTCGATTTAGGCAAGTGATTCCAAAACAGTGGTATTTTGCAGGAGTTTTCCGTCTTGCTGATGCAAGCTTGCATCATGCCCTCACCAATCCCCTTGACAGTAGTACCAGATGCTGCAAGGCCTCACGCCCGGTCTAGGACAAACGCCTGTCCAAGGCTGAATCTCAGAGGGTTGGAGCACTGTAGTGTGTGTGTGATTGCCACTGGAGCATCATTCTTTTTCTGCCATTTGACCTTCAGAAATATTCCTGGACCCTCCCCAAGCTCTGCATTCAAAAGTGACCCCCAGCTTCACAGCTGCAGCTTCGGTACCACAAGAGATATCGAGGGCTGATCTCGCATCCCAGCCTCTCACCCCTTCCACTGCAGGCCCTGCAGCAAGCCATTTTATCAAATTACTCACAATGCCTTTCCCTGGTGTTTGCTTTTCTTAGGAAAGCTGATAAAGGCATACCCTCCTTCTGGTTACCCAGAAGTAACTGGGTAACTCCTTTGTTCCATGTTTGGGTGGTAGAGAGTAACATCAGTGGGAGGGGGTGCATTCTTGGGCTCTGGCATTTTGACAGTCCGGCACACTCAAGCTTTTGGAAGGAGCTTATGAAAAGGAAACCAGGCCGAATCCCACCGTCCACCATCTGCCTGCCACACACCTGCATGGCATTTTTCGTCACCACCGTGGTAACCTCCACAAGGGGACTGGGCGTTTATGCTCGGCAGCATCATGGGCGTGGCCGGGTCTCTCACAGACCTGTGAAGAGAAACCAAAACAACCACAGGCCCTGGGTGCTTTGCTGCTTCCGCTGGCCCATACACGTATGCCACACCCATTTCCCATTATCTCCGAAGCCAAGCTACCAAGATCACCACGCATGTTATGACATCGACTCAGTCACTTCCATGATATTCATGTATTTATCACATTATTAAACTGATAAGCTGATGGTTTAACCAGCGTGACTTACATGTTTGTGTGGCTGGAGCAGTTCAGGTTAAGGAACGTTTTCTGGGGCACAACAAAGCTCCTCCTCAGACTAGCAACCTTCAGGTTACACATACTGGTTATATGTTGTTTGCTGATAAACAAACTCCAGCCTCTCAATAAAAATAAATAAATACAAATACAACATTCTGTACATAAAGATAAATTCCAGCATTTTCCAACAGCGTATGTTTTGAAAGCTTTCTCCCAAAGCTGTGGACGTTATTTAGCCATCAGACTGATAATTAGTGATCATTAAATTGGGATATATGACATAATCCAGTTTACTTAGCTGTAAAACAGCAGTTGTTTTTGTGTCCAGTCAGCTCAAAAACAGCACCGGTGGGAAATCAGCTTTCCCACACAAAATTTACTTTGCTGCAATAATGTTATTTCCAGCAGATATTTTAAAGATGATGCAGCTCCCAATTTTCTCTCTCTGTCTCTTTCTCCCTCTATCTCTCCCTCTCTCTCTCTCTGTCTCTTTCTCCCGCTCTCTCTCTCTCTCTCTCTCTTCGGTGAGGCTCACTGGAGCTTTTTAAACTTGCTTGTGTTTTCATTTCAGCTGACACCCACTTCCACTCCCACTGTGGCAATTACACACTCTCAGAGGCATCCTTCTGGCTTACTCTTGGGTAGTGTCTGTAACAGAAGGCCGAACTGCATCTGAGCCCTAGTGGTCTAAGGAGAGGTTTAAACATGAGAATTACCAGAGGATTGGGTCTAACCTTCTGGCCCCAAGGAACTCCCCTGTTCCCTTGAATCATTACACGTCAGTTAAGACAGCAGTAAATACAGTTCTGCTGGGAAATGGGTCCCTCATTTCTAATGACGGGATATGCCAGTACTACACCTGCATGTATGTTTTCTGCAAAACTGGATTTGAATATGGGCCTTGAAGATGACCTCCACTTGAGCTCCAAGCGTTTCACAACATGAATCCTCAAAACACCAGACCAAGTCTGTTTTGGCAGGTGTTTACAAAGAGATACTATCAGGTCCCTTGACATGAGTGTGAACTAAATTATTAACTTCCATATAATGCAAATTGGTTACCGTTCACAAATAGAAAAGATTTTAGGCAAAATGACATTTAAGAAATATGTTGTAAGCTACAAGCCACAGAGGCAAACATTGTACACACTGTAAAAATCTGAAGTATATGTGAGAATTTCCAGACCTGGTGTCAGAGATGATTGTATCTGATGATCATTGGTAATTGATGATTGCAATATAATGATTGCATCTGAATTTCCGGGTCATAAGAACCCTCCGATTAAAACTGAGTAACCCCTATCTTGCACCATGTCCAACCTGGGATAGCCTCTGTGACCCTGTCCAAAATAAATGATTAGAAGACGGATGGATGGATGGATGGATGGAAGTAATGCTGGTTTAAAAAAATGTTAAAGTCATTCCCACTGTGATCCATTTGAAGAGAACGGCTTCCCAATTTATGATCTAAGGTCATCGTGCTTCTTGTTACAGCCCAGTGCCTTCTGGGAGGTGGGACTCTACAGTGGGCAGCAAGCCTAAGCAGCAGGTGTTTAATTAAAACTCTCCCCCAGCTGAAGCTTATCTGGTAAATTTAAGAGTTTCTCTGACACTTGGGATCCGGGCGTTTTCTAAATTTACTGACTGATGGCTGCAGGGGGATGCGTCAGCGGCGTCTGCTGTCCGAGGCCAGCATTTTGACAAAGCTGTAAACTGCTACCGCCTTGCAGACATGAAAATGGCAGCTGTGCCAAAGCAATGAGGCCGAGTGTGAAATCCCATCCATGTGCGTCGGATTTAGTGGACAGCAAATGTATCACCACAGCACCACTGCCCTTTTGTGTCCACCTCTCTATATTTTGCCTTTCCCAGTAAGTCAGCGGTTTTCCACGAGCTGGGGCGTGGCGGCAGAGGAAACCACATCCTGCTGGCATGATACAAACTGAGTCTGACACCTGCAAGGAAGTCAGATGCTAACCCCTCTACACATACCTTGGTGCCCATAGATGTCCTCTCGGTGACCCCAATCCTTGATATGCCAGACTGGGTACATGTTTTGGCACTGCCCCTCAGCACTATGGGAAGTGTGTATGTTGGAGGGGTGGGGGGAGGTGTACTCACCTGATCTTACTTCACTGTGCTGTTCACATTCACTCTGCACTCTGCCACATGTGGGAGGATCAAGACGCAGAGGGACATGGGAAAAACGTGTGCCTTGTCAACACCTGTAATTTGCTAACCACGTTTCCCAGAACAACTGCAGAGTTAATTAAAAACAAACAAGCCACTTTTGTCTCTGTCCCACGGGCATGTCAATTAATGCTAGAGAGTATTTCTCATATGAACAACACTCTGTAGCCCTATAGAGTTCAAGCAGGTATCAGCTTGTCTTGGTGATGGTTCCCTAAAGACTTGTATAAACTATATGTATCTAAATGGGCAAATAATGCTGGGTAGACAAAGCAGATTTCATTGCCAAATTTATATGAAGTCACCCCAGAGCAGCTAACAGATACCCTGATTCTACATTGTGCTACACCCAGACTAACTGCTAGTCTCTTTTTTCTTGTTATCCATCCACAGTCAGAATTAGAAAACATGGTCATGTGACTGTTTTGCATCGGGAAGCGCTCTTCTGGTGGTTGATGGGCACTTTGCTGCTTTGCAGAGGCCACCAAATTACTTGGTCCTATACAATAAAAAAGAGAGGGCATCCCTATTGACAAACAGTCTTGGGAACTGAGCCATACAAAGTACAGTTTTGATAACGCTGCACTGGGCTAACAGACCTTTCTGGTGCCCAGAGAACCATAAAAACCACCACTGACATGCCCGTCAACCCGTGGGTGAGGATGACTCAGGCAAATGCATCACAGAGCAAGAGGGATTCCATTGTCTCTGGAGGCTTTGTGAGTGCCGAGGGCTGGGGAAACAATGCAAGGTTGTTTTCACTGGCATGTGCTCTAGGTGGCCAGAAAAGAAAAACAAACAGGGACAGGAACAGTGTCTGTACCATCGGCACATAAATCATCTCATGTTTCTCCATCATAGATGGAACCTAATGTCCGTTATTTCAGTAACCTTAACCTAATCCTTGACATGACAAAATATAAGCATAGTCCTATCCCTTTCCAATGAATGAACGTTCCCTCTTGATCATGGGATACACCATCCATCTCTGGACTGTGATATACAGTACTGGAACGTCAGCCATATTCCTCGAGATTTTCATCAGTGGTCAGAAGAAAATAGTTTGAACAAATGATTTTCCTAAAGTCAAATGTAATTAGTCCACATTCCAGACAGCTGGGAAAGCTGTAAACCGTCTGGAAAGTAATTAAGCAGCAGCCAGGTAATTTTGTCTTTATTATCTTTGCTGTGTAAGATGAAAATATAATTGCGCCTGACCCAAACCATTTCCAGAGGCCTCTTTCCTCGACTTTGGAAAACTCTTACAAGACATCTTCATTTCCTTTTAAGTGGATCTTCCTGAAAACCAGCATGGGCAAATGACTAACAAAGTGTCTGGCCAAATCCTGGGTCTGCTGATGCAGAGCACCGCCGGGCCATTTTAACAATCGTGCCAATCTCTGCCTGTAGTGGTGACGCCAGCTAGGTACTGAACCCTGGGGGGTGAGCCTGGCTGCACTCCCCAGCAATGAATCCGGCCGTGTGAAGTGGACTAACTAGCTGCATATGGCCCAGCTGGGGCCTTTACAAGCGAGCTGGAGCTTCTCACCTCAATAATGGGCAGCACACCAACATGGCCGCCATGGGACGTCCTGTTTATTGGGCATGAGTTTTGCTGTAAACAGGCCCAAGTGTGGGAACACAATGCTGGTAATTGTTGTAACAAAGCTGTTTCTTTCCTGCATTCGGGGCACAGGAAGTAAGGAGGAGGGTCAACGATGTTTCCCCATTTGGATGGCCTCTCTAACATGATTGTATCCACTTCACTCCAGCCAGTGATCTTAACATTTCATATCGAGTGGGTCAAAAAGCACCTATTGCAGTTTGTTTGTTGAACGGTGAATTAGGGTGAGATGTGGCATTCCCACACAATTTTTGCTTTATTTCTTTAACATCAAATGTTCAATTCAATTTTATTTAAATGGCACTTTTAACAAAGAGCATTGTCACAAAGCGCTTTACACAGTCCCTGGCCCAAGGCCCCCAGAGAGTAAGGCAATGGCGACAGTGGCAAGGAAAATCTCCCTTGGGAGGAACCAGACTCATGGGGGAGGCCCATCCTCCTCTGGCCGGCACTGTGCAGGACAGGTTCATAGATACAGCACAGTGTACAACAGAGAGAGTGGAACTGGAGGTAAGAAAGTAGAACTGGATGGCACGTGTGGTGTCTTTTTTCAACACAAAAATGACAGAAACAATACCCAGCACGCATGTTGTGTCAGCTCAGAGATAAAACCACTTGTCGCAAACCAATTTGCTCTTCACGGGCAGCACAAGTCATACACTCTTCTGGAAACACTCATCATGCAATACCATTTGTTTTAATACATTGGACACCCTCTGGCAATGAACTGTGAGCTCTCAGCTGATCATCCCTTTGAAGCAAAAATCCCTGTACAAGGCCCTGACATTAGGAAATCTCATATACTAAACAGCTGTCCCAGCTACACTTAAGTTAGTGTGAGCAGTAACCATCTCATTTGCACTGTGTAGCACAGCCTGACCCATGGACTGAACGAAGGCGGACTTCTAAAATTAAAGCAGCCATTTGACTGGCCATTGTCTACATGAGCCATAAAGGAGAGGTGATGCTGGCCCTATATTTGCTTCAGTGTTTTGGCTGGGGCCAAGTAACAAGGAACCCTGTGTTTTTGACATGCTGAATAATTAAAGTGCAGCTAACTGCTGGCAGGGGATAGACCTGGCGTTGTCTGGCTGTCAAGAGGGTGGCCATCGTTGATTCTCTCCCACCTGGAGTCCTTCCTTAGCACAAAGCTACCTCTGTCCCTTATCCCTCGGCTGGGTCTAACTAAAGAGTCTTTGTCAGGGAGTCTAGTCCTGGTGCTTCCTGTTGAGGTCTTGAGCAAGATTAAATTATGTCCCACCCTATAATCAGTTACCTTTGTGACAAGTTATCAAGCACCACGAGCTATGTATGAAAGTTACTTTGCTATGAAAGTAACACATTACTTGGAAAAATCACGTTTTGAAACAAATTCAAGGATCGTACCATTTTGGTGTGTGGTTAAACCACAGGTAAAAATCAAACCAGTCACTTTCCTGTCACAGTAAACTCAGGTAGTTGTGAACTCCAGAGGATCAAATGAGTCTGGGACTGAGGTCAGGCACAAATGACTGTGGAATCTTCACAGCTACTGATATGGGCAGTGAACATACAGGCTTGTTATTCTGGATTTATTAAGACTAAAGGGAGAGCACTTGGTATGAAGAATTACGGGAAAAACATAAAACCCAAAACGATGACAAAAACACCTTTTACTCTTGGACTGGTATTTTTTTCCTGTTATTTTAATCCCAGTTTAACAACTTTCCATTGAGGCATGGCGGTGTAACCACCTGGGTGCATTGAAGACCGGGCGTGCTCTCCGCCAGTAGTATCTGTCAAGCATATCGCTCTCTCCACACACTACAGGTCAGGTGACACAATGCAGTGAATCACTTTTACTCTCTTAATACAACTGCATCTCACCCCCACTGCTGAACTATGTTGAACTGAGCCATGCAATCTTACTTTGGTCATAATACACTCAGAAGCAAATGAGTGGCGAAAATGATTCAGGGACAGTTTTTTAAAGTGCGTGATATTCATGCCTCGTAATAATGTTTTTCTTTTTTTAAGTAAAATTTGTTAATCCTTTTACTGAATACAATGTAGTTTCCAAGCATTTGATTGTTTCTAATAGTAAAAGAAATTAATATATTTTTGTAAAATAACTTAGAATTATCTGGCATTGACCCAAACACACTGTGTCATTTTGTCTCTTTGCGCTAACTGCGGGGATGAAATCTTCGGATTTCTAACGCAAATCATTTTTCCATAAATCAAATCAACAAAGAAAAAAACAAGTCTAGCGTAAACGCACTTTCAAGGAAGTCGAATATTCAGAATCAAAATCAGAATGTGGAAAGAGGAACATACAGAGTTAGCCTTCAACACTGGAGGATGAGATGAGGAATTTCAGCTTTGGGAACAGTGTGACAACACTGTACCAGCATGGAGTAAGAGTGTCGCATGTACTCTCAGTCACTGTTGCCACGCGATGACAAACACCCCCTGTCTCGACAAAACTCAAGTGAAGGTCTTCTCCCTGCTCAAAAGATTTCACATTTGTGTGTGTGTACTTAAACACAAAAAGAGAAGAGAACTGCAAACGTCCGAAGAGAGAGCATGAAGATGTGGGCAGACAACACCCTGGAGGAGATGCTGGTGTGGGTGGATGGGTGGCAAATAGAATCACTGTTTGGTGATGCTCGGTGCTTTTAGAATTCTTTAAAAGCAGGTCATGAATGCTGCATCGCTTTGCCTCCCCACCACCCCCCTCCAAACCCCCCTCTTCACCATCTTCTGTAGATCCCCCTCTCTAGAGGGGCTTTGTTATCTCAGTGTGGAGCGGGGAGCTGCCTAGCAACTGAATCAAAATGGCAGCTTGAAAGGGGCAAGCTCCAAAACATCTGACCTACATAATGCCGAGCCTTTGATCATTCAGTCTGCTTAAGTGATGAGAGGGCTGATGCAAGTTTGTCACTCTCTTTGCATGTTTAGTTGTTGTCACTGTCTCGCAAGTTATAAACATTTGCAGAAAGAAAAAAAAAAGCATGCTTCACAAAGTTGTAAATCAAACTTTGCACAGGCACTGAATATTAATGTGACAGACAACCGTTAATAACTTCAGCAATTTTCACCAGTGGTATATATTAAACTCTTGCATAAAGCCTCGGACACAATTTAAGAGAAACATGCTTTGTGATTTCTTAAGTTATTTCCACATTTAATCATAACAACTGTGAGTTTAAACAGTACTAAATGTGTCGTGGAACATCACGGAATGAAGGACTGGGACTTGAGGAATGTTTACAGAGCAGTTCTGTGACAGACGGCCATGTAGCAGTGATGTGAAGCTCTGCTTTGAAATGTCACTGCACATAAGGTACAAGGCCTAACAAATGCAAAGCCATACCATACCCAGCATGAGACAGGTAGATATAAATAAGAATATAACTCGGGGCAACACTGGAGACAGGGGAACAGCAGACTCTTGGATACAGCTAAGGAGTAGGAGTTACAAACAGAACAGAGGTAAAGTGAGAGATAAAGTTAAAAGTAACACTCCTCAACTTCATTGGAAGCACCCAACTTTCTGTCAGACTGATCACCTTTTTTTCCCTCCTAAGATTTCTGAATGTGCGCAATCTCTCAAAAGTTAGCTTGCCTTTTAAGCAAAACTGACTTTTCCTCTCGATATTTTCTTTGCTGTAAGACAGTTTCAGTAAAGGACGCCCACTGGCCGGTGCTCACCATGCTGCATGGAATCTCAGAGATGACCGGCGGATTGCTGGACCTCACAGAAAACCATAGAGCAGCTCAGGTCCAACTGAACAGTGAAGTGAGTTTCACAGAAGAGAGCGATTATACACCTTTAGTACGCATGCATATGAGTTATGGGGGTTTCTCGTGTCCATGTTTGCGGAGAGAGGAAGGAAAGGAGGGGGTGTATGTGACAGACAGTGTGCCCACCAGGTGGGGTGAGGCTGTGTAGATTGCCCCAGCAGACGTACTTTGGTGGAAAAACCTATTTGGGCTTGCAAGCCTTTTCAATGGCCTTCCTTCAATGGCCTCATTTCCACATCAAACAAGCCCAGGAAAGGGATAGTGCCTGGGGGTGGGGTGTAATGAGGAACTCTGTTTTTTTCTTCCTGCCTTCTCGCTTTTTCTGGCTTTTTTTAAAAGGGGGAGGTGGGGGGATTGGCAGGCGATGTTATAATGATCCCCTTTAATCACACATATGGTCAGACAGAGACCTTTTATTCGAACCACCAGATAATTACACTTTTAGTCTGCTACTGTATCTTGTCCTGCATAGTGAGCGACAAGCATTCACTGTACATAGAGTAGAGGGAGCCACTCTGCTGGAAGGGAATGAAAAATAGGCACTACCACAGTAAAAATGAGAATTTTGGTTCCAGGGCATATCTGAAAATGGCAGATGTAAAACTATTTTTACTTTGCAGTTCCTTCTCCCATGTCTACGACCAATTACCGTTACACTACTCCTGATGCTCCCATGGCTGAGCAAATACAAAACAAACTTAATTAATGAGCTTACCGGAAGATCGTTAAGACAGATTCTCACGATGCACCTGGGTGGAGAGAAATCACAGAAGTAGTAGAGAGGCTGTGGTGATGTCTATGTTCTTCACCAAATCAACATTTCACTTAAGTTTACTGAAGTTTTTGCTAACTTCAGATAACAATAGAAGGGAAGCTGGAACATCTGGGGATCACATCAATATAAATGTCTTCCAAAGTTCCCTGAGTCTTCATGACTGTACTTGGAAAACCAACGTTAAGATGAAAAAGTCAAGAAGGGTCCATAAAAAGGAGTTTCAACAGAACCAGTTAAAAAAATGGAAGTGTGATGTTTTATTCTTTTAGCTTAAAGAATAATACACATATGTGCCAGCACAAGCTGATATTAGTGTCTTTACTTTCAATAAACTTGTCTGTAGATTTTGTCAGTTGAAAATATAACAAGGTCCAAGCTCTTTTGTTTACAGACCAAGCGTGTGGATCTTAGAGCATGCTGCTAGATTGGATTTCTGAAAGCAAGAACAGATTCACTGAGCGCCATTGCATTTTTAACATGCGCTACACATTCTGAACTCCCAAAACCAGCACTGCTTCCTTGTACAGCCTAATGTAATGGCAGTTTTACAGTCCAAGGAGGTACCTCTGCCAAACCATGGACAATGCATGTGAAGCAGCAGGGGAGAGTGCAGCGAGATAGAGTGAGAGATAAAGAATACTACTGTGAAGGAACAGTTCCAAATACAGAGAAGTACCTGACAGAATTACAACCGTATTTATAACCTTGTAAAAAAACAACAAGGCATGTAATGGCTCTGGCACTGCCTGGTCAGTCAGATACGTCTAACAGTCACCTGACATCAAAATACAAGGCATGCATCCACCCTCTATGTAAATAATTTCTCTATATTCAGAAATGTGGTGGTGTCACAACATATTGAGGTCAGGGTCATTTTATAAGTTCTCTCACCTTCGTAGGTGCAAACACTGCACCTTATTACTTATTACTGTAGTTTCACCTTTGGGTGGAAAACAATCTTTAGTGTGCCTGAAACAGGGGGTATAAAAGACTGCAGAGTCATCTCAAAACACACGCTGAAAAACAGAAATAAAACCAAAAATTAAACTGCGCCCAGATTTGAGGAGACATTCATCAGAGTCGAGTATGGAGAAATTTTCTTTCCTCTGTCTAAACGTGATTATATCCCTCATAAGTAATGAAATATAACGGTTCAACTGAAATACACAACAAAAGCTACGGGGGATTCAACAGCCACTGCCTGCATTAGATAAGGGGTTGAAAGATGGATGGATGGATGGTAGTGAACTCAGCTATAGATCTGTGACATATGTAACACTTGGCATTAAAGCACAGTAGTAAAAAAAAAAATTGGCTGAAATATGGAAATACACGGAAAGACTTGAGGGAGCTGTATTATGTTTATGGGTAAAAACCTAACAATTATGAAACTATCTGGACTCCAATTAATAGGACTAATAAAGCCATACTCATTTCCGTCAGAGAACAGAGCGCACAACTAGGTACACAGCAACAAAATCTCCAGCAACAAACACTGGCGGCAGAATAGGTCATACTGAAGAGGTTTCTGACTTTCAGTGTAACGCTATCATATGATGCCACCTTTCCAACAAGTCAGAAGGAAATTTCTGCCCTGCAAAATTCTGCTCCAACAGCCAGTGAAGTAATTATGATGTGGAAGCTTCAAAAAGCAACAGGAGTTAGTCTACACAAACAGAAAGGGACATCAGTTCCCAACTTCACCAATGCTGTGGTAGCTCCTTGGCAGCAAGTCCCATCAGCAAGGTACCAACAGAAGAGCAGAGGGTATTATAGTGGCACAGGGAGGACTAATATCTGGTTTATACTTTTGGTTTTGGAACGAGATGTGGTACAGGCAGGTGTCCATTTGCACTTTCACGTGTTTTTAACAATTACAAGCGTGGAGGAGGAGAAGCCAGCCTGTGTCTTTCTGCATCATTTAGCAGGAGGCTCCGATGATACAGACTCCGGGAAAAAAACGGGTCCCAAGATCATCTTTGCATCCGTACTTCAAAGAACAGAGGGAGGGGCAAGAAAGCATGCAGCACAAAAGATGGATCAGCGGAGGATTAAGGGACAAATTAATAATATATGTTGTGAGGGAGCCGGCGCATTTAAAAGTCACATGCATTTGTACAAAAGGCAATCTGCATTAAGACTTATTATTAAAGTATTCTAAAAATGACTAAATAACATACATGAATAAAAGCCCGATTTATTATGTCCAACTAAAGTTAATGTAAATGTCTCCAGTGCCTTCTAAGTAACAAAGTGCTAGACTACTCAGAGAAATAGACAGACAACTAGCTGCCTCTCTTTCACTAATCCCCACTCTGAGAGTAACATTCCGAATAGGCGTGAAATATCCTTCTTATTTCCATAGATACAGCCCACTTCTCCACGGACCGTTATGAAACTTCTGTGGAGGCAGTGGGGGCAAAAACACCTCTAGCTGTGTATCGGGTATAAAAAGAGAAGAACGGGTGAACGTTTCATTTTTAAATTGCAATTACGAACTTCTCACAAACAGAAGATCTAAATTAATTCCATAGTACATGTTTCAAACTTAACACCATCTGGTAACAAATAAATTAATTGGTCATACAGTTTAAATTCAGATCACATCCAAAATGTATAGCCTTTTTGCAGACTTTAAGAACAGTTATTTTTTCCCAGGCTGACTAATAAATTGCGTTTTGGAAATAATATATAATATGAAGAAAACATTAAAATTCATCTTCAAAATTAAGACATACCGCTGAATAAGCATTCTGTAACCTCACATTTCCACAAATGTAACATTGACCGCTTTAAACATTTTCAAGATGAAGCCTATACCCAGAGTATTTCTTAGACAACACAAACTCCAGTCAAAATACGTACTCCTGTGTTCAAAGCATGAATTTCAAAATGCTGATACAAATAGTGAGTAAGAAGGTACAATCTCGATAAGATGCACATTTCTACAAAACTGTGACAAGCTGGCATTTATGAGTTGATACTCAAAATACAAAGCATATGCATGAAGGTTAATCTAAAACCCCCAAAAAACATTTTCTCCAGGAGCAAGTGCTTGTCTTAATATTATTACCTTGACACTGAACTACATTTCAACACTGCCCCCCGCAAAAAAAAAAATTAAAATCAAGAATTGCAATAAGCAAATTAAGAATGTAACACTGTAGTTGAAAATATAAATGTGTTTTATTACCATTTCATTTTATTGACAATATTGATTCCATAAAGGCACTTAATTCTCCTCAATTTTAAATGTATACCTTTCAGTTAAGTCCTTTCTATGAGTGCTTATATACACAGGAACATATGAAATATCACCGAGGACTGTAATTAAATACTCAATACAATAAATATCTTTACACTGTTATACAAGAGGAGGAAATACAACCATTTCAACACATCCATGCAAGTCCATTTTCTTTTGCAATTATATTTTGTTTGTACACAGTGCACCAATGATTATACAAATTTACACAATTGCTACCATATGGTATACTGGGCATTTTCCCTTTAATATTTTGTACAAATGTGGCTCGTGTGCACAACTGGATGTTCTCCAGCTGTGTGGTGAATTTGATTTGTTGTTTGACAGCCTCCAAAATGGTGGTAAGTGTTGCTCCAGGTCAGCACACAAGGTCAAGTTCCTGCGAGGCATCGCTACAAAGCACAGAGTGTAGTCCAGCCAATACGCTTCAGAGTCATGCTTTTTCTACCCCTTTGGCTCCATTCATAAAGGAGGCTTTTTGAAGCTGAATGGCAGCTTCAGACATGAGCAGGACTATCTAAATAGGGGTCTGTTTTGGCAATGTGCAGGACCACTGCAGGCGCTTTATAATGGCAGTGCGTACTGCTACAGCTGACGCCATTGCAGGGCTTCCTACTAGTCCTGACAGCTAGCTTCCTGTTGCACAGTCCCTGCCAGGTCTGCAGAGTCTTGGAGCTCCACACCCACACACCACTGGTGATGCCCACCACCAGGGACATGAATATCTTGAGCATGAAAACTGCCACTGTTGGCACCGAGTGGTCCAGAGTGCAATCCTCATTCCTGCGTCCTGGGGACATAATGCACTTGCTCTCCAGAGCCCTGAACTTCCAGTAATCCATGTTGAGTCTTTCGTAAAAGTAGCAAATGATGACACAGGTGGCTGGGACTGTGTAGAGGATAGAGAAGACCCCTATCTTAACCATGAGTTTTTCCAGCTTCTCCGTATTGGTGCCACCTGTCTTCATGATCTTGCGGATGTGGAAGAGCGCAACGAAGCCTGTCAGAATGAATGATGTCCCAATAATAAGATAGCAGGAGAGGGGAACGAGGACAAAGCCAGTAAGTGCATTCACATCCATGCTGCCCACATAGCAAAGTCCGGTCAATTCATCTCCTGCCACTCTTCTCATAGTAAGGATGACAATGGTCTTCATGGCAGGAATGCCCCAAGCAGCCATGTGGAAATAGCTGCTGTGGGCCTCAATTGCCTCGTGTCCCCATTTCTTGCCTGCTGCGAGGAACCACGTGAGTGTGAGGATAACCCACCAGATGGAGCTGGCCATACCAAAGTAGTAGAGGATGAGAAAGACGATAGTGCAGCCGGTACTTTCCAGGCCCTCCTGAATGATGTACAGCTCTCCATTCTCCCGGTCGCAGGCAATGTTCTCCGCCCCAGCCACAGAACGGATGATAAAGGCCACGGAGTAAACATTGTAGCACATAGACAGGAAGATGATGGGCCTCTCAGGGTACTGGAACCGGTGAGGGTCTAGGAGAAAAGTCAAGACAGTGAAGGCAGTGGAGACAAAACAAAATGTTGACCACACGGCCATCCAGATGAAGGCAAAGTCTTTGTCCTGTCTGGACCAGAAGACATCCACAGCTGATGAACACCTAGGAGCACAACTCTGGCTCTTCTCTACATACTGAAATTTCTCTGGGTTTTCACAGGAACCCAGGCTCCCAGGAGACTGGCTGTTCCCAGCACCTGGCTGTCTGGGTCTGGGAGGAACAGGCAGCATGCCCTCCCCTTTTTTGGTCTCCGTCCTTGTGTCGTTTTCGGGAGCCTCCATACACAGGGCATGGGGGTCATTCTTGGTTGGTAACCTGGAGCAGTCCAGTGAGTCAGGCCACCTGAAGTTGAACTTCTCCATGATTGGAGAGCACTTCTGTCTCGCCTGTTCGCACATTGGTCGGCAGGCTGGGATGGAGGTAGACACTTTGTCGGTGCACATGGGAGCGTACAAGGAGCACAGAAAAAAACGCAAATGCACATCACAGCCGTATTCCACTAAAGGAGAAAACTCGTTCAGTTTTATGCTAGCCTCTGCTTGGCTCCCATGGTTCATGTAGTTAGGCATCCTAGTCAAATTGTAACCAATGTCCTGGCACATAGGAATTGTAATGATTTCGCATTTTGCTTGTCTTCCTCGCTCTATGTCATAAGATCCAATCTCCTGGCTGAAACCAGCAGTCATAAGCTGACACCAAAGAAAAATAACAGTCTTTAACTGAAAAGCTTCCATGCCCATATTTTATTTGTGAAGAGATGATCTTAACAACGGGATAAAAAATTAGCTGAAAACAAAATATTCCGTGTGAACCTGTAAAATAATGAAAATCTTTTTCCAAGTGGGTCTGCAAGCGTCCAAATTAACTTGACGTTTTTCAGTCTTACGGAGTAAAAAAATATGGACGAACATCAGACTGCTCAAGGTTATAAAACCAAACAAGTTAATAAAACAGTCCCACAATAAGTTATTTAATAGCTCTCCTCTTCAGTAAGACCAGAGCCCCTCAAAAAAGTGCTATCCTTCCAGCATTTCAAGTTGGACGTGATATTTGATGGGTAGAAGGAAAAAAAACACCAAAAAAGTACGACTTAATACGCTTTCAAACGCAATTCTAATTTTAGAAACTATATAAAAAGCCCAGTGTACGCAAACTACTTTTAAGCGATTAGTTGGTAGGCATTAGGAGCACAAAAAGAAGACTAACGTACCGGTGAAGCACGCGCGAATAACTGCAGCCAAGTGCCTACACAGTTATTTACCGTTATACTGGCAGATGTCCTTAACCTCCGCGCGTAGACTCAGTCTATTTGTTTAACCGTGGTGCCATTAACTATTGTTTATACTGATTCTGTAAGACGTAAGGGGCTATACGCGACCGTGTAAAGGCAGCTGAACCGTTTAACCTCGCCTTATACTTCCACCCTCCTCCGCCAGCGAACACTAAACTTTCCCTTCTGCAGTCTCCGACTCTTCTCAAAGAAGGGGGCGGGGACTGTGTGACGTCACCGTCCATCTCCACCCATGCTCGCCATACCCGCTTGTCTGTCGGAACCGAACGCGCCTTCTGAGGCACTGCAGTCCGTCAGGGGGACCGTCGGCATTTTGTCCCTAGCCGCTGTTTGAAAAGTTCACTGAACTTGTGCGAGTATCCTTTCCTGGGTTAAAAGTACCATGGCATCTCAATCTCAATCGTAGTAGCAGTCTGTAGGACAGTATTACTGTTTGGTAGTGGACATTTACTACCAAATAGTGTCCAAGATTGTAAATGCATCCGTGAAAAGAACGTTTTGTATTAAAGGAATAATTATGGGTGGAAAAGCTGACATTTTTAACAAAA
Source organism: Gymnarchus niloticus (assembly GCA_009936485.2). Lineage (NCBI taxonomy): Eukaryota > Metazoa > Chordata > Actinopteri > Osteoglossiformes > Gymnarchidae > Gymnarchus > Gymnarchus niloticus. The sequence goes on along the minus strand of JAACJT020000032.1, from coordinate 5,427,484 downwards.
AAACACGCACCCTCCCTCGATAAACCTCCACGCTTTCGGACACATTCGTAAATTCGGTGTTTGTTCGGAAAGCCGCCGGCTTATATTAACGCGGCTTTATTTTTAGTGCTCCGTGTTCAATGGACGGAGCAGATAGAGATCTCAGCCGATACAAAGAGCCCATTACCATTCCAATTCATCAAAGCTACGCGGCAGCTGGCGTATATAGCGCCCGCTGTGACTCAAGCAGCCTAATGGAATGTGAGCGCTTAGTATCGTCTAAAAGGCCTCCAGGACAGTTATTTTCTCCGTCCTCTGTTTTATATTTGGTCAAAAAAAAAAAAAAAAAAAATTAGTCTGATACAATGGTGTTGCTGTCTGTCATATCCTCGGTCATATAACAAGCTCATCCCCCTTGAAGAAGGCAGATACATAAACACAGTATCATGTTGCCGGTCTTTGGGGGGCACGTTAGAATTAATTACAGTTATATAAGTAAGACAGCATTACGCATCATATATTGGGTTTCAGCAAGTCAAACGTTACACTGTCTTAGTGACGTTTTGATTAAAACATTTTAGGAAATCCTTATTCCAAGACCCCACGGATTCTGCGTAAATCTTAAGAGAGACCTATTGTACCCATCTAGTGGTCGGACTAAGAAGAACAGCTTGACAAATTTACGTGCCCACACGTCATCAAAACGACGTTTTCAAAACATGGATTCATTTCCAGAAAATGTCTTGAAAGAGTCTACTGTAAGGAACGCAGGTCTGAATCACCAGTTGACGTTTTTGTGCCTTGTAGGCACATGCCAGTTTTGCTTTATGGGGCTGCAAAATATTTCAAATGACAACACAGAATAGTTCCTAGAACAGTTTTTCTCCCAAAATAATATTAGTCAATGATCTGTTTGGCATTTATGTCATAGAAGACTTTTAAGTAAATGTTTATCAAGAATTGGGTGGTTTGTGGCTGTAGGTTAGGACTCTGTGCTTGTGTCCAGACAATTGTTGGTTTGAATCCCTTGGGTATCAGTGTGACCATGTTCCTGGAAGGACATTAATTAGGAAATTTAGAGATTAAATTTCTTTAGGGTTCAGATTCTTTTTTTATTTGGTACTGAAGTATTTTAAACCATTAGTATAAATCTGTCTCACAATAAGTCTCCATTTTTGTAAATACTGTTTAAAACATATTCAAAACTTTTAATTTGATTTTTTTTCTCTTTCATATAAATAAACAACAACGTACTGTATGAATAGCTAAAATGCCTGACAGAGATTTGCCTTTCCGATATAGAGCTTATTTTCATACAGCACTCTCTTCCATTACAGTGGTGCATGGAAATCTGCCATTTCAGATAGAAGGGCTCTGTGTTTTAAAACCTGCCATGGAGCAATCAGAGAGATCAAGGTGTGGAACTAGTGAATGCATCCCCATCAAAGGCAACACACTCCTAAAGAATTCAACTCGCATTAAAATTCACATACACAAATGCAATTTGCAAGTAAGTGACTGTTAGTAATATTTCATCCCATATACATTTATATGGTATTTCAAAAGCAACATGGCTTGAGGTTGAAAAGGATTTTCAGTAGTGAAAGAGTCGATTAAGATATTTGAAATGCAGTATCTAATTAATGATTCGACTTCACTAATATTAAGTAAATGTACGCAAGAGAGAAATTAAAAAGCTTGGAACAGAAATATAGGGAAAAAAATTGGATAAATATACACATCCCAGTGTAAATTCAATTTTATGCAATTCTTTGGTTTTTGTGTAGAATTTTTTCAAACCAATGTATATAGCCTGGAATATAAAGCTTCTCTGTGAACAATCAGTTTTTTTATCTAATCTAATATAGCAAAAAAGACAACTACATGAATATACTGTGGCTATAGAGCAGTTTTACCATTTATAATACAGCGTGTAAACAAAAAACAGCATGTAACACATTAAGTCAATAAAGAGAAAGATGCTCCATTACACTGCAAGCAATATAAACATATATTTACATTGTTGAGAAAATGTTTTTTTTCCTGTATTGTAGAATGTTTGACATGTATCAATAAACAGATATAAATTCAGCATATCAAATTTAAATCAATTTAAGCATAATTTAAAAAGCATTTTCCCCTTTAGTACACATGTATTTTCCTGGATATATTTCAATATAGTTTTAATATAATCCCAGTATAATGAAACACACCAAAGTTCTTCCACATACATACAACCAAATTTGAAATAAGGATCCAATCAGTGGAACGAAAACTAAACAAAGATTGGTTATGGAGTGAGGATTAACTGACCCTTATAAAGTGTTCCATCTGTAAAATGGGACAGAACAAGGGAGTGGGAGCTGGAGGGGCATATGGCTAGTCTTCATTCTCTCCATTGCTGCCCTCTAACTTGCGCCACTCGTATGACAACATGCTGCTTAGTTTTTCATGTGAAAGCCACACACTTTTCCCACTCAGGCTGTGCTGGTTTGTGGTAGGCCTGCGGCAGATTCCTCTTGAGCCCTGGTGAATTGTTCCCAACTCCCAGGCCTGGAGCCAGAGAAGCCCTGTGCAGCGCCAGTTCCCTGGAGGCCACGCTGGCCTGCATTTTCATGCAAAGCAGCCCTGACCCCGGAGAGGGGATGCTCCATTCTCGAGGCTTGCCTCTCTGGCCAACACTCAGGAAACAGGCCCACTCGTCACGTTCCCACACGCTGTAGGATCAGTTCCCCTATTTTCCAGCGGGTCAATTTCCTGTCCATATAAATGAAATGAGACTCCCTTTGGCGATTGTTTTTGTTTTGGCTGAGAACTGTTTAAGCAGCCCTTTTCACATATTCTTCCACAAGTCTCCTTCACCCTGCTATGAAGGGACCTATTCTTTTGGCTTGCTGAATGAAGGAAAAAAAATAAAGAAAGAGAAACCACAGATACAGTGGCAATCAGTCAGAGCTACAATGCCGGCATCAGGACAGCTAAGAGCTTTTCCATAAACTGCAGTGGGTCACCACCGACCTGACACTTTGTCTAAAGGAGCTAACAATGGTCAGAAGCTGCCAATCCAGGACCGAAGAAAGAAGGGACATTAATGCTTGTTGTAAAACACAGCGCTCAAGCCAGATTATGTGCTAAAACCATCCACTGTATTTTCATTCCTTCACTTCTTGGCACATGACAGGAGATGAAGTACTTTGCCACTTTGGCACTGCTCAGCAATTATTAAAAGCATTTTGTCTGTATTCTGTAATCGTTGATGCCCGGGACTCTGGTATGAGCTAAATGCTACCAAATGGGCACTATAACAAAACAAGTACAGTATATTTTGCAGTCAGATTCCTGCAGATACTTTGTTTACTTCTAAAACAAATATTTAGACAAAAAGTGCAAATGATTCATGGAATGGAGTGACGTCAAACAAAGTCTTTTCTGCTTGACCTATGGATGGCATGCAACACATTTCCTTCAATGACGTCTCACACAAATGGATTCAGCAGGAGCACATCGCTGCAAACGTGATGTAACAAGTGTGCCTGTTTTCCTAACATTTGAACCGTTTTTAGTAGTCTGGACATTCCTGCCACATCGAAAAAGCTGCTCATTGATATACCATGTCTCAAGGAGCAAGCCACTTAAACCCAGGAGTTGGAATTTGGCTGTTTAACACATTAAAGCCAAGGGCACTATCTTTTTTTTTTATTTAATTTCTGACTTCTTGTCATCTTAGCTAGAGTATAGGTTATATTGGTTAACATGCTCACAGCTTCCCACTGAAAATGTCAGCTTCAGGCTTCCTTTGAACTGAAATACCAAGCAGGTTTTTTTTTTTTTTTAAAAAAAAAAATCACACACATATTGAAATGTACACAAACAAATTTGATTAATTTGTGTTTAGTGACTGGAAAACAAAAAACCTTCCAGAATAATACGGAATGATATTTTTATGGCAAAATAGAAGTAGAGAATTGCACTTCTGAAGATCTGAACTGTTTGAAGTGGATGATACCTGTATTTAGCATGTCTGTGACTCAGTCATGACCACTTTCAAGAGTAAGGGATCTAATGTGCCACTCCGTTTTTCGTGCCACATGTTAGTTGTATTTTTATTAGTACATAGTATTTCTAGCAGTGGTGAGAGCATAAACAGTTATGCAAAAAGTAAATGGAATTTTTTTTGCATTTGCAAAAGAAAAATCATGGCAGTTCCACTGTTTTGTAAAATATATCAGTGGAAGTACTGTTCCACCTTTCTTTAAATGAGAGAATCCGTGGTCCTTGTAGAGCCAGATTGACAATAGAGACAGGATTCCTCAGCTACCTGCATACTGTCCACCAAACTGAGTTAGCAAAGGCTGTGGAGAAAAAAGATTCTACCAAGGCTATGTGTATGTGTGTGTGTGTGTGTGTGTGTGTGTGTGTGTGTGTGTGTGTGTGTGCTCTGTGATAGCTTGGCTTCCTGTCCAGGGTGCAGCCCAGCCATGTGCCCTGTACTGCCTGGGGTAGGGCTGCTCTTACCCAGGGTAAGTGGCTAGAAACTGGATGGATAAAAAAAAAGTTTTAAGTTAATTAAGGTCATCAAACACATTCCACAGGTCCACAGGTGTGAACTTAAATTCAGTTATGCATCTCAACAGCAGAAACTAATATTCTTACTCATAAAATCTGTCACTGGGTTTACAGAAGAGAGGCAAAAATACATTCATCTGATTGCTTTGTGGAATGTCAGTGATACATTTGCATCACAAAGTATCTAATTCCTTTTAAGGAGACGTTTTAGTAGTAATTAACACACCCTTGATAACTTGACTGAAAGCACAGTAACTTATTATGATGGAACCGATGGCCAAAAAAAAACCCCATGGAAAATGAGTTTGGAAGCTTGGAATTTTGGAAACATTTAAAATGAATGATCTTTCTTTCTGGATAGTTTTTTTGCAACTTCAAGTTAAGGAATTTAAAAGGGTTTGATTGAAATATCCTGTTATTATATATAATTGTCTTTCATTTTTTCATTATATTTCATCAGCCCAGAAAATACAGCGTAAAGTAATTGTAGAAGCTTAAGACTCTTGGCATCTTTGAAATAAAATAAATGAATGCAACATTTTCTAATATTTTAAAACCTTTTACAGATGAGAGGCTTTGGCATTAAAAATTGTAATGATTTTATTCTATAATTAGTTCTATTATTGCAAATTGTTTAGTTAACCTACTATGATATTCGGCATACAGATTAATGAATGGAATATACATATCTAGAGTTTACAACACATGTACTGCCCATTGGTTTTGGTGCTGTGGTCTTGGTGGTCACTGCAAAATTGATCACCCTTGTGATAACTAACAAGGACCAGCGAGGGAGCCTTTTGCCAGATCCACCCTCGTGTTTCCAACTCGAAGCGGATGCGATTCGGCAATGCGCTTCTACAGCTCCAAAAGCAGCCAGAAAGGGGATTTAATGGGTGCTGTATGCCAGTTTCCACTTTTAGCCTGGAGGATTTAGCCTGGGCCTTAATGAGGTTCACTGGCTCGCATGCGGCAGTCCTCCAAGGAGCAGGACTTTGGCAGCAGACCTCCAGACAGCCTCCTTCCAAAGTATGTGCAGAATGCGCAATGCCAAGGAAAGCAAATATTTTTAGGAACCTGCACTGAAATGGGGATGGGTTCTGGGGCCTACGCACGTTTCTTCCCACAACCATATCAGATCCAGTGGGGGGAGCATTAAAAATGGGAAAGAGGCTGCAGTATGTGGGGTCTTTATGATACACCCACTCCAACCCAGTGCCTTTCTCCACATACTTCTTGTAAGAGAGACCGTAACTCAATATGCTTTTTTGGGTCATTATAGGTAAACACAACTCACCCTTTTCCAAAACAATAAAAGATTACTACCTGACCTTGGCATTCATAATAAGAAAACCTCATGGTTGTGTGTGTGTGTGTGTGTGTGTGTGTGTGTGTGTGTGTGTGTGTGTACCATGTTTTTAACATGTACACACATAAACACATGCACACACACTTTTACCTTGTGGGGACATTTGTCATGTACCCACACGAAAAAACTCAATTTTATAAAAATCTATGAATGCAATCCAAAAACCAAAAGAGACAAAAGCTTTGTATTTTGTTGAGTTACTTATAGTTAAGATGAAGGCTGGTTAAGGGTAAGGGATGTCATAAGGTTCCCATGAGGTTAGAAATACACACTTTTGTTTGTGTGTGTGAGTGTGCCCACAGTAAAGGTACCTGTCTCTCTGAAGAAGCTGCACAATTCTATGTGTTGCTGTGAACAGACAAAGTGGAGAAACTTGCCTGGTCTTCAGAGCTGAATGTTAGCATCAAGGTGAATTCTGCTCTCGGCGCGCAAATACATCCCAGCCTGACTGTTGCTCCCCTGCCAGACTAGCCTGTTATAAAAATGCCATGTAGTTTCATTTCAGAACAGTACAATAGAAAGCCTAGAACAAGAAAAAGTATAATTCTTACAATTTGTTATTCTGTATACTCTTCTGGCTACTAAAATATACAGCACATTTTTGAAATACTTTAAAAGTTAGATTAAAGGAAATATAATCTCCTTATGGTTGCTAGCTGTGTGTGGTAACTATACATGCAAGGCTGTATTAACAGTACGTACTGCATACTGTGTTGTATTAACTTTACATACAGCGTGCTGTGTTGTATTAACTGGACATACAGCGTGCTGTGTCATATTAACAGTACGTACTGCATACTGTGTTGTATTAACTGGACATACAGCGTGCTGTGTCATATTAACAGTACGTACTGCATACTGTGTTGTATTAACTTTACATACAGCGTGCTATGTCATATTAACAGTACGTACTGCATACTGTGTTGTATTAACTTTACATACAGCATGCTGTGTCATATTAACAGTACGTACTGCATACTGTGTTGTATTAACTGGACATACAGCATGCTGTGTCATATTAACAGTACGTACTGCATACTGTATTAATTGTACGTACTGTGTACTGTGTTGTATTAACTATACGTACTAGGCTGAGGAAAGACCCCAGGGCACAGCAGGCTCAGAACCTGTGAAAATCACCGAAGAACACATGGCCTGTACCTTTAAATGTTTAATGCACCCTGTCAGAACTACGCATAGCTGACACAAACGTACAATTAGATCCAAAATACTTGGGATTCATCCTCTCCAGCCAGCCGTCGCTGCCTTCAGAGCAGTCCATTAGATCCTTTCCCACGCACGTGTTAGTTATTTATATTACCGTGGGGAAACCTACAGGACACACTGGTTACTCCACTTCGCATAAATTTATGTGGTTAACACGCCTGTCTGTGCTGTAAACATACACAAGAAACCCCTCAGCATTGATATATTTGAATTAGGATCGAAAGTCAACAAGATTATTGAGTGCACCAGGCAAAAATGACACTGCCTGCTTACTTATTTAATTAATTTTGCAGTAATCAGTTAATGTTAATTAAATAAAGAGCACTCTATTATTGAAAATTAAGACTTCTTTCCCTTTACTGCCCGTATTATAGATTTATCAGACGTGGCATTAACACGCTGCCAACTTCCCGACACGATGACACGTTTTGTAGGATGATGACAGGTACAGTGGCTCTGCTGGCCTTTCTAGGGCAGCTTCCATCTGGGCACATGCCACGTGCTGCTGTCCTCACTATTAGAGCCGGGCGTTAACTCTGCCATGTCTCTCACAGCTATCAAACACCCACAGAATGTATTCTGTGTGCTAAAAATACACACAGACACACAGTGACACATACAGACTGGAGTACCTCTAAGCAGGCCTTAAAAACTAGGGCTGGAAAATTGGTAACGTGGGCTGGGGGGATGGATAAAAGGACAGGGCGGATGCCTAACGGCCACGGCAGAGTGATATTGGGCATTCGGGTGAGAGAGCAGTCACCACTGGGGGTGAACGTGGCAGCATGCGGCCGGCTATATGAGAGGGACACACTGACGGCTGCTATCTTTTGCTGGCAGATTAAAATACATTGTTCCCGGCTTGGATTACCAGTGTGGCCGGGAAGCCGCCCGAGTCCTATTAATACGGTGAGGACGGATGGGGGAGTCAGGAGGCGTCTCTCTCTGGCAGCAGCTCATGGGGGTGGAAGGTTTCAGCAAACCAGATGGTGATAAACAGCCAGATACAGTTTTGCTAATGTGTTGTACGGGTCCAGTTCACCTTGAGACAATGACATTTCCCAGAGTACCTCAGGGACTGCAGAGAGCCGTGCAAGGTGCTTGATCGCAAGAGGCAGCCAGTGATCTGCCATCTGCTTTGGTGCATCTGTTCATGGAATTACAAAAAAAAATCGTGGAGCCCCAATTGCCACCAATTATGAGTCAAACTTTAAAAGGGATGTTTATGAGCATTACTATCTGATTGACAGAATGTTTGACTAAATGACTGCAGCCATTAATAGTTTAAAGGTCTTTTCTCATGCTCAATCATCCATCCATTGGTTTCCCACAATCACACAGCCAATGCAGAGCTGTTGTGAGCCTGAAGGCTGTCCCCGGAAACGGGGCATGAGACAGGAAACCCCGCAAGGGACGTGCTCCATGACAAAAGTGTGAAAAAGAAACCGCTGATAATTCAAAATAATCCAACAGAAGGAAAGACGTTACTGAAGCATAGGCCAAAAGCAGCACAAAATAAATATTGAATGATCTACTGTGGTCGTTCTCCAGAGCACATCTTCCAAGCTTGGAAATGCATCTCTTTTTCAAACAGCTGAACCACAAGAAGTAATAATTCTCAGTTCACAGTAACCTAACTAGCTTCTATTCAGAGCTAAGAAAGCAAAGTGATAAGGCCAAATTAATAACTGCTACCGGTTTGTGCACCACAGTTCTGTATGTCAGCACTAACAACTTACACGACCTGACTACTTTTGGGGGAAAACGCCGACTGACCGGGCCATCAATTAAGACTGCTTTACACATAATGCTGGCCAGCCGGCACTCGTCCACCATCCATATCCTTTTTCACCTGGACTCACACTATGTGGACACAGCCTGCCCCACTTCCCTCCTGTGGGTCTACCTGACGCAGAGAGCCTGAGAAGAATTCATTCGAAAGCGATGAAGTATTTTTCTTTATTAAATCTGGTGGAACAAGGCGACCTTCAGACTGTGGAGAATTTATTTAGTGTCTCCTTTCACAAAAGCGTGTGGCGTCCAGCTTCCACTTTTCAAGGACAGGGATGCAGGGATGAGGAGCGAGGTCCATGGCAATGTTACCAAGAACACATTGATGCCAACACGGAGGGGTGGCCACACCAAATGAAAGAGTCCTTCAGCTCCCTTGCTATTTCGTATTTATTTTTACATAGTGACCTTTTCAATACAGTTGGCAAAGACGTAACAAGAATAGTAATAGGCCATCTAAATAATATTGCATACTAGTACAAGGAGAGGATAAACTGTGGTGGTGGCGTTATGAGAAAAAACTCTGCGAGTCTGAGGCCAACTGGCTGTCCCCCAGTGATGTAGCCGGCTTTATATAGGAGGGCACTTTAATGCAACCTTTTACACATGCATCTTTCTGTCCCTTGCAGGACCGAGACTTCTGGTGTGGCGTAACACAACTGGGGGCATCCCAAATGAGAGACAAGACTGGTATTTTAGGTGCCAGTGACAGCCTGATTAGCCTGCGGCAAATTCAGAGAATAGGAAACTTGATATCCTTCCAAACTGCAACATTGATACTGTTTCAGTGATTTGTGAATGGCCTGAAAATACTGACATAGTCAAGCTGCATCAGCCTAATATACATCCGACGGTGAAATCTCAAAAGGAAAACAGCACCTCGACAGGGCTGCCTTCCTCCTCGATCCCAGTCACGTGATGCTGCTGCTATAAGATAGCAAATACCTGGATGGGTTTCCGAAAACAAATGAGAGAGCCAAACCCCGCCACCGCAGTTCAATTATAGCCACACATCGGACAGCAGATTCTGGAGAAGCTCATTTGTTTTGAGGACAACTGCAGCGGACACGTGAGCAATATCCTTAAAGAGGCCAACGATGATCCCATAAAAGCAGGGGACGGGGTCAAGCCCTGGAGCCGATGCGTCTAAGGCCTCCGACACCAATGCCGCCGATATATCAGCACGCTAACAGCACAGACTGCACACCACCACTCTCTCCCGCCCGCACATTCTCTGCTGAAAGGTCCATTTGATTCTGCCCAGGCGCCATCCCCAGTATACTGCATGTTTTCCTTGGAGCAGGAATCCTATAAGCGGCTCCAGATTCCCAATTTACTGTCACTCAATGAGCTCTTTTTCTCTCCTTCTCCTTCTTCGGTGTGAGACATCCCTCCTTCTCACCTTCCTACCCTGCAAACTCTCCAAGCTGCCTTTTCCCAGCTTCCCTCCACTGGCACGCTAGCATAAACATAAGGCCTTCGCACATATAAAGCCCTGATTCTTCTCCTTCACGTTCGAAAAAGGAAAAAAAATGAAAAAGAAAAACATGTACGGTAATTCGTGACACCGGTCAATGGGTCCTGACAATGTTTTCCCTTGTTCTTTAAAATTGCTGGTTTGCCTTTCTAAGAAATTTGATGTCAAATAAAGTCTTGATTTTTAAATAATCTTAATAAAGCAGAGGGAAAGATAGGGTTCCAACTTGTATTAGTTCTGAACGTGAAATGCATATTTTGAAAAACTTTCAAAAACTTTTCTCAGCTCTGCTGGTAGATCATCTTAGGTTTTGCTGAAGCTGGCCTGCTGTCCAAGGCTTACTGGGAGATGCATACGAATGTTTAACTTCTTCACCGAGGATGACCACCATGTGTGCCTTCTGCCCAAGACCAGATACATAATGTAAAGACCATACCAGCTTTGTTTATGGTGCAAAAAAAATGAATAAAACTACTCTGATAAGCTCAATTTTACACTAACTCAAAAATACTAAGCCTGCTCTTCTTAAGGGCCCGGCTTTGAGGAACTTCAGAGCTGATAAATCACACTCTGGATTTGGGTACTACAGTACTGTTCAAAAGCCTGAGGATGCCTAAAAAAATTCTAAGTTATATTTATGCTGGTGTAAAACTATGTTTTTATGTCTGTCAGAGTGAGTCGGCTTAGCCAATTCAAATCTTTTAAAACTTCAAGTCACCTCAGTATTTGCAGTTACAATCCAATATGCCCATACATTTTTTAAACTGCATGCCCTTGCTTGACCGAGCAATACCTCATAAAATAAATTCACTAATTAAGTCCATTAATTAAGTGATCTGGTAAGAGAAAATAAATAGCTGGAATGCTATTGAGGAGAAATTGGGGAAACATAATTTTCTTTGGCAATCTAAGACATTTGTGTTGTATCTGCCAAACATTCAAGAACTGTACTATTATACACCTGAGGGAGTGTGATTTAAAGCTGATTTTTCATCTTTATTTATTCATTTAGAAAATACGATGTTATGCATGTCTAGAATTAATTTCACACTGAAAATAAAGTGAATAGTTTGGGAGGAATCATTACAAAAGGTTCAGATAGCATTGGAATCCCATCCAAGGTGTACTATAGCCTTGCGCCTTGTGCTACCTGGAATAAACTCCAGGCTCCCACAACCCTGAAGAGTCTGTAAGATGGATGGATGGATGGATGGATGTTTCCATACCCTTGAGCAAGGAAGCAAAAGAATTTATTAAACATGTAACAGTATGAAGAGACAGAGTGTAAAATAAGCTGTGGTAAATACTGTGAATATGAACACCAGCCAGGTACACCAGTTACGTACCAGTATGTTAAAAATGCAGCCAGATTCAACAGCAAAAAATGAAAAGCATTTCCAAGTCCAAGGTTTGATTCAATACAAAGGACTCATTCAGAAAATTCCCTTTTGAAAGTCAGCTGTCAAGAAGGCTCATATCAAACAAATAGAACATAACCTCTGTTTGATTTTTTCATGACTCCAAGTGCCTTGTGTTTTAAGCCTGTGTATAAGAGCTGGACAAAGTGTTCCACACATATTTCTAAGCCCTCCAACCTTGCAGGGTTTTCAGTATTTCCAGACCGTGCAAAAAGCACGTTCAGGGTTAATTTTTAGCACAAAGCATTGAAACATTCTATATACAGTCACTGGTACTGGAGCATATCTTATTTTGAACATAGCCCAAAGAATACCTTAAACTGAAACTCAATGTTTGGAAATCAGGTTCATCGAGGCACCTTAAATAATAAACTATCAGATGCTTTGGTAGCATGAAGGGAATGACTTAAATGGTAAAACGTCCTAGTAAAAAATGATTATAGAATATCTCGGGAATTACTCGAAAGCCAGAAACCAAAGGCCAGGTGTGGAATATGACTCGGCTCTACGGCAAACGTCAAGGTCCCGTTAGCACAGGCAGAAACACGTACTGCTCTGGACTTCGCAGTGAAAGAGATAAAGTCGTTGGTTGTCTTACGCATCTTTTACAGAACTATTGAGGAGGATGACAGGCTCTTCCTTGTTCGGCACTCTTTTGACCCTGAACTGAACTCAGGCCAGCTAATAGTATGAAAACTTAGCAGGAGACAGCTCTGCCAGACTGGCAACAATAGAGATTGGCAGCAATAGCTGGCTACTATCTGATGGCATTTGAGATACCCGCCCTGCTCTGCCGGCCTGATAGACAGCCCAGGCAACAGAATAAATTTCTCACAGCAGTGGCAGCATTTGTCACAGAGATTAAAGATTTAGCCAGTACGTTAAAGGCTTAAATCCCTGGGTAGACACTGACGTTGAATCATTGAGAAATCTGCTTGTTTCCGCAGAATTACAGACCATCAGAGAAAAGCAGTTTCGAAAGAAAATTAAAAGAACACATGTGGCAGACGCAGCGTTACATCAGTCACAGACAAGAAGAAACTTTCATAGTGTAAGAGCATTTCTTTAAAGGCAAAATAAGAGAATGACTGACTCTTTGTGTGATTCTGAGGGGTTCTGTAATATCAGACAAACAAAATCTGATTTTATACCTCTCCACAAGGGGAATTAATTATATGTTGATTCTATGCTATCCTGTATTTTTATATCAACATTCTTACCAATAAACTGTTAGAGTATACTGCATTAATCAAAACCCTGTGTGTCATTACAGTACCTGGATACACTTAACTTTGTTGTTTCCACTATATTTGCAATGAACTGCACAACAGGAGTGTAGGTATAAACAGCACAGAACTCAAAAATTAATATACGACCCAAGGTGTATATAATGTTATTTCCAACTACAAAACCAAGAACACAATGAGCATTTTTATATTTCCAATGGGATAAGAGTAGTTTTGCCCATTGTCTAATTTGATGTAATTACTCTCCGGCTAATTATAGTTGGTATGGCCTGTGTGACCTTAGCAGTCCAGCCTTGGCACAAAAGAATAAATGAACGGTTTGCTAATCTGTGCACACACACTATAAACCCTGGGACATTCTTTGTGAATCCCATTGCCAATTGTTCATAACACAGATGTTGATAAATAAAAATGTTTTTTCCCTCCCTCAGTAGAATCCCTGGTGGTCACATGACCTTCTCTGAACACGGCTGGTCCGCCTCACTCATCACACGACGGAAACACATGCGAATTGCCCACGGAAGAGTCAGTGGTAGCGGCAGGCATGTCAATTCACAGGAGCACGCTGGGAAAAAGGTCGCAGGCCGCTTCACTCCCAGCCGCCAGAGGCACAGCCATATGGCCGGGTTATTGGCATTGAATGAATATATTCGCTTTGTGTAGCATTCCGCCGCAAACCCTTACCATTACATGCCATACGATACATGCGACACATTGAGCATCTGCCCAGTGTCTGTACAGAGAGAGCCTATAGGTCTGGGAGAATCCTGCACTGAGAAATGCAGAACATGGTGTGTTGGGTAGGGGGGTATCATATGTGGACTGATACTGTGGTAGTGCTTTATGGGTCGGACAGTTCTGGAATCAAATGACATCATGATGACCATTTATTTGATCAGTACAAATGCTGACCATCTGTTGTTTTTCACAGAACCATGTATCAAAATATGAGGATTATATGTGCCAAATGTGAAATCAGGTAATGTGATGTGGACAGCTAGGGTTTTGTTAACCACAAAACTCTGCCTTGATATGTCAGATGAGGACTCATGCCATGTTGCTTGCGACTGCCACGACAGGCATGGGGAAGGAACACAACAGAACCACGTGCTGACCATTTTCCAAGTTGTTCTCATGTGTAAAACTGCTTTTTTCTCTTAAAGGATCCATAACTGACACGACTGACGTGTAAAGGTACATGATACCATTATGTTAATGTGATTGTAGTTTCTTGGATTCACCACTGTGCAAGCTTATCAGACGGCGCTGCCTACAGCCTTAAAGTGGAACCACAAGTTTAGCTACCGCTCCTCCGAGCTAAAAGTTAGAAAAAACCAGTGAGGTTGGGGGTGAGGGGTCAGTCTGGCCTTGGGGGGGGCGCGTGGGTCGCAGGCCTTCAAAACACGGCCTCCTGTCATTCCTCTCCCTCCCGTTTCTTCTACTCCTCCAACTCCTTTGAGCCGCACCCCGTTCCATCCACAACAAACACGGGCGCCAGCCCGTCCACGGCTCGGCGTGGGGCGCTCCGCTGCCTGACGGCCGACATGCCAGGACAAACAGCTCGCTGGAGAGCGGGCCGGCTTTATTTATATCGACAAAGAGTGCCTGTGCTCTGCGGGGTTACCCCCTCTCTGGGCAGCTCTGCTCCCAAAAACTATCAACCGCTTGAAATATTAATGCTGAGAATGAAAAACTGCCCCGTTGTGAAACAAATACATTGAAATACCGAAAAAAATATATATTTGGAATGGCTGAGCTGTTAAATCTGTTAGTAATTATACAGTGGCTTAAAGACCTGGGCTTTAAGCTTTATGTGCAAGGGGAAAAGTCGAACAAAAACACTACTGTTTTTATAGGACACCCCCCTCCCCCCTTTATGCACACATATACTTAACCCCCAAAGAGAAAAGAGCCCCCACCTCCCTGCTAGTGGAAGGAACTGAATCTCCGAGATAAGATGATAAGTAATCAGGGGCTGACAAAGACACTGTTGTATCAAGGAGGCCATCCACCTACATCTCATTCCTTTTTCACGTTCTCCATCCTAAATTTATTTGCCACATCACCAAACTGCTGAAAGTACGTTAAGGAAAAGAGGCGGTTAAAAGTTTTCTTTTTTTTAAATAGACTAATAGAGAAAGGTCACAAGACCCCTCAACATGCTTTCAGTATAACATTGGCGTGCCTGAGTTGAACAATGGGGGCGCCTGTGTGAATAAAGACCTTGTAAATCACTGCCTATCCCACAGTCAGTTGCTCTCGGCTTGACTTGCTTACTGCGAGGGCAGCCTGCGCCGTGGGATCTACTGGCACGCGACACTACCACAGCGGCTGGCAGCCGCAGCTGGGTCTCCCAGCCCGCTCACCGCTCTCTGCTCTCTCACCAGTCAATCGCAGCCCCTCCTCCGCAAGAGCACAGGCCCCAGGGGCTGTGTATCTGTCAGCGCCATCGTCACATTCGACAGGGTGAGGCAGGGCTCTCAACACTGCTGGTCATCAGATTCTCCAGCTAGGGCTAACATTAGACAGCTGCTGAAACCCATTTTTATTTACAACCCTGTCGCCTGAGTAACCACTTGTGAGTTGTACATCTTGCTATAAAAAGGAGTACCACCTTCATTCTTGATGTATGTGCTTTTAAATGACAGCACGGGTAGTCCGCATCGTTGTGACAAGGAAATCATGTGACTGCTCACAGAAGGAGGCAGCTGCAAAGCAAAGAAATTCAGCACATTGATAGCATCAATGCTCGTGGGTGGTTCCAACAGCCGTGCCTCCCTTGGAGCTTTTGGTTTTATCAGGTCGAGTGTCTCTTCCTTAAGATCTGCATCGCGCCATGCTCTGCTCGTCCTCCTAGGCATGGACAGACGTCTGACCCATTTGTGTCTCGAGCTTATCTCCCTGTTCCATCCAGGAGTGCTATCTTCTCCTGACTCGCATGAAGGTCCGTGTATAAAAAAAATCAGACCAATGCATTGCTCCAGGATTGTATTCCAAAACAACAATGCTGTCTGTCTCCCCACTTCATTTTTTGAGGGAGTCATTATTGTCTTTTTAGTTTGAATTACTAAAAATGGGATGAAAATAGCTGCTCTTTGAGCTCTTTCAAATGAGTAATGCCTTGAGGCAGCGAAGTCAGTCTACAAACAACAGGCGCAAATAAACCCCAACACGAGCTCCAGACCTGCACACAACACACTTTGTTCCTGAGAAGATAAAAAATACAAAACCAAACTGCAAAACATAACATCATTACAGTACAATAGACAGGGCTTTTAACCCCAACTGTACAACCCCAATTCCAAAAAAGTTGGGACACTGTGTAAAATGTAAATCAAAACAATACAATGATTTACAAATCTCATAAACCCATATTTTATTCACAATAGAACATAAAAAACATATCAGATGTCCAAACTGAGAAAATGTACCATTTTAAGAAAAGAATAAGGTCATTTTGAATTTGATGGCAGCAACATGTCTCAAAAAAGTTGGGACAGGGCCATGTTTACCATTGTGTAGCATCCCCTCTTCTTTTAACAGTCTGTAAACGTCTGGGAACTGAGGAGACCAGTTGCTGGTCTCTTGGGAGAGGAATGTTGTCCCATTCTTGTCTGATATAGGATTCTAGCTGCTCAACAGTCCTGGATCTTCTCTGTCGTATTTTTTGTTTCATGATGCGCCAAATGTTTTCAATTGGTGAAAGGTCTGGACTGCAGGCAGGCCAGTTCAGCACCCAGACTCTTCTACTACGAAGCTACGCTGTTGTAATACGTAGATGCAGTATCCAGTTTAGCATTGTCTTGCTGAAATATGCAAGGCCTTCCCTGAAAAAGACGTCGTCTGGATGGGAGCATATATGTTGCCCTAAAACCTGTATATACCTTTCTGCATTGATGGCGCCTTTCCAGATGTGCAAGCTGCCAATTCCATAGGCACTAATGCACCCCCATACCATCAGAGATGCAGGCTTTTGAACTGAGCGCTGATAAGAAGCCGAATGTCCCTCTCCTCTTTAGTCCAGAGGACGCGGCATCCATGTGTTCCAAAAAGAATTTTAAATTTTGATTCGCCTGACCACAGAACAGTTTTCCACTTTGCCTCTGTCTATTTTAAGTGAGCTTTGGCCCAGAGAAGACAGCCGCGTTTCTGGATAACGTTCACATGTGGCTTCTTCTTTGCATGATAGAGCTTTAACCTGAATTTGTGGATGGCACGGCGAACTGTGTTCACAGACAATGATTTCTGCAAGTGTTCCTGAGCCCATGCAGTGATTTCCATGACAGAATCATGCCTGTTTTTAATGCAGTGCCGCCTGAAGGCCCAAAGATTACGGGCATCCAATATTGATTTTCGGCCTTGTCCGTTGCACACAGAGATTTCTCCAGATTCTCGGAATCTTTTGATGATATTGTGTACTATAGATGATGAGATGTTCAAAGTCTTCACAATTTTACGTTGAGGAACATTATTCTGAAATTGTTCCACAATTTGTGTCGCAGTTTTTCTGCCCATCTTTGCTTCTGAGAGACTCTGCCTCTCTAAGATGCTCTTTTTATCCCCAATCATGTTACTGACCTGCTGCCACTTAACCTAATTAGTACCACTTACTTTTCGAGTCTTTGTTGCCCCGTCCCAACTTTTTTGAGACGTGTTGCTGTCATCAAATTCAAAATGACCTTATTCTTTTTTTAAAATAGTGCATTTTCTCAGTTTAAACATTTGATATGTTTTCTATGTTCTATTGTGGATAAAATGTGGGTTTATGAGATTTGCAAATCATTGCATTCTGTGTTTTTTTACATTTTACAAAGTGTCCCAACTTTTTCAGAATTGGGGTTGTATATCCCTGATCTTCTATATCTATGCCCTGTGTTTCATCATTGTAGCTAGCTATCTAGTTACCCTTACGTCTACTGTCTAATCTATAACTGGTGAAATGGAAATGATTGGAAAAGCACACGCCTTAAACGAGCGGAGAGTTTCTGCGAGTGTTGTTTCTCCCATCACTGATCTACTGCACATCTCCTCTGTCTCTTAGGCCATCGCCTTCAGATTACACAAGGTAGCCAATAAGGAACAGCTGGCTGGGTCTTTGAAGCCAAACTCCAACCCGTGTAAATGACCCACTGCCTCCGAAAAAGGCCACACAAGGCCGAGTACACGAGGGGATTACAGTCCGCGACCGTTTACCCTATGCCACACGAAAGCATAGTTTTATTTTCAGCCACACGCAGAGAGAAGGTCTTTATACGAATGCCTAATGTGATGTAACTCTGGCTTTCATTAGCTGAATTAGCTGTAGTTGTCTTCAGGGACAGCATAATGAAGCGACCGCAACTAATAATGTCACTTTCCGAATGACGTTTATGGTTAAACATAAAGTAAAGAACACTTAACACCAGGCTGACATTTACACTGTAAACTCTGGGGTGTAATATTTAAATTACCACAAAAACATAAAATAACACGTTGTGTCAAGCTCAGCGTGTTGAGGCTGCATTCAACATTCGGTCTGTGGCGTAATTGTTAGATTTCTTTTTAAGGAAAGAAATCTATCAGGCTTCCTTTACAACTTATCAACCTGAACTTTCAGCCCGATTTTTATGCAAAAATGCAAACGTGGTGCATTTTTACAACTGCTGCAATAAGCCCATGTGACATTTGTGCTTAGATATCAAATTGCAGTTTTAATTTTGTTTTTTGTGGCCCAGTCACCTTTGTTCATTAACTGCAAGGCTTCTGCCTGCACCATTCTTAAAGATGAATTTGCAGGCTCTGTCTAGCAGTGTGTTGTGGTCGCAGGAAATGGGAGGGCAGCATTTGACAGTAAATCCATGTGGAGGAGTAGTGATCTTCAGGTGCAAATTTCAGACTGGATATGCAGCGACATCCAACTAATAGATGCATCTTTACAAATTGTACAAAATTAAATGTAACTCATAGCATTCTATTAGTAAGTACACAATGGCATGGATCTGCTGCAGAGACTGATATTAACACATGCTGTATCATGAGTTAGCATGTTTTTTGTAGTGAGAATCATTTACTGGTAGACACCACATAACTGATATTGTATTGATTAAATAACCAAAGCAGCACAAATCACCGATACAATAACCCAATTTAGTGGAGAATGCAACAATCTTTTAAAAAAAAAAACATTCTGAGCCTTGGAATACATCATACAAGAGCACGGTTTCCCAGCAAAGCACCACTTTGACAATATAACAATTCATTACTTGTTATAGCCCTGTTAACTAGCAAAGTACGTGACCAATTCCATCAGATATGCCATTTTAAAATTCTCTATTGTTCTCTGAAAACCATTTTCCTGTGTACAAAAGATGTAATGAATTGTGTCACACACTCTGTAAAGCCAAACATGCTCCTGATCTGTTTGGAAACATTTTAATAATGTATATCCGTCGCGTTATTTTCCCCTATTTTATGTATTAATTTAAAAGTGTAACGTGGACGGCAAAAGAAATTGAAATGTTTTCTGAATTTTTTTCTGAAGTTTTTGTATAAATTAGTTGTATATAGTTGTATATATTTTGAGTGTGACCTGAAAAAGCCTAAAGAAACGACTGTTCTTTAGGCCCCAGTCTGACACAAGTATAACCTGAAAAAATGTTTTATGTTTAAGTTAACATGTTCATTTAGGAGGGAGAAGGTCAAACTGCACTTACAAAACTGGGGAAAAGTGTTGTTTTTCCATTTTGGATGGAGTGGGAAAAATCACAGCATTCATACAGTGATCCAGAAATATCCAGTATTTATTTGAAATCGATCATAATTATTTCAGGACAAAAAAAAACCAAAAAAAAAAACAGAAATTGGTTCAAGCTTACTTCCAGTGGTTCCAGTGGTGAAGAAGACGATTGTTTCCTTCAGCTTGCTGTGCAGCCTTCGCACACCCTGAGGATTTACAGAGGGTCTCCTGTGATTTTCCCCAGATTTTTCCCTCCTGCTCTTCACTCATAAAGGCTGTATTATGTGTTGGTAGCACTGAGATGACCTTTCTTTCAGAGAAGGTGGCAGATCCATCAAACACAGGAATTCTTGCCCAGGATCCTACACCATGAAATGCAGAAGGTCATTGAAGTATTGCACTGGAATATTTACAGCTGTTCAATAGACACTTCAGTGTAACAGTTCAAACTACAAAGCTCATTCTTCAGTGATTCTAATATGCATAAACCTAAAAATATCTGAAGGATGCTGTACTTGAAACATGTTACCACTACCACAGTCTATTTGTATTTTCCACTTAATTATTTCCACTATGTTAATTAAGCAAATAGAGAAAGTAGCAGTTTCTGGACACTGCAAAAAAAATGTTTAAATTCTCAGAATGGTTGGTTTTGTACTCTGTTTGGTGTGGCTCACGTCGAACTGCAGCCAGTCAGCACCACCAGACAGACACAAGGGTCTTTTCCATGAGACCGATGGCGTAAATCCCTGGTCTGCACAGGGGACCCTGGCCAATGGACACGCTCCAAGGCACCCAGCTTATGGAGCAGAATGAAAAACAGATCTGACACGCTCTGCAGCAAAGGCTGACTTCACTGCAGCCAGTGTGCCCAGGGTGAAGGTGGGCAGCCCTGGCTGGGGACTCCTAGGGACTGAGAGATCTGCAAAAAATAAATAAAATACACTACGAAACGGCAGGAAGTGAGAAGGGCGATCTCAGGGATGACACGGAAGGTCGAAAATCAAACTGTCGTCTCAGCATCCCATTTTATGAGCTGTGCACCACACGAACTTCAGTCAGGTGAAATACAAGATTTCATCCTATGCTTGAACACCAGCGTAAAAAGAGTCATTTTGCAGTCCGCACCCACCAAGTTCCTATTGGGGAGGGTTGATGGTGGTGATGGTGGGGAGGGTGATTAATGGCGGAAAACTTCACATAAATTGCCAAGAGACGAAATTTGTTTTCAAAAGGGTGAGCTGAAGGCCACAGCCCCCAGCATGCACAGTGTTGATCTCGAGAGGACCTGGAGCGGAGGGGGGTTTGGGGGGGACAAAGGCACATTGTCAGAAGAGCACTAATTATCTCCCCAGAAGCTGCCAGACACAACAGGTGAAAGCAGTCTGAATGCCTTTGGGCTCCATTAATCTTTCAGTCCTGGGCATGGCAGCCACTGGGTCCACGCAGGACGAGGTTGTCTCTGCCAAGCAAAACTGCACCACAGGAAGAGGCTGCCATCAAAAGGTTCCTTTCAGAAGTGCCAGATCCAGGGGACGGCTTTGGGTGAAAAGAGGCTACTTTGGGGAAACCTCAGTCACTGTTCTTTCTGCACCCTTCCAACACAATTCATCCCACACTACCTATGAGGTCCTGTAGCCAAACTGTGCAGGAAGCAGGTCCGAATTTCAGTCTCATTACAAAAACTGCTGCCACCCTAGCACTAAGATGGTCAGTAATTAAACCTTAATGATCTAAATTCAGGGCAGTCAAAACAAGTTAACATTCACTCTTAGGCTGACAGCTCAAGCTACACACTAGGTTATCCGCATTGTAAAAAAGCTTTGTCACAATGCAGGCCCAAATCAATATCTATCTGATTTTATCTGATCACCGGCTGGTGACAGACCAAGCTGGAGAACCAGGTGCTGAGGCACGGTGCCCCACAAGTCAGGCGCTGGCGGCCATTCACGCTGAGGGAAATAGCCACGTGCCGGTGCGTTTCAGGAGTGGACAGGGCTATGCTAGCCATTCATTGATAAGTGTGCAGTGGCAGCACAATATGGAAAATTAATAAAAGATCTCGGAAAAACTAAACCTAATATTGCTCCCTTGCGATTTATCATTATGAAGTATGATGTTCAGGATCGCTTGAGATGGCTCTACTTCGCTCTTCTCCATGTCGGTCTCCAAAAATATCCGCGAGCCGTGGGAAGTAACATGTTACAACTTGTTAGAGATTCAGAGCTGTCTATAAACTGAGCATACACCAAAACCTTCATGGCTATGCCAAGCCTATTTTTATTGTTAAATGCAATTACAGTGTCTCAGAATGGGACCATGAAATATAAAGGCTCGTATTAAAACTACATGTATAAACAAACACATACACACAACAACATACATGCACCCATCATCCGGCCTTTTTCCCTATACAGTGCTGTGATACAAATAGAGATACACACTATGAATTAAGTGCCTTAATTAGTAACTTACATGGTGCCTTCATATTTTCAACCTACACACACTGGGTGTAGAAAATGGCCAACCTTTTAAATATATGCATATTAATATATATTTTAGATAAGCTTTTTTATACATGCTTTGTGAGATGCAAATGAATGAGTGAGTTGATCATTGAAGGGAAACGTTTCTCCAGACATGGCTGTCAATATAATGTGCATGGCCAAAGAATTGGGTGGGAAGTGTACACTGGATACTGAATTTTTATTTTTTTTTATCTATGGCTGTGCGGAAGCTTCAAAAGGACATGTTTGCCAGTATTGTGGAGGGAGCTGATTTATGAACACTTCAAAGCAGAGTTCCTCGTCCTTTCTATTGAATTTCTATCTATGCTATGTCATCAGCGCCTCATCTAAGCTTACGAACTAATGTCAGCTGCTGAAAGCTGAGCTCCGGCTCAGCCCTGGTGTGTGTTTCTCGTCACTTTTAATATGTGTTACAGCTGTAGATCAACACAAACTTAACACAGGGCAGTAACTCCACAGATACTGCCGGACAGGGAGATGGAAAGGATTTTTAAAAATGATCAAATTTAAACTGTTGCTTGATAAGTTTCATTGCCTCCTCTGTATAATCAATAATAGACATAAAGTCACTAACCATTCATAGGTGCGATTGTACTTGCTGTTGGGGTGTTTGATGCATTTGACATGTAAGAAAAATAAAGTGCAAAATGATAGCCTCGTAACAGTTTGACGTGGGAGCAGGTTCTGTAGTTTATTAATACTGAAAACAGCACATTTTGTTTTGGATGAGTGGTTGGTGCATGCCAGTTGCACCTCAAAATGATCTCCATTTCACAAATAAAGTACTATTCGTTTTTATATTTGGTGTGATAACGCACATGGCTGTAATGCTTCATATGAAACACCGTAATTACAAAATTAAGAATGAAACAATATGAAAAGGGCAATTTCATATGTATGCACAAGAAAGGTGTACAATAGAACCCAGCATAAAAATTAATAATGGTGGATGTAATTACAAAATTATCAAAGCCCTTTGATGTGTGAAGGTCACTGTGGGTTCTTGGCATATGAAGTGCCTACTCAGAGAATCAGAACAAAACCACACTGTATGAAGACAACACTACATAAACAAGGTAAAAACCACATTGAAACAGGAAGGGAATGGGAGCCCAGGGGAGAAAAACTGCCGCAAATAGGTACTTTCATTCCGACCTTGTTCTGTATGCCCATTGTCTTTTCAGAATTGAAAACCTGAGACCTAATAACAGTCATTGTCTGTTAAGGTCTGTCGGTAAAAATGGTTGACATGTAATCGGACACAAAGTGGTCCCATTGTAATTGATCCATCCATACGGACAAACAGACTTTTGACAATAGTACAATTTCACGACAAAAACAGAAACACATGGTAAACAGATAAAACTGGTCCATGCGTTCTACATATGTCAACGAATTACCTGGTTATGCTATCGCATTAGAGAAAGGAGAATAAAGAAATTCAGATGGCACTGGGAGTAAGTAATAAGAGTAGTAGTTAAAAGGAGTATTAGGTAATAAGAGGACATTTAATGAACTGTGTTGCAGTGCAGTTCCACAAAGCGCCCACAGTCACAGTGCTGTGCCAGGTGGGGCCCTGTCCCGGTCATGTGACGTCTCAGACATGAAAGCACATGGCCAATGATAGACCAGACACACATAAGTCACCGTACTCACTCATTGTATTGTATTTTCTCCCAGGTGCAGAGGGCTCTGCTGCACACCTCTTACCTTCAAAAATCACCAGATCAGAATGGGCAAAATGTTGGCACAGGGACTGCTTTTTGGGGGCACTGTCCACATTCACCACCTTGTGTAAGATGTGTTATTTAAGGGCCCTAACATGTCCATCATAGACCTGAAGAGAAATATGAAAGACATCACATACTGCATAACCCAACCCATACCCCAGCTGTATTTCAACTTCTAAAAGAAATTAGACATATTATATAATGATTTAGTAAAATTATAAATATAAGTATGGAAACTACACAGGTATTACATTTGGAATACGATAAACCAAATCCAGAGAAATGCTATTTAAAGGAGGAAGGAGAGGATGGAAGAGGAGGACTTCTTTGGTACGCTCAGTAACATCCAGCTGAGCACACGGCAGTTCTACTTGGCACACTCCCTGCAGTCACACAGAATGGGCTCCGTCTTCACTGGTAAATTATTCTTTCACCTTTACTCCAATATGAATCCACACACACACACTTCTCGTTGAAGAAAAAGGGTAGAGAACAAGTCCATGACATAAGGACGCCTCAGCATTTGTCCCAAGAGGCTTTGAAGTGCCTCCAGTACGTGTCATTAATAGGACTCCAAAATTACTTTCTGGGACCTTTGATCTGCAAAAGTGCTGTCACTTAAAGCCGGGAGGGGTGGGGACTTCGTTCTGCTGTACCTGCCACCATGTGCCTAAAAGATACCGACCATGCACTGATCCTAGTCGGGGCGGGGCAAGTCATGACAAATTTTCTTCGAACGACTTCCTGTCATCGGGTCCCGTTGCAGGTGGCCTCCTTATCTCCTTACATGCATGGTGGCAACAGGATCGTGCCACGTCTTACGTTTCCACAAACGCCCTCTAAGTGCATAGCAAGCTATCATGAGCATCACAGGACTTAAAGTCTATTAGCCTGCCCCTTACTGGCATTAGCACTATCCATATTAAATAGCCAAAATGTGCTGGGGGTTCACAGAACTGCAATGTGAAACAGAAGTACTCCAAGCACCACAAAATGAATACAGCAACTGAACGGGAAATTTTATTTGCCTTTATTAAACATGTCAAACTGATCACATAACACGTTCTGCTGTAACAGAGATTCTTATTTTACAGAGTGATCTCACAGTTGGGGGGGGGGGTCTATACATATTTATGGCTGAAATATGATCAAAATACAAAATGGATCTTAATTGCCAGGTGCAGAAATTTTATGACTCCGACACTAATAATGCATACTAAAACTTTCAGAAGCCTTACTTAAATGAAGAAATATTTTAGATACACTTATGCATTCCAAAGGAAGCTTAGGAAGAAAAACAGAAGAATAAGGGGAGAAATTCTAACTTTCTTAGCCAGAAACAAGGTACACAATACTCAATCTAACCATTCAAATTTGACTCAGGAAAGAAATATAGCACAAGAACCTACTCTCAAGCTCAATTTACCAAAAATATGCTTGAATTGCTCATTTTAAATGTTGGATTTATACCCCCATTATCAAGTAAAGCTTTAAACTACAAAAACACCTCAAGTCTGTACAAGGCTGCCCTCCAGTGGTGGCCATGAGAGCAAGACAAGTTTAAATCAACAGGAAAGTGAGAAGTTAACGTTAGAAGGAAAGTCATTTGACTGCAAATTATGCAACATCTAACAATATAACACGAAATGTAAACAAAACAGTCATTCAAAATAAAGAGGAATCCTCTATTGTAGTGCCAACACAAATCTGTATTTTTTTGTTTTGTGGGTAAACATACTTTTTCCTTCTCTGAACCTGACATTTTTGTACGTTTCGTTTTGCAGGCGGCATCGCCAACATCCAACACCCGGCACTCACTTCCTTGATTTTGCATTGAAATTAGCAAACATCCTGGAGCACATCTCCTTCTCCACAGCTGTAGAGTGCTTGAGGCAACTGCAAAAAGGGACGTTTCTTTTCATTCTCAGGGAACACCAAGGACCAATACAGCTCGCATCCAGGGTTTCACTTACTCCGCCAGCTTCTTCAGTGAGTTGTTGATGTCACTGTTAAAGGGTTGCTGATTTCGAGCCATGAGAAGAAAATCTTGTGCCTTCTCATAATCATGCATTACCAGACAGGCCTGCGACAAGAACATAAAATCGATAGAGGCAACTGTAACCGTGAGTCCGTACTACGAATCATTTCACTGCAGCAACACTAAAAAGATTAAAACAGTGGATGAAGGCTCTGACCTGACCGCAGCGAAAGAGTGCCTTGGCGTTCTGCGGGTCCAGATCCAGAGCCTTCTGGCCATACTTCAGGGCTTTGAGGGGCCTCTCCAGGCGCAGCAGCGTGAGTGACAGGTTCATGAAGGTGGACAGCTTCAGGGCTGCAATGCTGTCCCTCTCTCCCTGATCCATGGCGTTACGGTTCAACAGCAGAGTCATGGCCTGCCCGCCACCACACACAGGAAAGACAAAAGGGAACTTGTCAGAAGAATCAAACCATTATGATACAAGCAGCACCATCTAAGGGGCAAACTTATTTGGGACTTGTACAAAACGAGGAAGCTGGCAGAATATGGAACAGAACTGAAACTTTACTGAGCCCTCTGAGGAAACTGTGTAGCATTGGTATATCCCATTTCACTCTTCAAGAGAAAGACAGCCACACACACACACACACACAATAGTTTAATCCGAATCTTCTCAACTTCAGTGACCAGAATCACAATGAATTCCATGACAACATATATGCCACTGAAAGATTAAACCAGTCTACACTGACTTACTCAAAATATGTAATAACATGTATACAATGCCAGTTAAGTTTTTGAAAAATGGATTTTACCATTCTTCTTTAAACTTCAAGCGACGTACTCACTGTAAATAACAAGAGCTATTTCAATAGGGAGGAAAATGAAGAAAAGTCTGAAGTGATGAAACAGCCAGCTCAGTCACCTGACTTTAACGCCTTTGACTTCATTTTGGACGAAACAGAACAGTCAAGGCTACACAACCATCTGTGGACACTTCTCCAGCAGTATTGGAAAGAAGGTTCAGAAGCATATCAAGTCTTTAATTAATAGAATGCCCAGAGTTTGCTCAGCTGTAATTATTAATAATTTGACTTGAAAATAAAGGTGGCTACTTTGATGAGTAAGATTTAACCTGTTTTTAATTACACTGGTGATGTTTGTCATGTCTGATATTTTTAATTACCACTCACTACCTTTTTTCTTTTGCATGCCCACAAATTGTATAAAAAAACCAAAAAAAAACCACACACACACACACACACACACACACACACACACACACACACACGAAAACTCCAAGCATTCAAAATATGACAGACTGTGTATGCCACCAAGATATGTCTGCCATCTGTGGTTAAAATAACTGTTTGCAGCTAATACATATAAATGCTAAGTAAGACAAAGCATGACTACTTGAGCAGGAACACCACTTGGGTTCCTCATGTCATACCTTCTTGTATCTGTCCTTGGCATCCAAGTAGCGCTTCTGCTTGAAGCAGCGATTGCCAAAGCTGAGCTCAGTGTTGACCACGTTGAGCATAGTGGACAGAGGAGCACAGTTCTGCTTCTCCTGGAAACCAAAGGGATTATAAAGATGGAGGTAAGCAGCCCACAACACCACAGGGTTGAAACGTCAATGCATGAGTTTTTGCATTCCTTTTGGAATACAATGGCTAGCACCTCATACAAATGTTTTACAATTTTTCTGAATCGCTAAAACACTAAACCACATTCTCAGAATCAAATTCTCGGGGGCCTGCATCAATCAGTCTTTTGGCAAAGTTCTGAATACATTCTCACTCACTGAAACATATTTCACTGCAATGCACTTGCAATGCAAAATGGTATACAGAGGCGACAGAAATTAAACACGAATACAGCACAAATATCATTCAGACACTATGACTCAAAACTGTTCACACTTGTTTCTAAACATGTGAACTCAATTAGTGAGCAGGAAGCAGGACACTGCGTGTAACTTAATTTGTGCAGATTCTCAGTGGCCTCCATAGTCAGGACATTCAGAGAAGAGAGCACCTCACTTTGCTTTGTATCCCTTGAAGGATACAGCACAGTAACAGAATACAGAAGAATGTCTCAGTACGTTACTCTGCCAATACTGTAGTGAGAGAACAGGATAAAAACCTTCTTACAGTACTACACAATCTGCATTACACAGCAGCGGCCCCCAACCTTTTTTGCACCATGGACCAGTTTCATGTTAAACAATTTTTCCACAGACCGCAGGGGGGGGATTCAAGTGCATAATAAAACACAACACAGTGCATAATATGATTTAATTATTAGATATATAATGTAATTATTACATTATATATTATGCACTTCATTTCTATTATTATTACATTGTAATATATACACAATATAATACAACTCGCCATAATGCAGAATCAGTGGGAGCCCTGAGCTTGTTTCCCTGTAACTACACAGTCCCATGTGGGGGTGATGGGAGACAGTGACACCCAAAGTGTGTTATGTCCAGTCTACGCCATAATCTGGGGCTGATTGGAGACAGTGACACCCGAAGTGTGTTCCTTATGTCCAGTCTACGCCATGATCTGGGGCTGATTGGAGACGGTGACACCCGAAGTGTGTTCCTTATGTCCAGTCTATGCCATGATCTGGGGCTGATGGGAGACGGTGACACCCGAAGTGTGTTCCTTATGTCCAGTCTACTCCGTAATCTCGTTTTGGTTGCTGTCACTGCCGAAAACCCTGCTTCACAAAGATAGGATGTTGGAAATGGAAGCAGGGTTTTCAGTGCTTTTGGGGCAAGCTCAGGATATTACGTCTTGACTTTAATCCAGAATGTACGGAGATTTGAAGTTGTCTCAAACATACTTTTTAAGGCCACCATCATTTGCGATCTCAAGCATTTGATTTTTACTAGGGTTAGCTTGGGGGCTTACTGAAAAAACTGCGACTGAGACAAGTGCAGGAAAGAGGCACCGATGGGAGTGGTCACTTTTCAAAATAAAATACCTTACAGACTAATGTAAAAATAAAAAACTTTATTCTTTCTGTGTGGCCCGGTTCAGCACAGGCCCCAGCCCGGGACTGGTCCGCAGCCCGGTGGTTGGGGACCCCTTATACAGGAAGCTTACCAATATTACATTAAACAATATATTTTAGTTTCCCTGCTGGTGTCCAACACTTTGCATACAACCACATACATAAAAAGACCCAAATAATTTTTTTTTCTTGCAATGCCAAGAACACAGTGTTTTGTATTTTTGATGTAGTGCGTAATGACTACTCAGTAATAAGTTCTGGACCTCTTGTGTGTGTGTGAACTGAAAGCAGTGTTTCGTTTGGAGCAAAGATGAAACAGTTTTGAGCCGACTGACTCATCTTGCAAAATCAAAGGGTTTGTGAATATTCTTTGAAACCCAGCCCCTGGGGATACACAAGCCAGTGTATTTCTTCGTACCGGTCCCAAGCCCCTATAAATGGGGAAGGTTACATCAGGAAGGGCATCCGGTGTAAACATTTTTGCCACATCAAATATGCAGACAACATGATGATGTGAATATAGTTTGAAAACTGGGTTTTGTGTTTACAGTTTTGAAAAAAAGGATGCAATATCAGGAAATATGTTTTAGCAATTCATAAAAACTGCAATTGGGCAGTTAAGTACAGCTAGGCTGCCTCCACTAATAATATCAAACAACGCATTTTATCAGTATGAACACTACTTCAAAACATTGAATGAATACGTTTCAGAAAGAGCTTTTAGTCGCCAGTATAAATAAGCATTCAGAGAACCTTTGTCTCACCAGAGTAAGGGCAAAAAACTGATCAACTCCAGCGCAGTCCAGGAAGTCAAAGACCTGCACCTCGTAAAGCACAGTGGCAGATGGAGGTATCAGTGGGGGGCAGCCCATCTCCCCGTATGCATATTTGGGCAGGAGAAGAAAGCGTGAAAACTCGCCCTTCCTCATTGTCATGACACCCAGTTCCAGACCCATAAGGGTTACGTCTGTGGAGCATTAAGAACGCAATGTGAGCCAGACTCCTGCATATTCAAGACATGACAGTGATATCGGTCAGCAGAAGACAAACCTCTTCCCAGCTTCAGCAGCTGTGGATGTTTTAGGCGGCTGGTGGTCTCAAATGGCCGGTCAGCATACTCCAGGTACCCAGAGAAATTAACTACAAAAACGTCTAGATTAATGTGAGTGGACATTCCATCACACAAATGGCAACAGCAATGGGGTGTAGTCATTCATAAGAAACGTTTCAGTTTCCCTTAAACATATTCCATCAAAGCGCTCAGCCTGACCTTGACAAGAGGAGGCCATACTATCATGCAAACTTTCATGGTAGTATGACCATCCATATCATTTATAAAGTAAGCCAAAAATATCATGTGAAAAGCTAGCTTTTTTTAGTGCATGCTTCTGCGTTATGGGCCAACATTTAGGAGATAAGGACTGTGGTTTACTTAGCACTGAGGCGTCCACTGGTACCAGCTCTCCCTCCCCAGGCTGGATCACCTCCTTCAAAACACCTCCATCCCCAGATATATCCTGCATCTTCCGAGCTAGACGTTGAAACGGGCTCTGGAGCAAAAATGGGATATCATTTTTATTATTTACAGCCTCGTTTACACCTAAAAATCTCACTAAAGTTGAACAAATGAACAAGCGAATTGGCCGTGGTGTTTTAGGTACCTGTACACCGACTCTTCGGCGTTCCTCCGGATCTAAAAACTGCTGGATTCTGGAAGAGAACCCGTTTGCTGACATCCTGCAGAGTACAATTTCTCTGGATCCAAAAATGCACATAAGCGACAGTCCAAAAAGCCGTGTTATCCAGGCCAATACACGTAATTGTTTAACACGTTAAACATTTGGGGGGGGGGGGGGGGGGGAAAAAAAAAAAAAAAAAAAAAAAAAAAAAGAGGTTTAATGTAAAAAAAAACAAAAGACAGC
>JAACJT020000032.1:5376102-5391845 GCA_009936485.2 Gymnarchus niloticus | reverse complement strand
AATATTTAAGAGAGTTACGACAACCTTTTTGCGCCTTGCGCTGGCGCAAAGTCTGTTTTTTCCACTGTCAAAATAGCCAAATGGATTTGGACACACCCATAAATGTTACTTGTGCCTTGCGCTTTATGTTACATCGTCAAAATAGAGCCCTTAGTGCTTGAAACTGTAAGATTACAAACAGTGAAGACTTCATTCAGGTCTCACTCTAAGGGGAAAAAAAAAAATCAGTCATCACACAGGAAAGGATTTGGCAGTATTGGTTAAGAAATCATTCAAAACAACAAGCATATGACAGTTATAAAACTTTTCTTCCCTATTTGTGGCAGAGCACACTCAGATTGTCTGATATTGCCTGTCCGCTCTTGAGCACGGGGACTTCACTGGTCAGTTGTGAACATCTGTTTTATTGGCAGAATCTTTCTCCAATTATGGGCGACTACTGTGTTCTAGTCCAAATTCCATTGCACAGCTTGCAGGCATCAAGAGTGGGAGGGCAAGCCCTTTGTACTGATGCTACCTGGCATGTATACGACGTGGCATGCAAACGTGAGAAGTACCCGTGCATGAGATTTGATTTTTTTTTTAGAAGACCACGCTGAAAATAAGGACTGAGTCAAGTGATAATAGGTAAATAAATTTTACAAATGGAATGAATAGTGAGCCTGAGACAGACCCTGGTTCCGGAGGTCCTTCTGGTTGTTATAGAGGCGCGTAACTCTCTCCATGAGCTCCCACTTCTCGCAGCAGCCTGAGTAGTTGACAAAGTTGCGGACGAGGATCTCCTTCAGCTGGCGCACACTCAGGGCCTCAATATCTTCCAGTCTGCTGATGTCAGTCAGGGAGGCCCTGCGACGGAAAACCAGGGTCTTCTCTATATCAGAAGACTGGAGAACAGCACTGGCTGGTTAAAACAATGACCACTAGAATCCAAAAGCAGTAAGAAATGTATCTAAAGCAGTTGTGCCATGAAGGTTAAATGGAAAACTGTACAACTGAGAAGTATGGAGTAGTTTTGCATTGCATGCCTAAACAACTCTGAGTGAGCCTAATTACAGTTTTTTTTTTTTTTTACCACATTTCCCAATACTAAAGTCACTTTTTCTAAACTTTACACATGATGTGCATCACCACCATGCAGGTTGACCCAACAGTTAAAAACCTCCAATATGTGCTAAAACCACCATGACACTCCATACAAGTCTCAAAATAAACTCATTCCACCAGCAAGAGTTCTCACCGAACAAGCATACTTTGTCACACATATTACAATTACTGACTAAACACCAACCACAGAAAGCATTACAAAAATATTGCTTCAATATCAGTTTTTTAACCTAAAGTAGTATTTCAAAAGGAATTACACCTCTACAGTATAGAATGAACTGCATAAGGTCATAGAAACAAAAGTGATGCAACAGTATTC
This sequence comes from Gymnarchus niloticus, assembly GCA_009936485.2. Classification (NCBI taxonomy): domain Eukaryota; kingdom Metazoa; phylum Chordata; class Actinopteri; order Osteoglossiformes; family Gymnarchidae; genus Gymnarchus; species Gymnarchus niloticus. The sequence continues at coordinate 5,390,422 of JAACJT020000032.1, read as the reverse complement.
CTCCTCTCATATTTACATGCATACATGTAGTGCCATAATTACAAAATAACATTTCAGAGAAAAGTGTCTTTAATATATTTAGTACATGCATGCACTGATTACTGCAGTACAATGCTAGTCAGGCCTGTCCTCTGCCCTGGTCCAGAGGTTCTCATTCACATCACACCATATTTCCTCTCTTGGCATACACATGGGAAAGAATATTATGCATCCTAGATCCATCCACCTGTGACAATCCAGTAGATATTCTGAGGCACATGTCATCCACTGCATCCGGCAGGAACATCTGATTGTGTGGATGGTGGTCATAGACCTTCCACCTCCATAAGGAAGGTGGAGAGGAGGTTAGGAGAAATAGTGCATCACCCTACTATGGACATAAACCACTCTGATGGCAGAGGAATGGTAATACGCCATGTCGTCCTATAGGATTAGAGGTTTGCCGATTTCGCCTCCAATGCCCTCTTGGAGGTACATCACTAAATTTACTGCCAAGGGAGGACTGCAACTGTACTGGTGGGTGTCACGCTGTCAGAGACCAAAGGCCGAGGTTAACGGAGGAGTGGACAGCTGGTCTCATGTGTATGCTATACTGTGCTATAGCTCTGAAAAATTTAGCAAAATGATGCAGAACTCATTTGTGTTTTATGTTTTGGACTTAAATTTAACAGTGAAAACTGTTTGTGACCATCTGTAAAATGTGCTGTGAGTATATAGTGTTTTCCTGGTAGTGGACTGTGAATAAGAAAAGGATCTACAAATTTTGGTAGATGTCTTTGAATGCATTCTGTGTCAAAACAATGAAAAAGGATCCTCAGTTTAGATGATAGAGATTACTGTTATGCTGCGTAAATAGTTTTGAAAAACTGACATCGGTATTGGGAAATGCTTGTTAGTGATTTTAAAAAACTGTAATACAGGCCATGCAATTCACCTCTGTCCATGAATTATGACAATAGTTAGAGTAAGCCAAACCTTTGTTTTGTTGTAAACATTGCAGTGAATAGTAGTATTATCATTTACGCCAATTCTCAATCTGCTATCATTTTTTTGAATGAATTAAAAAATTCCAAAGCTGATCAGGATAAATAATGGGTGGCTTCAGGGCAGACAGACCCTGAGGAAAATGTAAATCAGTTGCATTAATCATTAATATCCCCACTAGATGAAAAAACTTTCTAATAAATTTAACACTAATTTTCTCCCACAATGGTCCATGTTAAAGCAATGGAAAATCTTTACCAGGTCATCAGTTGGACCATGAGGCTCTGGATCCACAGGTGGAGGCGGATCAGAGGGAGTGGAGGGGTGAGCGGGGCTGGGGGCAGCTTCTGGTGGGGTCGGGTCTGGCTGAGAAACTGCTTCACTGCTGCTGCTGTTGCTGGGTGTCTGCTGGCCAAGGACCAGCTCCACCAGCTCCTCCTTTTCACGGCACATCTGGGTGGGCACCTCATGCAGGTGCAGATAGTCCCGCAGGTCCTTCACCTTGAGTCTCATGAGTGCCGCCCGGTCAAAGAGGGTGCCGTGGAAATGCAGGCAGGTGAGGCAGAGCCGTGGCCGCAGCTCCTGCTGCACAGAGCATCTGCTGCAGAAGCTCTTCTTGCAGTCCACGCACACATGCTGCAGAAAATAAGTTTAGGGACCACAGCTTACCACACAGTGCAAACACAATTCTGAGCAAAATCCATAATGTATACTATCACTCAATGCCTCAGTTAATTGGTCATTCGTGTCCAGCTGAGGGAAAAGAAAAAATTCTTTAACTTGTAATGCAATGTGCTACAAATTTTACATGACTTATTGTCATGTGTACACTAACACTAAACCTTTTAACAAGAGTCTGTTAATATGGAACCTGTGTAGTAGCCTCCTAGGTCAAAAATAACTGACAGAGTTCTGTGTGTCATTTAGACATATGTGGGTATTTCACTCAGGCCCACTGGGTGTCCTTGCTTGGTCTTATTTATGGTCATTAACAGAGTTACCCGGCCAGTGAAATAACTAAACCCCAATAAAAAGTTATTTAGTTACTCTATGTTTACTGGTGGCACAGTGGGTAGACTGCAACCTCACCATCCGGATGTGTTCCAAATTAGGCCAAACTTTGCATGTATTTGATCTGTTTCAATGAACTCTGAAAGCAATTAAAAGTGTACGTCATTAATTTTGACGTAAGATTACAAGCGTCTTATTTTTTCTTTGAAACAGAGATGATGTTAGGGAATCCTGGATGGTGATATGGCCAATAATTCATTATGGTAAAACTGACCCCTCTGGGTGTATAGAAAGCAAGGAAAACTTTACCTTCCTGGCTAAAGTTCCAAAACAGCCACCGCATGCTTTGCACAAGACCTCAGGGCCAGTTGTTGAATGGTTCAACCCTGAGTTGACCGTCTGCCTCTTTGTGTTGCTGTTTCCTTCCACTGTGGTGGCGTTTGTTTCTTCACAGCTCCCGCAACAAAATGTCCACATACCTGCAGAAATGGCAGACTGGGTAATCAGAGGACTTTAAACTTGATTTACTTTTTCTTTTACTATTTTATTTAGCCATCTTGTAGAATCAAAGGTAGTATTTGTGGAACATCCCCAGAGATTTTAATGTTGTTATTAAAGCAATCTCTGGGTTTGGCTAGGTGAAATAGAACTCTTGCATCACCAGTTCAGAGCTGCTACACTGGTAGAGACACAGGAACCTGGCAGCAGAACGCCATTCTTGTGCATTTAGAAAGTCAGCTGTCAAATTCTGTAGAACTTCAATATTCACCAGCGCATTAAGAGAAATGTTAACAAATCCGGTAATTGCAAAGTGTTTCTGCAGTAGAGAAAAACCTTTCCAAAAATGGATACTAACTAATAGGTCTAATTGAATCAAATCAATACCGCCAGGAAATTCAGCCTTACTAATAAAGGAAATCTGTAGGCAACAACGGAAAAACCCACACAACTACATTGTAAGATGCTTGTAAATAAACAATGAGGTTTTTGTCCTACGGAAACCCATAAACCTGAACTGTGTAGAGCAGTGTAGCATAGATTTAATGAGACCTATCTGGTTCTAAGGTTTGGAATGTAAAAATTTTAAAGTGCACTTCCGATCTGTACATGTCCTGACCAAAACTGCAAGAACCACAAATGAATTAAAGCTCTGCGGCTCTCTTCATAAACAATTAAACAATGACAGCGCTGTGCTGCTCAACACACAAGAAGACAGTTGTATATGTAAATGGCCACTGCCCCCAATCCAGTGTTAACACACTGAAGGCAAACAGTAGTGAGCCCAAACAAAAAAACAAACAAACAAAAAAAACCTACACACATATTTCTGAACTATTGTATTTGGATGTGCGGAAAAGACTGGATGTTTCAAGAAACATATACTTGAAAACAGGCTCTGTCAACAAGTACGTATTTTTCACATTATCATGCTGCTAAATTACACATCTTCGAAACCAAATTTCAACAGTATTAATTTGAACTTTTTAGTTTAACGAATCAGAAAAACGTACAGCTGAAACAAAAGGCCTACTGTATGAAAAGTGCACAAAATGAACGAATTCTGTTTGTTAATCAAGAGACTTGTGCAGAATTTTGAAAATACAGTTTTCAATTAGGAACACATGGGGTATCCTTGCAGCCACTCCACACTTTTTGTGCCAGGATGTCAGACAGGTCTACTACCTAGTTGTGTGTTCCTTTAAAAGGTTATAGTGTTTCAATCCCCCCCAACCTCAGAAACTGTATAATAAGGGGAGTGGGGTGCTATTAAAATTTCCCAAACTCATTCATGAACTCCGACCTTGTTTTTAATATTTCAGGCAGTCAAATGCGCATGTTTTTTTTTTACAAATAAGACCAGCAGTAATACCGAGTGGCTTAAAGGGTCATTTCCCACGTCCTCAGTCGCAAGCTGTTACCTGTTCAGTCTGAGGGGGCTTAGCTTCCCAACTGTACAGCACAACTAACGAAATTCATCACCGCTTTAAGTAAATTTATATTTACAGAAGCCAAGGCAAATGGAACGCCGTAACAACTATTTCAAAAGCTTTAATCCAGAGCCTACCTTCGCCTCAACAAGTTTTAAATGTGAAGAGTGTATTTACGGTCGTATCCCGTGATGTCACTTGAGGATTTGAACATTTGGTTCTAAAGCTGAACAAAGGCCGAAGGTTTTTATTTTAATTTTTTATTTTCCCCCGCGCCGCTCGTGCTGGTCTGTTGCGTGTTTTCTCGCCGCTGACTGAGCGCGCGCGTTTCCTTAATTTGTTAAAGTCCAGCTGACAGACGCACGCGCATGCGCGCTCTCTTCGTGTAGTGGGAAATGGCTCAACCAAAAGACCGAAAGCACGTATATGCATCTCAACTATTATTCTTTTTAAATTTTTACTTGTACATTTGTATAACTGTATTGCATATATTTATAATACTACATACATCATTACGACAAACTATAATTTTATAAGCAGATTTTTTTTTATTATTATTTCTTTAATGTTAATACAAGGCTCTGACTTTACCAAGACTGTAATACACAAACCCACACATTAGCCACTCAGGTCCTATTCAAGTATCAAAGTGGCATGCATATTTTAAGCTGGAAGTAAAGAGATCCTGCAAAGTAGCACTGCTTACAGAAATTGCAGTAACATTGGACAACAAAGTGTAGCAGTAGTGGAATGGAGTATATGATCAGACGGTTTCTAGTTCATATCCCACGGGGAATTTTGCTCTTGTGTCCTTGAATAATGTACTTAACCTGAATTGCTTTAATATGTAAAAATTCCATACCGGAGCTTTCATATTAAAACAACACGATTCAATTTATATCATTCTGCATTTTAATAATTCATCTCAGTAAAACCTTCATCCCCACTTCAAAATGCATACTCCACTCTATGTATGAAACATATTGCAGCACCTACGGTAATTCTTAGTTTTAACAAAGAAAATCAAATAAAAAATTGTACTGTGGCATTGCAGAATAACCATTTTTCACAAAGACGATCGTGATAGCTCAACATCCACTGTTAACCACTTAACAGGACAAACTTCAATTTTAAGAGACACCATTTAATAAAGTAATGGGGGTCTCCTATTACAATTCGTACTCTGGCCTGTCTGATTGCCAGAAAGGTGAAGATCTTCCAGGTCAAATAGCACACACAACAATAACGGACTGAGCACGGACCAAAACGCTTTCACCAATTCTTAGAATTTAAGGCTTACACACCTTAAGCACCCAAAACATTAAAAACGACTGTACAGTGATCTTTTCCAAATCAATAGGTTTAGATAACTGAACCACCACATCAAAAGCATTCATTCATTCAAGCAAATTTTCGCATGTTGATTCCTTACATACATCGTGAGCCGCTACTCAGATAATAAACCGTATTATAGCATGCGCTACCTTACGTGAAGCAAACCCTCAGTGGCGTAGCCATCTCCTTTTCATGAGTTCTTACTGTACATCAGTTCATATATTTATGGGATCGCGGTATGTGTATCAAATCCGATTTGTATGACAACGCATAGCTGGATGGCTTCAGTTGAAGGTTCAATAACGCATACGTTGTGACGGGCGTAAAGCGCCGGATATGACGCAATGACGGCAATCGCAGTTCTCTCGCGGCGTTATTTTTTCCTCACCGGCTTTCGCTCAGAGAAACGCCTCCGAGTCCGAAGCACCCCTCAAAACTGATTGGTTTATATTAGCGCTAGAGCTTCTCCGCAGATCCGCCTGACATATAGGCTAGTAATGTCGGGTAATCAGTTTTAAGGAAGCACATAATTCGGCTTTAGAATCGGTTTTACATTAAAACACCAAACAAGACTCACACAAATATAGACCAGTAATGTGGGCTAATGAGTTTTAAGTAAAGTGATATAGAGTGTGTTAATTAAATGTAACGTTTGGAAGCATGCATTCTAAAAATGTTCAAAAGCGCTACACGGTAAGAAAATCGTTGAATATTTTCTACGGAATGAATACTTGGATTAGAGACCTACCTAGTGTTCAACTGCCATCTTAAAAAAAAAACCCGAGGTGTAGGGGGGGGGGGGGTCAAGAACGAATATTGCTTCAAAATATGTGTAAATACATTTTAAAATATATTTTGAATGGTCTTAAGTCTGTTTGATGGTTTAATAGCTGAAGAAAGAAAATCCTTCAAAACCAAACTAACGCTAAAATTGCATATGTTACGCCCTCTTGAAAAGACAAGTGAATACTTAATCATTTTTGTCAGGAGTCACGATTTCAAAGCGCGAAAAGGCGCGTTTTATAAAGCGTCGTCTGCCCATAAACCAATCAGTGTCCAGAGGGGTGTGTCTCTGGGGGAAAGCCGGTGCGGAAAACGTAAGGCGTCGTGGCGCCAAGTATGCGACTGTGTTACGGTCTCGCTGGTGAAGTTCATAAAACTTAATTTTAGAGCTGAAATATGGACGTGGAGATGAGAGAAACGGATTCTGAACAAACTCAAACAGAAACCCAGTCAAAGAGGGAAGACACTCCTGGGAAGAGTAGTGCATATGAGCTGCCTTGGTAAGTCCGACTCAAAGATTTTTTAAATCGGCGGGCTTACAAGGCTTGCATGTTTTGGCGATGTTCTGAGATGATGGACTTGTGTGTGTTTATTATATATTAATAATCAGCCTCGTATCACCGTCCCTTTATTATAGTTTTATATTATAGTTTCAGTAGGATGCATAGTACTGATGGATATAGCGTAGTCATTTAAAGTTAGTCTTGTTTATTGCAGATTATTGCCTCAAAATACATATTTGGGTAACAGTTCTTTGGTTTGCTGTGTACAGATACAATTCAATGTACTCTTTTTTTATTCTAGGGTGGAAAAATACAGACCTTTGAAGCTGAGTGAAATTGTTGGAAACGAGGAGACTGTCAGCAGGCTTGAAGTACGTTTAAAGTGGAGCTTTCTCTGTTTATGTAAAGCTTACATATTTACTGTACATATCTGGAGAGCTGAACACGTGACGGGTCATTCCATTTCTGAATCAACCGATTTTCCAGAAATCCCACGCACTAAGGTCTCAATTCTGAAAAAAATACCAGGTGTACCCATGTTATCCAGGAGACACCCTATAAAATTATTTTGATGTAAGATCAACATTTTCCAAGATACAGCCAATTTTGTGAGTCAAATTTGAGCATGTTTGACATGCTTTATTTATTCATCAGTTTCACAAGACCATATCTCAAGAAATAAATCACCTAGCAGGCTCAAATTTTGCATACTGGTACCTTTATAGGTATAGTACATAATGAAATCAAAATGTTTGGTCCGGATGACACCACTTGGTAATAGCAGACCTTCAAAAATGGGGAAAAAAAAATATTCTGCGTCTTTGGCTTTGCCATGTTTAGGCTTTCAGAAATCACAATTCTAACTGATAACCTGCTGAAATTTTTTCCATGTTTAGATACCTACACAGGGCTTTTCAAAAGGTTATAAACTGCTTCAGGGTTTGATCAGCAGACCTCTCAAATGTGAAAAAATCATTTTGGGTCTAATTTTCAGACCAGCTTAATGCACTGTGGGAATGTCCCGACATTTTTAAAATTATTTTTCCTGTATCCTACATGGTCCCTTCTTTCTCAAAAAACAAGTCTTACTTTTCTTATATGAATCTTTCATTTTTATTTTCCATTCTAAATATGGGTTAAATTCACCACTTGTCAGTAATGATAATCATCAAATTCTTCATCACTAACTCGGGTATAGGATTAATGGAAAAAATTAATCACCAAAGGCACATTAAGCACAACACATGAACAACAGCTGCTTGATTTATCGTTAAATACAACACTAGTTATAATGAAATGTTAACATCTTGGTATTGTAGCAGCAGGAATGTGACCCATTTCATTTCTGTTTCAGTCGAAGTGCAGAGAGTAGGGCATCTTTACCTTTGAGATCAAGGTGGTACTGCCTCCCACTGATCGTTGTAGGTGCACTAAGCAATACAATGACATACTGTAATGACACCCAACAAATATTGTCTCTAGGTAGCCAATGGAAAGACTGTGCAGGATAGTTTGGATGTATGAAACATATCAGGATGTCTGATTCCACTTCACTCTTGTCATGAATCACACCAATCCAATATTTTTCATCATACATACACCCAGCATAGCCACCAGTAGGACACTGGTCTAACGTGATGGACACATCTGATCCATCAGGAGTGTGATCGTGAGAGGGCAGGATCTCAGCTGCTGCTTCAGTGGTGAATATTGGGACAGTCAATTGACTGTCTTCACCAGACACCTGGCTGACTTTGAGTTTGCCATCTTCTGTAGGGATGTAACAGTGGTATTCTCGAGTACCAGGTACTCTTTTGGTCATGGAGTATCGCATTCTCTGTTCAGCAACATGAGATAGGACATCGTCATTTGATATGAAAAAAAGTTTGACATTTTTGATATGTCCTACGCCCCATTCATACAAATCCTGTGGTGTCAGAATGTGTCCTGAAGTTGCTGCTTGGAGACTGGCTTTTGCTGCTTCCCTTTTAATGGTGCCTCCCACACCATCAGACACATTCTTGCCATGGGATGTGGTAAAGAAATGCCACTCCGCTTCGAGTCCAAAATCACTTCGGTGACACACAAGATTAGCAAAGTTTTTGAAATTTTTGTACTGCAAGGGAGCTCCATCTGAGAAGTAAAAAAATTTTGGTTAGATGTCTTTTGTAGGTAGCTCAGGACATCCTGTTGGAATCTGTGCACAGTTAATGTGTCATGTGGCAGTAAGAACTAAACCATATATTGATTTATTCTTTCCATCAAAACTTACTGATTGAAAACTGAATGATTACCTTTATTGACACATTCAGCGCATTCAGCCTGTTTAGGAAGGAAAATAAACATGAAAGATTTGCATAAGAAAAGTAAGGTTTGTGTTTTGAGAAAGAAGGGACAATGTAGATTAAATGAAAAATATTTTAAAAATTATCTGCACATTCCCTCATGCCGTTAGGGTGGTCTGAAAGTGAAATCCTAAATGATTTTTTGGATTTGAGAGGTCTGCTGTTCAAACCCTGATACAGTTACTTTTCTGTTTATTGCTTTTTCAGAAAGCCTATATACTTATCTGAATAAGGAAAAAAATCAAAAGTCTGTGTTGGTTACAAATATGTGTTTCTGAGGCCTAAATATAGCTAAGCCAAAAACTCAAATTAAATTTTGGTCAATTTCAAGGGGCTGCTTTGACCATGCAGGGTCATCTGGACTAAATGTTTTAATTTCGTCGCATACTATACCAATTAATGTACCAGCGTGCAAAGTCTGAGCCTGCTCGCTGGTTTAGTTTTTGAGCTATGGACTTGTGAAATTTGATGAAAAAATGAGGCCAGATAAAATCGACACCCCCTTCGTAAACTGGCTGTATTTTGGAAAGTATTGATCTTACATCCAAAAAATTTTACAGGGTGTCTACTGATTAACTTGGGTACACCTGGTAATTTTTCCAAAATTTTTTGAGTCCGAAGTGCATGGGCCGTTGGTTGATTTGACATGGCATGACCCTGACATCTTTAGTGTTCAGCTAGCCCACTGTAATGTTTACACTTGTAGTGATGATATTGACGGGCTAACTTTGTAACGTTATGTTCTAGGTGTTTGCCAGAGAGGGAAATGTCCCCAACATCATCATAGCTGTAAGCCTTCTGTCATCATTCAGTGACTTAATACCGCATGATTATAAAAGATGTATATTTTAGCTTGATAACTAACACTCTCTCTACTTAAAATTTTTTGATGTAACAGACTGCCTTTCCCCTTGGTGCTGTTGTAGGGTCCACCTGGCACCGGGAAGACCACCAGCATTTTGTGTTTGGCTCGAGCTCTCCTTGGTTCTGCAATGAAAGATGCAGTGCTTGAGCTGAATGCTTCTAATGACAGGTGAGCCTGTCTGTTGAAACACCGAGTCACTTTAAGTAGCACATTTAAGTTGGTGATACAGTGATGTCAAAGTTTTCAGGAGAAGGTAAACTAAAACTGAAATGTTAAATATTTTAGTCTGTCAGTATCAGGGTGTGACCAGACCCATTTGCAGTTCACAGGCCTATTTTTTTATTGCGTTATTTAATTTGTTTGCAGAATTTAGAGTGATTTAATGTGAAAGTGGTTTCAGGGGTGAGACTTCAAGACCGTGATGTATGCTGTCACCCCCCCCCAGTTTTTTTGGTAAACTTAGGTCACTTGCAGTTCACAAGTTGGTGTTAACTGTATGTAAATCTTTTACAGAGGTATCGATGTTGTTCGAAACAAGATCAAAATGTTCGCTCAGCAGAAAGTAACTCTTCCAAAAGGCCGACACAAGATAATCATCTTGGATGAAGCTGACAGGTCAGTGCCCTGTGTAGGTGTCTGAGATGGATGCATAATGAGGAAGAACAGTCCTGCTGAAATGAAACAGCCAATCAAACTTTCCTCTCTTGCATGTCTGACTCCCAGGTGTTTAATAGTTTATAACACCTGGAATCAGGATTTAGGCTTTCTACACCAGCACTGAGTGCATTCACAACACACATTGGCTTTCATACTACAAAGTAAGCGTAAGTGTTAAAATTGTGTTGTGGAAAGGTTAACCTAGTCCTTTTTTGTGAAGCTGGTGACTGATTTTGCACTTACAGTATGGGTCTTTTTTTAAGGGGGTGGTTAATGATTAAAGCTATAAATGCAATACTTCAAAGAAATTTAGTGTTTGTCAGTGTTGTACATTTAATTATTAATAAAAGAAAATAGGCCTAATCGTTTATTATCAGGTAGAGTCGGGGGGGAGGGGGATATTCGAACGGAGTTTTAAATTTGGTGTCACTTGCTATCACAGAAAACCGTTTTTGTAACTATTTTATGTAAGAATTTCTGCATCACTGTACTGTTAACAGCCTTTGTTTGCTGGCAAATGTTGGGTGAAACAGTTGCCGCAGCTGTTCTAACTGCTCTTTCCAGCATGACGGATGGAGCACAGCAGGCTCTCAGACGGACGATGGAGATCTACTCCAAGACAACTCGCTTCGCTCTTGCTTGCAATGCGTCGGACAAAATCATTGGTGAGCACCTCTGGCAGGGAGAGAGTGAGATCATGAGTAGAATGACTAATTCACTTGTCCATGTGAAACTGAATAAGTCCTTAGGGAAGAGTTGTTCTTGGGTTATTTTGGTAAGTGTGCACTATTTGACAGGCAACAATTTCAGCGACATCGTGGTGAGGTATTGTGCTTGGGGCATATTGAAGCTAGCCCTGAGTTAGAGGATCTGTGTGACATCAGGGTGTCTGTGCTGTGACCCCAGAGCCAATCCAGTCCCGCTGTGCGGTGCTGCGGTACACCAAGCTGAGGGATGAGCAGATTATGATGCGTCTGATGGAGGTAGTGGAGAAAGAGGACATTCCCACCACTGATGATGGCTTGGAGGCCATCATCTTCACCGCTCAGGGAGACATGAGACAGGTTTGCAAAATGTTAGACGTTATTGTTTGTTTTAAAAAAATTCATCGTTCCAATAATTTCATTGGAAAGTTGAGTGAAATATTTAAATATATATTATTCCAATGTACTGTATGTGTGTATGACAGGCGTTGAACAATCTGCAGTCAACGTATTCTGGATTTGGCTTTGTCAGCAGTGAGAATGTGTTCAAGGTATGATTCTCTGGCCCTGTTTCCATGTGCATTTCGTACTACTTGTAAACAGCAATCAACAGAGCAAGGTATTATCCTGTGAATTCGACCATTGGCAGGTCTGTGATGAGCCGCACCCCTTGCTGGTGAAAAGCATGCTGGAACATTGTGTCAAAGCTGACATTGATGAAGCCTACAAGGTACCCACAGATCACTGTGCAGGAGACGACGGCTTCAAAGAATTGTTGTGACTTACCTGACCTTCTCATGTTATTTTTATTAATTTTTTTTCCCCAACCCCATTTAGATCATTGAGCAGCTGTGGTCACTGGGCTACTCTCCAGAAGATATAATTGGGAACATCTTCAGAGTATGCAAAACATTCCAAATGCCAGAGTACCTGAAGTTAGAGTTTATCAAGGTAAGCTGATGTCAGCAGGTCAGGTGATAGGTATTTCTGTGTGTTTGTTAATCAGTTTGACAGAATGGAGGGTGGCATTCTACCACTTTTGTTCTAAAAATTTTATTTCTATGTTTATGTGTAAACTTACTGTGAATGTGCAAAAGGTAACATTTAAGTGCAGCGACAGATTCTAACCACTGGAGTGTTCCTCTTTTTAGGAAATTGGCTACACTCACATGAAAGTAGCAGAAGGAGTTAACTCATTACTGCAGATGGCTGGGCTCCTGGGTCGACTTTGTGCCAAAACAGCATCACCTGATGCCAGCTAAACCCTGCTGTCCTTGTTGGCTGCCTGCTGCTGTTCCAGTCTAGCCAACATTGAGGAAACGCACTTTGGCATACCAGAGAAGTGCAACTGTAATAAATGGACCGAAATGCAGAGGCAACACAAATCAGTCAGTTGAAACTAAAAATAAAGGACCACACTTCCTAATCGTATAGGAATCTGTTATATACTTATGTTTTTGGTTTGGACAGTTGCGTTTGTAGTTTTGTAATGAAAAGCTCCATGATGTGAGGATTAAACACATCACAGGTTTTTTCATTTTTCAACATGCAGGATTTTACATAAGGTCAAACTGTATGCCATATTTACTAAATGAAAAAGCTTTACTTACAAAAGAAATAATGTGGGGTTATTAGAACAAAGCAATTTAAGGTTTAGTGGAACATTTTTGGCTTAACATTTGCTGTGGACATAGGAATAAACTAAGTAGTAGAGAATATGTATCATTTTGTGAACTTATGCATATAAGCAGTTTTTCACACTTTCAGCTACTGTTTCAATTTGTGGTCACACTGCCATTCTAAAAATTAACCTCAGAAATATTTGCATCAGACCAAAACAATAATTCACTTACATAATAATGTTATATTACAGTTTTTCACTGGATAGTACTTTAACACTTCTGCCTGACACAAATGCAGACCTCTTGGTGGCGAATAACTGGAACAATTTGGGAGTAGCTCCTAGCAGAAGACATGGTCAACATCAGCTAATTATGTCCCAGAACGCTTGTTCGGTACACATTAAGTACATTTCAGACTTAATTTCTCGGCCTTGGCTGTATTGTAAACAGCATAAATGTTTCTGGCTCATGAGTAAGGCCTTGTCTTTGCCGAGTCCTTTTGATGGGGTTTTTCATTCCACCAGTTTGCAACTGTTCACATAATCGTCATCGTCTGTGGGTTAAACAAAAGGTGTATGCGTTAGTGAGCGTTCTGACTTGTCTATTTGCTTGGTCAGTGGTTCCCAACCCAGTCTGCAGGGCCCCCCCCAGCCAGGCCACATTTTCGTGTTCCATCATCTGCACACCTGAACTTATTTGTCATTTGATGGAAATGTCCCTGATTATCTACCTTAGACGTACAGGCAGTGGACTGGCTGGGGGGGGGGGGGGTTCCTGAGGGTTTGGGTGAGAACCACTGTGCTAGGTGATTAACTGAAACACACATGGGGAATAAATATATACAGGTACACACCATCATCATTCAGGTTTTTCCTGAATTCGTTTTCATAGTCATCTGTTTGAAAAAAAAAAGCATGATATAACAGTCATATTTTGACCTCTTCAAGTAATTGGAAGCAAAATAAAATCAAAATATCATAAGGCAGATTGCCTTTTTGTCCACTCTAACCCACTCCACTCTGGCCTGACTCATTTTTGGTGTGCTGTTTTGCTTTTTAAAGCAGATGATGCAATTTGAAGAAATAATGCCTTAGGTTTAACATTGTTGCTTTTTCTTGCCTTTGCAGAAGTGTGCATAAATCTCATAAAAGTTTAATTATGAAATTTTTGTCAGTAATGCAAAGTCATTTTCTTGATTAATTCAGCCCAAAATATGACAGAGATACCGGTATGTGGCTGCTTAGCAGGAACAGAAAAGGTCATTAAATGTTGCTATCAGATGCAACTTAAATTTTGTTCACATAAAACTAGCTAGTTCAGTGGTTCCCAATCCTGGCCCTTGGGCCCCCCTGTGGGTGCAGGTTTTCGTTCCAACCAATTCCTGCTTTTAAGTGAACCCTATCTCATTTAATCATGCTCATATTTCCATTATTGTACATTTACTGTGTCAATCAGCATATTCTCAGCAGGGTTCGACATATTCTTTTTTTTTTTGCGATGTTGCTACTTAAGGTTTGTCACTCTTGTCTTTGTTGCTAATTATCACAAAAGTGGTAACATACATTATCTCATCAGGCCCTAAT
>JAACJT020000032.1:5329665-5372799 GCA_009936485.2 Gymnarchus niloticus | reverse complement strand
TCTTTAACTCTGCCACCTCCAGCTCTGCCTCCTGTCTTTTCGTCAGTGCCACTGTCTCCAGCCCATATAACATAGCTAGTCTCACTACCATCTTGTAGACCTTCCCTTTCACTCTCACTAGTACCTGTCTGTCACAAATCACTCCTGACACTCTTCTCCACCCTGCTTGTACTCCCTTCTTCATCTCTTTTCCGCACTCCGTTACTCTGAACTGTTGACCCCAAGTCTTTAAATTCATCCAGCTTCGCCAACTCTAGTCCCCGCATCGCCACCATTCTGCTGTCCTCCCTCTAATTCACACACATGTATTCTGTCTTTTGTTGTTGTCCGCATATCTGATTTGGCAAAAAAATTTTACACCAGATGCCCTTCCTGACGTAACTCTCCCCATTTATCCAGGCTTGGGACCGGCATGAAGGAATACACTGGCCCGTGCACCCCCAGTGGCTGGTTTGTTTCAACTTCTGTGATAAATAGCAACAAATGGAGAAATAAGAAAAAACATCACAATGTCTTATCCATCAAAAAAAGAAAAATAAAACTCTTTAAAAGATAAACAAACCAGACTGAGAATATGCTGATTGACACAGTAAACGTACAATGATTCGTCCACCCAATGCGTACCCCAGCCTTGTGCCCTATGCTCTGCCTGGTAGAGACTCCAGGCCCCCCGTGACCCTACACAGGATAAGCATTTTGGAAAGTTGGTGGGTGCACCCTAGCTGTATCATGTAAAAGTTTGATTTCTCATGATCAGGTTTCTGTTTGAGTTTGATTGTCCCTATGTAATGCCCAATACAGTAAAATTTCATCTCAGTGAATATGTGTCTTCTCAGTTTTTGCATTTCACATTGTGGACCATTCGGGTGTACTCGTGTTTAATCAGTGATGTTTGTGGTGGATTACAATAAATGTAAGAAACAAGAATTGTGCCATAAAACTTAACCATGGCTTTCCCATCACCTCAGTGAGGTATGGTTAATATTTTGTTTATGAATATCTAGCAAATGCTTCGTGTTACTGTATGTTTTTTACTGTGGATTATGCCATTTTGCAACATGCACTTATTGCTCTGATTGGAGTAGTGAGGTTTGCAGTGAAAACCCTGAGTTTTGTGAAAGGCGTTATTCTTTCGCAGGTTTGATTGTTAAGAGAATGTGCTTACTGTTTCCACCACTGTGGTAAAGCAACTGAGAAAAACTGTAAATTATTTGTATGTACTGTGAGATTTCAATAACCACTATATGAGTACTGGATTTGGGTTAAGGGGGGCCTGCAGCCTATTCCAGGCAGCACAGGACACAAGGCTGGGGTACACCTTAGCTGGGATGCCAGTCCATCACAGTACACACACACACAGACACACACAATCATTTACTATGACCCATTTAGCCTAATCACATATATTTGGACTGCAGGATAAAACTCACAAGACATGTAAACTTCACATACAGAGAGTAGAAGAAAGATTTGAACCCCTAACCATGGAGGTGTCAGACCACCATGCTCCCCACATCTATTTACATTTTTTTTTTTTAGATTTCAGCTGTGTTGCCACTGTGTGGTTGTGTTAATTTGAATATGTTATGAAAAGAGGAAATATTATGCAATAATTTTCATTTAATTCAAAGCCAGTCAGCTTGAGGCTAAGGAGGGTGCTTAAATGCAAACAAATGATTAACCTTTACACAAACTTAATGACTCACCTGAGTACTGGGTGGCTGGAGTGCATAAATCTGTAGTTGGAAATACATTTACATAATCTGAAAAGGAGAGAATTTATATTCACAAAAGTATACCAATATCTCTGGACAAATACTTCAAAATGTATTATCCAATATAAACACAAGGAAACAAAGCACATTTTAGCAAAAAATAGTCAAAGAATAACCACTACAATTGCAGTTTTGTAGCTAATTATCTTCTGTTTTCCAAACTGCTCAATCCTGTTCATGGTTATAGAGGACCTGGTGCTTACCCCAGGCAACGAGGCAGGGGAACCTCTGGATGGGGTACCAACCCATTGCTGGGCACAGTCACACACTATAGACAATTTAGCCATGCCAATCAGCCTACAATGCATGTCTTTGGACTATGAGAGGAAATCCGAGAATACAAATTCCACACATACAGCCAGGATTTGAACTCTCAATGCTGGAGATGCTAGGTGACAGTGCTAACCACAGAGCTCACTAACCACTAATTAACCTTAAGACAAATATTTTTTTCCTCCTCTTTCTATGAAAGACCAAAATGGTCATAAGCCAAGAATTGAACAAAGTAGCTCCTTAGAGCGAAGGTGTCTAAGCCTGTTTGCTCCAATATGATGTAGTTAAAATCCACAAACCTGAGTTAATTTCTTGGTTTGTGTCTGAAGTATTCTGGTATACTATTGTTTTGGTAGGGTCATCTTCTTCTCTGATTGGATGTCTGTAAAATAATGCCATTTAAATGAAACCTATAAGCGTTCAGTATGTTTACATTCGAAAATGGTAGCCATAAAAGAGCACAGTCTTCTATAGAAGGGACACAAAGTCACAAAACAGTATGGACAGCTTTGTTTTTTGCTGTAATCTTTTTTTAATGTCCTCACTTAAGCTCCCAAATGAAGGAACAAATACAAGGAATGGTAAGGCAGATTTAAAGGCAATTTTCCCCTTTCTTCCTGTGGATTATGACTCAACAAACAGGGTAAAACAATACATAATAAAGAAAATACTTACATATAGGTGGGTTCAAAGGTACCAAATACAGCTATAAAAGCACATCGTAGGGTTAGTTATGCATAATAAATATGATAGATGATAGAATGAAATATGATAGAATGGATCAGCCATTCTAGTGGTCATTTTTAATTAAAAATGCTACAATACCAAATTCATGTGACTTACAGTGGACATTTTGATAGCTGGGTTGGTTTTCAGCAGCGCCTATGAAAATATTTCATATTGGAAATATCTCTGTACACACACCTGCACACAGTACTGTGCAGAAGTTTTAGGCACTTGTGAAAAAATACTGCAAAGTATGGATGCTTCCAAAAATAATGCCATGAATAGTTTTCACTTGTGAATTATCAGCATTAAAAGTGCATATACCGAGAAAAACCTAAAGCAATTTTTATTTCTTGCGACCACCCTTTGCCTTTCAACAACATCAATTCTCCTAGGTACACATGTGCACAGTTAAGGATTTTGTAGGCATATACAGTGCATGATTACATAATTATACAAAATAAATGCTAATAATTAACAATATAACATGTAGGTTGAAACACAATAACTAACTGAAACAGAAGAGCTGTGCAGGGTGAACAAGGTAGAAATTTCACAGGCAGACAGGTATTTCCAGATGTCCTGTCCAAGCTCTTCTGCAGAAGCACAAAGAAACAGGCGATGGTGAGGGAGAAAAACACAATAGTCAGCCCAGGAAACTTAGTGGAGCAGATGAAAGACACATCATGTGGACTTCCCTTCACAATCAGAAAATGTCCAGTGCTGCCATCAGCTCAGAGCTGGCAGAAACCAGCTGGAGCCTGGTACACCCATCTACAGTCCAAAGAAGTCTTATCGGGAGTGGTCTTCATGGATACCTCTGACATGGAAACAAGGCCAGGTGCCTCAGCTATGCACAAAAACACAAGAACTGGAGTGCACAAAATTGGCAACAGGTGCTCTGGACTGATGTGTCAAATACTGAAATATCCGACTGTAACTGAAGGCAGTTTGTTTACCAAAGGGTTGGGGATTTGGTCAGAATTAATGGTCTCCTCAATGCTTAGAAGTATTGGCAGATACTTATCCATTATGCAGTACCATCAGGGATATGTCTGATCAATCCCAAATTCATTCAGCAGCACGACAACGAACCCAAACATGCAGCCAAAGTCATAAAAAGAAGAACAAGGAGTCATGGAAGACATGGTATGGCCCCCACAGAGCCCTGATCTCAACATCATTCAGTCAGTCTGGGATTATGTCAAGACACAGAAGCAACTGAGATGGTCCAAATCTAGAGAAGAACTGCGGTTAGCTCTACTAGATGTTTGGAACCACCTACCTGCTGATTTCCTTAAACTGTGCAAGAATGGACCTAGGAAAATTGATGCTGTTTTAAAGGCAAAGGGTGGTCACCAAATATCAATTTGATTTTGGGTTTTTTTTTCAGTTTATGCACATTGTATGATGTTAATTGATAAATGAAAATTATTCATAACATTATTTTTGAAAGCATCTTCCCTTTACAGAATTTTTCACTTTTGCATAGCACTAATATACATGTACTATCTATATAAATATGTATATAAAGAAATTAATAGAACACAAAACATACTACAGTAGTACTAAAAAGAGAACCTATGATTTGTATCTCCGTCTGAGCTCCACAAAGATACACACAATTTAATTAAGAAACCACAAAATGTACTTTAACAAGATTTGCTTTCACTTACCCATAGAAAGATGGTCATCCGTATTTGAACCTTTCCTACAACAAAAATAATTTTGTAAAAGAGAAATCAGTAAAGTGTTACTAATATTCATGATCTCCTTTAAACCCGTGTCATAAATTTAATCTGAGTTTTAATGTATTTATAGAGATGTTTTAACATATTGAAAAAGTTTCAAGGCATGGAAAGCTACACCTCAGTAAGAGGTATATATTTTACATGACAGTCCACTTACCCTGTGTTTGAAGACTGATTAAACTGATTAAATTGCGTCACTGTAAATGAGAACAGTAATGCTTAAAGGTGTGCATGACCGTTAAAAACACAGATCTAAAACCAAAGTTAACATTGCTATTTATGGTTACGGTATTGCTGAATCTGAGAAGCTCTCACGATGCATAAAAGTGAAAGAAATATTAATATGTCCGAGTCTCCTTCTATGCAAAGTGTCGGAGCACGTACGTCACGTTCAAAGACAAGTTTATGAAATACTTAAATGTTACAACATAAAGGGGCAATCGGACGTGATGAAACACGAGAATTTAATATTTTAACATTCAGTAAAACGATTTGAAGGAATTGTCGTTTTCTTACGCCCGGTTTGTCTTAAATTTCTTTTTACCTCTTTTTGATTTTGTTACAGTAAGCTTCCGACCCCCGCTGTGGCTATAAAGACAAGCATTTAATATTATAAATAAACGTTTGCTTTTGCAGAAATTACACGCTGCAGTATTTATATATACATACAAATACATAATGCAATATTTGCACGGTTAACTTACAAATGATGAGGGTCATAAGAGCAGTTGTTTTTCTGTATGATTTCTTCCGAAGAACAACAAAACAATTTTAGTGCAACGAATAATATTAAACGTGTATATAATAGAGGAATCGCGAAGTGAAGGGTGCACTCCAGCTGTGAGGGATACTAAGATCATTTTAAAGTGAAGGCGCTAAGATTACACAGGTGTGAAGAACTGGACATGAGATGAAGTGACATTGACTTACTGCCCCTCTTTCGGCAGCCTAGACACACGACGAGCATCGCTGCTAAAGAGGCCAGAAAGGCGAAGGCCACGACGGCCCTTCCCCAGGCGGAATCTGCCGTCATACCTGCGAAGGGGTGACATTACAGAAAGCACAAAGCTGCACGTCAGCCTTCAAAAACCTCCCTGTTTTTGGTTGTTTCGTGCAGCTACGACTACCCACCACGACCACCTTTCGAGACTTTGTCTGATTTCTTGTAAACAGGCTGTAACCAAACTTCAACAGGATGTGTAACGTTACAAAAAGTCTACAATAATAAATGGGTTATCTTATGAAATTATTACCTGTGGTCAATAAACAAAATGCAGTATTTCGAAAATATTTACTTATTAATGAATTTATAGTAGAGGCAGCTATGCATAGCTTATTCCACCAAATGGAAGACTAATTCGACCTACAATTGAAAATAACACTGTGAAACAGTGACTTTGTTTCAATTTTGCTTCATATCTCCAAGTTCCAACACCTCCCAAACGCCATTAGCTCTGGTTTTACAGCATGTCAAGGCCCCTTTTTAGGATATACATGGTTATGCAGTAGAAAAGCAAATGGATTCACGCTTCAGAGAACATTCGGGAGATTATGGTTAAGATGTAACAGTAAGAAGATGGGATACCATATTTCTTTTACCTACTAAGTCATACAGTAAAAATATATATGTTTAGTAGAACAATTTATAAGGCGGAAGTTAAAGTTGTTATTTAGCTTTTGTAGATTGTTACACGTGTAGATTCGGTAAAACCTAGCTCCACTCATGCTCCAATATAAAATTGTTGTAGCGAGCATTCATGAAATTCTAATTTTTAATATTTCTTCCCCACAAAGTTATAATGGTTAACAGACTTTGATTTTGGCAGGGCCCAAGGAATTAAGGTAAACAAATTACTGGCCTTATGTGGAGAATACCTTACACGTAATTAGTAGTGCTCATGTTTCGCCCCTCCAAACAAAAAAAAATCTATAAAAATGTACTTTCCTCTGATAATGCACCCTGTACAAATCTTCACCATGCACAGCTCTCTTTTTTACTTACCTTAGCAATGCTTTAATGGTGGTTTATTGTAAATCTTTTCACTTTAATGTAATAACTATTAGTTGATGGTAGCAGAAACTATACCGACAGGTTTATTATGAACAGTGTGAAACGATCTTGGAGTGAATATATCAATATTTAAACAAATGAACTCCTATGTGTATTAAGTCATTCAGACGAGGACTTATCGTTACCTTCTCTGCAGTCACAGACTGTCCCCAGAGACGTCTACAGCAGTACCTTACTAAACAGATTGAAGGTTATTGACACAGGCTGAACCTCACAGTTTCCTGTTTCAAACTGAGCCTCTCACCACATCCGCAAATTGAGCGCTGGACAAATGCAGCCACCACAAAGCTAACTAACCTAAATGCTATTATTAAAGCATGCCAGGTGTCAGCTAAACAGTCACACTTATTATCAGACTGCAACCCTTAAAACACAATGTTAAAAACTACTCCCTCTGCTTTGAAAACAGCAGCTCGTGATTTGTAGACAATCACATCAATAATGTAAATTCAAATCAAAGCTGTGTGAAAACTATTCTTTCCAGAAACCAATGAGGTTCCCATGCATAGTGATCACTCAGAAATTAGTCAGGCTGGCCAAGTATTATGGTGTTGGGTCAGAATACTTATACAAACAGCATGTTTCAGCTTGAGTTTTTGTTTCTTACACCTGCAGACGAATAAATTGTTCTGGCTTTAAGTATGTGGGCATGTTAGTTTGTGATAAAAATAAGTAATGATGTGTTTGCATTATTTGTAATTCAGCAGCATTTGAAAATATTTCTGGGCTGGGAATACTTTTGCAACGCATGGCATGTGTTTGCACAGTGCCGGTAGCTTTCTTATCGCCGTATTCTGCCTCTCAAGAATATTAGTCTCAGCTTACTGCCATGCCAACGGCATTGCATGGGTCAAAATCAATGAAATGTTCTCAAAACTTAAATCCTGTGTATAGACCAGGAGCAAGTGGAAGATGCTATGAAATGGCATCTACAGAACTGAGATAGATGTTAGTAGGCTCTTGAACACCTAAGCATAAATTTGCAGACTTAGGCAAAAGCAGATGGTTACTCTGATACTGCCAGTGCTCTAATGGTTGAGTTCCTCTAAGATGACCTTATTATACTGCTCAGAATGCAGTGGTTAGCTTCTATGTAGCTGTTCAAAAGCATTGTTGAAGTATCTTATACTGGTACAGAATGCAGTTCTAAGAGTCTTTACTGGAATATACCGGTCCTACACTGATCTCTACACACTAACTGCATGGTAGATTTTTAGTTGAATATAAAGATGCCAGCACATTTTTAAGCTTTAATTTGCAAGTATTCTGCATTTGTTATATGCAATTCTCCCTTATTACTTTGTTCACAAGGTTATACGTGTTGTAGCAAGCATTTAAGAATCAGCAAAGTGTATATTGTGGAAGAAGTGATTTGCTTGTATTTAAACATGGATCATGCAGAACACTAACCGGGCTGAAATCTGATAAAACACTGAGCAGAGGCTGCTTTTTAGCAGAGAGTTTGGTTGGTGAATGCTGTCAACAATGCACAAACATAGCTACTTTCAGTAAAATGTTGTGCACCTTTTAGTGTTAACTGTCATATATCCATCAATCTTCAAATCGTTCTTCTGGGTCAGTGTCATGGGGTACCCCTAGATGGGATGTCACATGCATACAGCACATACATGCACACATTAATATACACAACCAGCAATTTAGAGAAAAAAAAAAAACTTGCCTAAAAGTATGTGTTTCAACCACGGACATCCATGCAACACTGGTAGAACACAGCTTCCGAACACATGAAGCAGCAGAGTCAAGATTTGAACCCATAGTCTGATGGTTGAAGGAAACAGTGCTACCCCTTGAGCCATCATAGTTTCAAAGCCTACACTTTGTGAAATTTTCATTATGCCATCACAGCTCAGTCCAAAAGTGTTATTTTACATTAAAAAACCCATCCATTTTCCAAATCACTTATCCTATGTCGCGGCACAGGGAGCCTAGCACAGGCTGGGGCTCACCCTGGACAGGGTGCCAGTTGCCAACTCATCACAGGGTACAGTCAAATATGTACTCAAACACCCTGGGAAATTTAGAAATACCAGTCAGCGTAAATTACATAGCTTTGGACTACACACGGAAACCAGCGTACCAGGAAGAAACCCACGAGGCATGGGGAGAACATGCAAACTCCATGCACTCAGAGCAGGAGTGGGGTTTGAACCCCCAACACTGGAGGCGGGAGGAAACAGGGCTAACATTCATTTGTTAAAAGTACATATCTCCTTGCCCTCAGAAATTACCAATTGGATACACTTAAGACATTTCCTAAATTTCTGCCTGATCAGCTCCTTTGACCTTTGAAGATGTGGAGAAACTGGGTCCTTTTGTGCCAGTTTTCAATGGATGGAAATCCATGAAATCTAGGTGCAGGTGAATATCTGATGGTAAGTTTTTTTGATTTTCAACATATTTTAATACCATGCACATTTCAAATTGTAAAGCTAGCCAATTAGGTTAGAATTCAGGTTCAGAATTCAATAAAACAATGTGTTTTAACTGCAGCATTTAAAAAAATTAAACCTGCACTAAACGCACCCAGTAAAGAATGTTCTTATGTTTTCGACATAACATAGACAAACGGTGCTCCCAATTTGCATGCGCATATAATCAGAGGGCAAACACCAAAACCAATACTTAAATCTTTAAGACTGGAGAGCCAAGATTTATTGACAAGTTTCATGTAATCAACACAGTTTTAAGACTTGAGAATTCTCAGAATTTTTGTTGTTAAAAACAAGACTATCAATCTGAGGGACTAAGTGTACAGACTATACAGTTATTGAATTTATCATGCCCAAGACTTTAAAACCAGAATCAATCCTCCTTTCACACATTACATAATAGTTTCAAAAGGCAAACGTTCACAGCACATACCCTGTTTCACATCCAACTGTGCAAAACTTCAGCATACATGTATGTAGGACATCTAGCAACAAGGATCAATTCCACTGATTGACTTCAGGTAAATCATATTTTCCTGCATACATGACCAAATTACATCCAGGATTTAAAAGGACTACAAA
The DNA here is from genome assembly GCA_009936485.2 of Gymnarchus niloticus. Lineage (NCBI taxonomy): Eukaryota > Metazoa > Chordata > Actinopteri > Osteoglossiformes > Gymnarchidae > Gymnarchus > Gymnarchus niloticus. The sequence goes on along the minus strand of JAACJT020000032.1, from coordinate 5,363,171 downwards.
GCAGTTTAAAGTTTTACAAATGGATGCAAAGTAGTGAAATGACAGATTAAAAAAAGACAAGAATTTGGCAAGTAAAACCAAAGACAGCAGCAGTTTTGCTTAAAACAGCAACAAAGAAGACAATGGTTATGCGTCTCATTTAAAAGATTCACAAAATAAATATTTAAATGTGTTTTATATGTTAAGTGTTCCTTTAAAACACAATTTGAGGTGAGGAGGCATCCTAAGTTAAAAATTAAGGAAAAAAAGACAAACACGGTGTGGGCTAAAATACATTTTTAAATTTTACTGCCAGACATTTGTCAGGCTGGTAAAACAGAATACAAACCACTCACTGCAAGAACTTCATACAAAATGGTTCTTACCGATGTAGGATGAAGTTGCCAAACTTTTAATCATCCAAAAGGGGCTGCTGACACAACACAAGCCAATTATGACAACCTTGGCAAGTTTGTCTGGGAAACTGAGCAAAACAGGCACCAACCTTCACATCTGGCTACTTTAGGGTCTGAGCAGCTAGCAAATTTCCAAACCAACATATACAAACTGGTAGACAATAATAAAGAAAAGCTTTCCATTCAGACAGGTGTGAAGGTCAAAGGCATTGACCGCACAATATGCCCCTCCTTCAATTTCATTATGGAATTCAGGCCTGTCAGAATCTTGCCATCCACCTGAAGGACCATGTTATGAATACATGGCACAGAACAGCTTTTTTTTTTTTTTAATGCTAGCTGCATTTGAGCTATGAAACATTTTTAGACATTGAGTTCATCACAAAGCCAAAAACAAGAAGGTAAAGCTAATGAAGAAACTCTTCTTCCAAAGACTGGTATGGAGTTTAACAGCCTGGTTACAGTCACTATTAAGGGACACAGGGTATAGTTTGCACTATGGTTTTGCTGGTCAGTTGAAAACAGTCACATACGTCCATGACATGTCAACTTCTCCAAGTATGTCACTCCAAGATGCTAAAAATGACTTCAGAGACTGACAAACAACTACGCAAGTTCTGCAAGGGAGGATGTCATGAGAAGTCAGCTGGAAGGTTTATCTTTTTCAACGGCTCATGATCACTGTGACTCCCCCCCCCCATACAATAATTATTCACAAAAGTAATAAGAAATGGGCATTTACCACCTACCTCCATCCTGTTTTAAAAACTTCATGATTCCGACAGGCATCGGCAAGATCATATTTTATTGCCATAACCATTCAGGGAAAAAAAAATTCCTACAGTTGAACAAGCTGAACATTCAGTTGAGTTTAAAATGTTACTATAGATGACAGAGTAGCAGGCATTACCAACTGTATGCATGTCTACACAGAGAACGCCTAAAAGGTAAGGCTGATTGCCTTTGATAAGCCTTATATATGCCAACAAATGTCAGCACAATTTACGGGTTTAGAACGATTGCATGAACATGAATCACACATTTAGTTGTGGAGAATAAAACCAATTTCAGAGTGACGACAACTGGGGACCTCACAAACTGAGAGTTAGCCGCTTTAGGCAAGGTTTCACCCAAAAAAAAACAAAAAACCCCCCACACAACAGGTTCAGATTGGATGATGTCCACCAAATGGATTAAAGCCAAACCCCCCCTCAAACTTTCACATGCATGGTTAGTATTAAGACTAACAGTAGGTCAGCTGCTCATGACTGGAGTGTCACTTAAAATATACGAGTGCACGGCCATGGTGAGGTGATGGGTCTCTTGCACATGGGGGGGGGGGGTACCATGGGTATATGTGGCTGAAAATCACCACTGCAAGCGGTGTGGGCCTTGTCGAAAGGCAACTGAAGCCAATGTTTGAAATGCTTTTGGCAAGTGAGGATGAGGATAGAAGAGTAGTCAAAACCAGCCTAAACTAATCATGACATAAGCAAGTTGGTGTAAGAGAAACCACCATTATGAGCTCCTCAGAGGATGGAAAGCGCCTCCTATGATTAAAAAAAAACAAAAAAAAAAACCCAAACCATCTGTGTGCAGAAGTGCCTCATATCCCCAAAGTGAATATTCCAGGAGAAATTTCATATAGAGCTGATGCTGCCAACTTAAACAGCTTGCTTTGCTTAAATATAAGCAAAAAAAGAAAAACCACGCTGTAAATGACATGCTTTGTGCTGATGATGCGACTGCGATGCCTGATGATTCACACTCGTGTTCAGGGCAGTGAGAGCAGAGCCCACAAACCATGATGAGGAAAAGCGCATGGCTCAGTGTGCCCTGGAAACTGAACTGCAATCGGGCCGCCGTTACATTCTGGGTAACCAACTTCGTTTACTGCCCAGTGGCAAACACATGAATATGTCTGCCCACCAAAAAAAGAAAAACTACTGTACAAAGCAGGCACAATACATGGAAGTGAACAATAAAAACCACTTTAACAGCTGACATGCATTCACAAGCTGCTTGATCTGAGTGCATGTATGTATGTATGTGTGTGTGTGTGCGCAGATGTACGTTTCTTTGAAGGGAGGAGGGTCAAGGCTCATCTAACAGGTGGGAACAGTTACCATGGCGGTAACATCTTCCCCACTTTTGCGTAAAAGTTCTCAACAGTCCCATGCCCTCCTAGTGCCCCAGGGGGCCTGTCGCAGTCTGGCTCAGTCCTTCTCTTTGAGGATGACCTCCTCCCGCGGCTTGGCACCACCAAATATGGCGGAGTGGGGGTTGGCAACTTGATTCAGAGGGGCATCCACAGTGCGGGGTTTCAGCTGTAGTCGTGGCCTCTGCGCTCTTTCCTCTGGGAAACAAACGCAGTTGGTGTTAGAGCTCCGAGAGAATGGTATGGGGGCAAATTTTAAGCCAATTTCCAGCTAGGCTTTAACAGATGTAACACTTTGGAATGTACGCATCTTTCTCACTAAACCAAAAGCTCTGGGTCTAGTGGGTAAAACATCTCATTAAAAGGCACTTCTCAAAGTGAAGAGTACTGTGAGGAAGACAACAGCTAGAAAAGCATGTTTGAACTAATCAACCTACTCACAGCTCACTGAGCTAAAGGCGACTGGTCCTATTTAGCTGTGGAAGAGAACATCCTGATCCAAGAGTTCTTTAGAGAAATAAGGAGAAATAGAGAAATAAGTTAAGACACCCTCAGAAGGTTCCCTGAAGTCTGCAGAACCTCCACGAGGAGGTCCGTCTCTGAAGCGACCCATCCCTCCAGAACCGGGGCCTCTTCTGTCACCAAGACGTCCCCCTCCTCGACTCCTCCCAGCACTGAAGTCGTCATCTCTAAACCCTGCGGGGGAGAGGAGGGCATTCAGAGGCACTTCCGCAATATCACTTTATACCCTGCCCAATCATGCGGGTGGAATAATAAAAATAAAATCAAACAATGAGAATGAGTAAGGGATGTAATTATGAGGACAGGGGAGTGAGGCTGCCCCCCCCAAAACACATCAATGGCTGTTCTGAAAATTGCCAGGACCAGGGCATGTCAAAATTTGAGCCGACCCACACAGGAGCCATTAACTGCCCAATCCCAAGCTGAGGCTTTCCAGCCTTGCACGTGGAGCCTGGGGGTGGGCTTTAACATTTTCTGCGCACCTGCAGAATGGTCAAAGTCGTCCCGGGAATCTCGTCCCCCTCCTCTGGGGCCACGTGAGCCTGAAATTGACATGGCCTGGTTACTAACAGAGATGGTTGCAGAGGGAGTGGAAAAGTGCCACCTGGTGGCCCCTGCCAGGACTGCCTTAATACGGCAGAAGAAAACGTTTCCGGAGATGCTCGCTGAGCCTCTGGAAAGCAAACGGAGATGCAGAGGAACATTCTGAAAACTCCCTGCTTCAGTGTGGTCTGTGTTAGCACACATTTCAAAAAGCACAGACTGAAAAACACTGAGTTAGGGCAACGCAGAAGAAGGGAAATGCATAAAGAATGAAGGAGACGAGCAAACAGAATGTGAAAAAAAAAAAAAACTTGCACTGTTTAGCCAGGCAAAGATGAAGTCAATATGCAGGACTGAACACAAGAAACAATGAAGTGTTCGAGTGTATTCAAATCAAATTTAAAAAACAAAGGGATTTTAATGTTTACTGGAGAATGTTAGTCAGTAACGGACCATCAACAACAACAGCTCTAAGACTGCAAACTGGGCTTCAGAACGGTCCGACAGACATGGCAAAGAGCGAGCACCTCTGTCATCCTGTTTCCGGAACCCAAACCCCCCAGCGCCTTTCTCTTGCCGGCGGCCCTCGGCGATGTCCACACGCAGTGTCCGGTCTCCAAGGAGCTGCCCAGAAGAGTGGGAGAGGATGTTTCCCATTTGGCTTGTACAGTTACCCGAGCTCAGTCACTCCACCGGCAGCCAGAATCCTCAAAAACCAGTGTTTCAAAGCAGAGCTTCAAGTGAACTTACAGCACCGTCGTATGTCAAGGCTTCCTTCAGCGATTCCAAGTCGTCAAACTCTACATAACAGAAACCTGAGGCGAAGAGGAGCAGATCTCAGCTATATATCAAACCACAAACAGCAGTGGTGTTTCACCCACTCTAGGGCCTGATCCCCCAAAAGCACCATGGTCAAATGTAGCTGAAGGAAACATACAGGCAAAGACACCCTCATACCACACTGAAATGAAGAACCCTACACAAGTGAAACAGGACCTCCTGAAAAATTTTATTCAACTCACATCCCATTTGCAAAAACAGACTCAACTGCCTCTAAGCAAAGTTAAATCTTGACGTGACCTTGGCAAAACAGAAAGACGACAGAATGACAGAACCATGTAGCCACACCCCCAGCTATACCTTTGAACTTGTCTGTTTCTTTATCTCGAACCAATCGGACGCTTCGAATGCTGAGTTCTTTGAAGATGACGTCTATGTCACCCTGCACTGTGTTGAAAGGCAGGTTTCCCACATATGCGGTGTAAGGGGGCTCTGTGGGCAGCTCCTTCTGCTTTCGGGGTCCTCCTGGGCCACTTCCACCTCGGGGTCTTCTGTTCAGAAAGGACACCGTCAGGGAAAAGATGACAGCCAGGCTGATACAGCCCTGTACATTGCACCAGCAGTACCAAGAGCCGAAGAAATTAGACATGGCTGTTAAGTTACAAGAAGCCAGAAACTAAGAGGCTTACAGGTTCATAGGTGTCAAATGACCCTCCAGAGGCTTCATTTGTGGTCTGAAGAGGGAATAATCGCCAAGTAAAGATTAACAGATAATGACCCAATACTTAGGTGTAATGAATAACACATAATGAAGCTGTCCATGACCAATGTTGTGCTGAGTATATCCACCCTTTAGAAAGCACATAAGTTACTTATTCAGCTCAAGCTCTACCTACCGCAGCATAGATGGCCTTGGCAGTAGGCCTAAATATTACACACACAAACTATACATTTTCTTAATCATGGGGCTTTTAGACTTTTGCTAGTTGGGGAGTTTATCTGAGGTTAAAATTTTCATCTTTGACTCATCTACTGAATCGACCAAAGGATTTTTGTTGTTCCATTTTATTTCACCACGACTTTGTTAAACGCCGTTAATTGCACTACCAAATGAAATTGCAAACATGGTCAGGATCAACTATGAGGTGCATACAAGAAATTTGTCATGATTTGGGAATGTTGAAACAAGGTAATGAAGTCTTTCGACAAACGTATAGTCTGAACAACCCCCCGGTCCTAATTTATATGTTACCACGCATGTGTTAATGTCTAACATGAGATTTGTTTTAATTGTCTTAATTATAAAATAGTGAGCAGGTTAAGACATGTATTAAAAGTTCATGTTTCAAATATTTCATGATTGCTATGATACAGAAAATGTAAAAATAATTTAAGGTAGTGATTAGGGCTGGTGGGGTGTTAGAGTTGGAGCATTAAATAGGGAATATACAGTAATAAGATTAAAGAGTGAAGGAAATCTGAGAATGCACTTCAGCCAGATTCAGCTGTAAACATACGGCTCCTTACATACATTACAAAACTTGTAAAAAAAAATTGGGGGAAATATTGCTGCTTTGACAGCACCACGAGGCAACCAAACCATAAATATCTCCACACGGTATTGGCCCCAGGCTGGCAAACACTCAGACATAACTGCTTTGTTTCCCATTGGCTGGGTGTCAGGTCACCATGCAAGATTCTGTCCTCTGTAGCCTCCTCTTATGAACTTTATAATCTCAAAGGCATATTATGGAAGCCTGTGTAACTAAAGTGTATTTCAGTGCCAATCCGAAACATTTGAGAAAAATACTAACTGTGCACCATTTATAAAGCTTAGCAATATTAAAGTTCACAGCGATAGACTTCATTGTAATAAACAGCATGAAATTAAACTTGTAACAGTTCACATCTCTGTCAGTGGTAAATATTTTTATACCATTAACGTGAAACACTGGTTAATGTCCAGGGAACTTTTAAAAGAAAAACATGCCATGGGGGGGAACACACAAAGGACACAGGCAACACAGTAATAACGGATACAGTGCGTATTGACATTTTTACCTGCTGACCCTGGCTAGGGTGGGGGAGGGGGCACTAAGGACGTGAACCCTGGAGGTGTGAGGCAACAGTACTAGGCACTGAGCTACCGTGCCACCCTATAAAATTAATCTAATATTTAGAGACAATGACAAGTACCAGAAACAAGCTTAAATGCTAGACATCATGGCACAGCATCAAAACTGAACAAATCCACCAATCAAAAGTGAAATTTAACTAGGTAACTGAACTAGTTATGAAACCACTCGTCGGGGGAACACCTTTACAGAAAACACACTGCTCAGTCTCTATGCTGCTGTTCACAAACATCAACACACACACCTAAGGCTGTGTGTGCATATAATGCTAGAGGAGGAAGGCATACTTTCATACTGAAAACCGGCTTAGATCAGATGCTACCGCCTACTGGAAAATGACATTTCCTCTACAAGCATCAGTAATCAAACTTTTAAAAGGACAGCCATTGGGTGACAAGGACACAACCTGGAGGAAAATAGGAGACTCATGACCTTTGTAGTCACTAGGGATTGCTGAGTGTAGAAAGACCACCTGTTTGAAATTAGAAGCATTTGAATAATGAAAACAATGTGGAAAAAAGTCAACGGAAATATTTAACTGCAGTACATCTAAGGCTAAGCGATGTGCAGTCACGCAAGCTTGGGCCAACATAGCAAACTCTTACTTGCAAGAGATTTTTCTGTCCCCCACCCAGTAACTGCAGACAGTTCATTTCATAACATCCAGGATAGACTTTTTTCTTCTAGGAATAAACAGATATAAAAAATCCATTTGGTTGACTGATGTCTTGTCAAACCAGAACAGAAAACTGGGTGGTAAACAATTATTTCAGAAGGTTGCCATCATGTAAAACAAGGCAAGACATTTACTTGTAGAGCACAATTCACAAAGTTGCGACTTGATTCCTCCTCCTGCAAGAGTGTCAGACACCACAATCACAGCAGTCTGGGCCAGGAGAGGCTTTAGAGCCAGACAGCTTGGTGAGAAATCATAACATCGTAAGAGCCCCAGGAATGCCGACACCCGACATATCAGCTGTATCCTGCACTGTCAAGAGTGAAACGATGTGGCAAGCAAGCCCCCATGAGGATGGCTGGCCCACTACCATGCCGTGACCTCAAGGTTTTAACATGTTCCACAGCAAACAGCTGGAAAGTCTCCACTACACAAGCGGTTTAATGAAAACAAAGCAGCTTTCTCAATTGATTCAGACCTGTAGAGCCTGGACACAGAAACAACTATAATCATATTTAAACAAGAATGATTGGCTTTTATCTAAAGGCCCAATGATGCACTAGCAATGCATCGCATCCAGTCTGATCCACATGTGCCCTTATTTATCCCTGTATAGGCTCCTCCAGCAATGGCTAAGCAGAGGATAATGGATGTAGATTACATATATTACTGCCCACAGAAATCTTAACCACATCATAAGTTTCTGCTGAATTTTAATAGACAGATCATCATAGGTTGTATGATCCCTTGTCCAAAACTGCTTTAGATTTAATGAATGCAGTCTCATTGAACATTCAGATAACTCATTATTCGAACATTACAGCAAGTACTGTCATCCTAAAATAGAAATAGAATTCTACAGGCCTGCTTTGCAAATGTGCCACTTTAAACAAATTTGACTGCTTGTCCTACCAGCTAAAAACCCAGATTATTTGACAGCAGTTTGGCATTTAGAAGGGTAACAACATGACATCTTGCGTAGATTGTTGTCTTCCAGCCTCCACCCTCTGGCAGAAGATCCACAGCCAACATAGCCAGAACCACCAGACACAGGAACAGTATCCTCCCCACAGCAGTGTCAGTTAGGCTGATATAGTAACTGGACTCTGAATAACAAATGTCACTTTACATAGTCAGGGAGTACAGCTCATCACCCTGTTCACCCAACCCAATTATTTAAGCTGCTGTCTGCCAGTCTGAAGTCTACAGTACAAAACGTGAAAAATTCCACATGTACATATTCTGTTTTTCATGTTGTACGTCTTAACTGAGCACACCCACCAAGCCAAATTCCTTCTATATTTAAAATACTTGCCCAATAAAGCTTTGGGTCAAGCAGCCACTTCAATAATGTTAAGGCATTTCCTAATTACCACACAACAAACGAGCACTCCCTAAAATGAGGTTACTATACCAACCAGACCTGGAAAACAAATTAGATTTACTAATTGCGGGCAATTTCTGTCTTGTTAAAAGCAACTAAATGAGCAAGGCATTGTGATGATTAATTATAAAGCACACACATCCCACTCATTCATCAAAACAAACATTTAGGTTATCCTTTGTTTTAAGCAAACATCTTCCCTGTTTTTATGAGTCAAGGCTGACTAAAACCACACCTCTGAGAGACCGAAAACACGACTTAAAACTGATGAAACATCGTTACTGTTACGAGGAACACATTTCAGGGTAAGAAAAGCCAAAGGAGCTCCGGGGTGGTCTGCTGTACAGCAGCCTCGTGTCGATTCATGTCAGGCACAAACGAGCAGATCTGCAGAAAGACGGTCGAGGGTGACGTGGCCGACTTGCAATGAGTCAACCATTAAGACTCCCTAGCAATTACATACTGCAAAAAAAACAAAAAAAAAAAACACGCTGAAGCTGAAACTGAAGCCGACGAAAACCTACACAGACGTCTTTAAAACGAACGTCACAGCAGTGTGTGAGAGAAACATTTAGCTCGTCTTTCTGACACAAAGAACCGCTTCACCTTCGCTCTCCCCGGCGCCAAACACCACACAGGCGCCTAGCTGCCGGTGGGCAGAGGCCCAGCTGACACACTTTGGTACACTTCGTCCAAAAACAGCACTCAACACAGCACAGTCTCGGCAGTTTATAGACGTCGAGCCGACCGCGGTGTCTATTCATCTCACACGGCCATCGTCGGTCTTCTCCTCAGCCTCGGCGGGCCTACGCGATTTAAAATCTCCGCTACGCGCACATCCGGACGGCTAATGCCGCTGTGTTTTTATGTCAGCAACACTCCAAACGCGATCCGCTGCTTTCTTACCCTCTTCCTCCTCCAAAGCTGCCATAAGCCCGATCTCGGTCATCGTAGTTATCGTAGTCCGCCATTGCAGTCTGTGCAAGAAGGCGTAAGGAGCCCGATTAGGACCCAAAGAGAGTGACCTACAGGTGTCTTTCATAGTGCCTGAACAAAACCTCAATTCTCTATTTAGAGCCCTGATATGCTAAATATACAGACAGCTGATGCTGTATATTGTCATATTTATGTAGAGTTGCACAGTGATAGCCAAAACGTGTATGCAGCGAATCAGTACGAAAAGTATACTTTTTCAATTAAAAAGTCATCCAGCGTTAAAATTAGTTGTATCCGAATAGACCAGCGTCTAGTATAATGTTTCTCTTGGATACACGGATACTCATGCAGCACTAGGCAGATATACGTTTTAATTACTCAAACCAATCTCATGAGTTAACTTACTTGTAACCAATAACATAAAAAAAAAAAAATCACCTAATCAATTGGGAAGGAAATGTTACATAGAGGCACATCCCACATCAGGGAGACAAAAAACGTTGTCACATCAAGGTGAAAGACTGACATACCCAATAACATTAAGAACAACGTGAATGCTGATTCAACTATACAACCAATAAATCCAATGGCACAACTTATCAAAATAAAAACGAATTTATAAGTAATCTGAAATCAACAAGCCTACTTTTAATATGTATATATACACACAAACATAGAAAACAAGAAAGTAGAACAGCTTAAATGAGTAAACGTGTAGCATTAATTCTCTCTCGAAAGGCAATCATATACATACTTAACCTAAAACTTTAACAGCGCCCAGCTATTCGTTTATAAGCAAAAGGGGGCGGGTCCGGCGTGACGAGAGGTTAGTTCCGTTTGTCCCGGAAGGGGCGGAGTTTGCCGAGTGCACGCTGCATCCTCACATGGCATGGCTGGAGCGGTGCGATCGAACATGGGTGAGATAGAAAACCAGCAATCTAAACCCAAAGTTGGCGATGCCAAGGGAGTCCTCAAGCAAAACAGGGAATTTCTCGACTTCTTCTGGGACATCGCCAAGCCTGATCAAGAAGTGCGGTTGAGGGCAATCGAAAACTTAGTTCAGCACTTGAAAAAAAGTAAAAAGGTACGGGCATAGAACTGAGCTGCCGATGCCTAGGCGGTAGTTCAGTTTATATATTTGCAAAGTGACTTATTTGTGCCGGTGTTACTTCTAAGTATTCCACTGGGATTAAAGACAATTTTTAAATCCGGCCTTTTGATGGCAGATGTATGTATGATTATGAAGGTCCAGTCTATTTCGGCATGTGGTTTAAGCAGCTAATTTGCTAATGAAGTATTTTCATGTATATATGTTATGTGATTAGTATGTAGGTATAAATCTCATTGTGAATAACCCTTCAGCTGCATTTGGTGTGTTTTATATTGCTGCGCGTTAATGGTGCTCTTCTTACAACTCTCGTGTGCAGCCTGATGAACTGAAGTATACATTGAAAAGGCTGGTGGATGGCTTGTCACATACACAAGAGACCGCTCGACCTGGCTTCAGCTTGGGTTTGGCCCAGGTAAAGTATCATAACAGTGCTTTTGCGGTCACATAATAGAAGCTATAATCCCCGAATGGTTGAAAATGTCTGTGATCATACTTGTAGACAAATGAGACCAGACCCGTGAATGAGATTGTAGCTAGACTTGTTGTTCTTAGCAGTTTTTATTAATGAGTATATGACCCATAGATGCTAAACATTTGAAATAATTTACTTATGGTGTTTTATCCCTGTTGTGTTTGCCTGTAGGTCCTGTCTGTGTTTGAGGAGATCCCACTTCAGTTGGTACTGGACCAAGTCAAGGAGAAACATGACCTACAAAAAATCAAGACAGTGAGAGATTTAGTGGATACAATTTGTCGTGTTGGGAATGCTGCCTGAATTGTGTTGCATGCTGATTTTCAGCGAGGCTGCTTAGTTTGTGTCAGTTTTTGGTGTATTGCTTAAGGGTAGCTGCGAAGCTGAGCACCTTATCTTTGATTTATGACCCTGTGTGACTGCCTAAATGTGCTGTTCCACCTCAAGCACCTCGAGATACTTCTATCCTGACTGATAGAAACAACACCTAGTCACTTATGTGTGTCTCACTGAATGCAAAACCACCTTTTCTTGTAATTGTAACATCTCGTGTACACCAGACACTTTATATGTGATCAGTTTATCCTGTTTTTCAGCTGGTAAATGTGTATATTGAACCCTACAGAAGCTGTTCAGAAATGCAGCATTCGGCTGTTTTTTCGGTGTGCTGGCCTTGTCACAGTCAGCCCGTCTTCCAAAGGTGAGGATGGTATCAGCTCAGCTTTTGCCATTCTGTTTTTTTATTGTATGTGACCGCTACTTTATGTGATGTGCCTGTTTGAGGTTTACGATGTTCCCTGTACCATTAGGAGCCCCAAGTCATGCTGCAGTGTATCCAGTTGCTTCAGCGCCTGGCCCAATACAGAGAACACCTGAAAGACTTGCCCAAGAAAACCATCGTTGACATCTTATCTGAAGTAAGCCATTGGTTGTGGAGCATCTGTTTGTGTGCAGATTGCTCCAAAATCTCAAAAGGAAATGTTCTATTCAATGTTTGGCCTGATTGAGAGAGTTTTAATTTCCCTGTTCTGAAAGAAATGTGATTAAGAGTAAACAAGACTGATTGATTTTTGCTCTAATAAATTGATCTGCTTTTGCTGAGTTGGATCCATCCATCCATCCATCCATCCATCCATCCTTCAGCTACTTTTCCAGGGTTCTGGGGGTGGCCTGGAGCCAATCCCAGGCAGCATTGTGTACAAGACTCCAGTTGGATTATTCATAGTTAATTAGGGAAAGGTCTGTATATTACGTCTTTGGATGACTTTTGAATGTTTTTTCTTCAGACCACCGAGGAGGTCTTTGATGAGGTGTTGCTAGGAGCACTACAGAGTGATCTTTCTTCGGCATTCAGTACCCCAGAGCAACTACAGCTCCTCCTGGTGGCAATGCAGAGGTTTCCTGGTGTGTTCAAACCCAAGAAGCTTAAAAAGCTACTGGGAACATCGGCTGTAATCACGAAGGACACCATCCCAAAGTAAGGTCTTTTCAGATTTCAGGTACAGCCTACTTTTAAAGCTAGCACCTAAAATTTATCTTCTGTAGACTGATCTTAATTTTACATTTAGTGGTAGCTTATTCTTGACATTCTTTCACCGCTGTTGTAAAAAAACTGGGGAAACGCCCTCTCAATTTGAACTATGAATGTAAGTTATGCATGTCTAGTTGGCAAGGATCCTGAGGCCAGGTTTTGTCCTTGTGTATAGGCTTGTTGAAGTGTTGAAGGCAGCTGCCCACACTGTAAAGAAAGACAGGCAGCTCCCCACGGTGGCCCTAGATCTGCTGCAGGCGTCGCTCAGGGAGAACACCTTTGAGCTCTTCTGGAAAGACATTGTGGTCCACGGACTGCTGGCAGACCACTCAGGATCTAGCAGGTAGATGATGTGTAGGCTGGTGGGAGGTGGTGACCGACTTATATGCAAAGGAAGCACTTAGCAATTCTGATCAAAGGTAAAGAATGGAATGGACCTTGCGACCATCTCTTCTGACCGTGAATTTTCAGTTCTTGATACTGTCAGACAGTTCTCTGTAATGAAAGCTCTTCACACGTCATTCAGTAATCTCACATTAGTCAGGAGCACAGGTGAGTTGCTGTGAGCTGGGTTACTCTTCTTGTCCTATGAATTGTCCTTTTTGGTGCGTTCTTTATATCACGATGATGAACGTTGGCAAGTTTCGCTTTTCCCACCTCATTTATATAGAGCCATACATGATTATGACAGGCCATTCAGACTTGCTTCTTTATGGATCTGCCATATTTTTAAAATAACACTGCATAAGGTGTGGTGTTATTAAAACTTTAAAGACGCAGTATGTGTTCTTTGGTGCTGGCTGTCAGTGGAGCACTCTGGTCAGTCATGTTTTGGTATATGTACATTGATCCAGGGAGGACGCCACTGTACCTCACCTTATTTAAAACGGGCATAAAGATCTGTTCACTGTAGAAGTGCACTAACCTGCTAACCCTTGTCTTTAGCTTCCTGTGCTACCGACTCCTGGGAGGAGCCCTGCCTTTGCTCTCCCTCTCACAGTTACGCCAGGTGCTGTCCGGAGAGGTGATGAGGCATTATGGGGAGCATGTCGTTACCGCTCAGGTAAGACGCTCTGAACCTTTGTGGGATTGAGAATATTATGTGTTTTCTTTAATTTAGTTGACAACAGAAGCCCTGAGATGCAACCCTTTCCTGAAATAATGAACAGATCTCATTTTACGGCTGTTGACAGTTTAGGTTAAGGTGCTATCAGCCAGTCAGTGCTGAGATGTTTAATATTGCATTATGCTAACATAGCAGACGCTTTTGTCCAAAGAAAAATGCAACAAGACAGATGCAACACAAAGGGTCAGAGTGCCAGGTCAGTCATTGCTTAAGGGTCCAACAGTGATATGGACACTCATTTGGCAGCCATAGGATTTGAACCAGCAGCCTTCCGATACCTGCAGAGCATGTTGCATATATCTAGTGACTCGTCACTGCAAATCACTGGAATTGTGAGTTGCGAGTTGTCTAGTTCCAGACTGTCATGGCTGCAGGGGTGTTGTTCATATCCTCTGGGGTACCTCCCTTGCCCAGCTTCCAGGCCACTTCAAGTTTGCACCAGAGATGGAGGCTTATGTTGAGGAGTTCCTAAAAGTCTGCACGGACCCCCAGAAGCAGCTGGCTGTGCTGGAGGCCTTCTCCAAGCTCACCAACCAGGGCTACCCGGTGGTGCCCAGCACCTGGAAGGTGGTCCAGCACTTGCAGCCGGCTGCCCTGCAGAGCTATGTGGACTGGCTGAAGGACATGTTCTGCCACCCGAAGCTGGAGGCACACCTGGACTTCTCCACCCGTCGGCAGCAGGAGAACCAGGAGGCGGGAGCCCAGTGGGTGTCTGATACCATTACAGCATTTATCTGGGTCTCTGAATCATTCCCAGTAGCTTCCCTCTATGTGCAAACTGTTTTTTATTCCAGCCATTTTCATTGCAATGGCTCTAATTAATAATCCATAATTTATAAATCTTAGCTTTCCTCCCCAAAAACCTAATTTCTATTGGGCTCTAAAATGTGCCATTCTTTTTATGTATGATACTAAAGGCTCGGCTGTGAACCTCAACACAAAATATTAAGATATCTAAAAATCTGTGGTGATTTTCTAAATAATCTGAAGCAAGTGAGATTTTACATGGGCTTCCAATAGCTGAATGTAGCCCTTTGGCTACTTGATATGAACATACTACATATGCTCATGGGATGTACCTCATTCTCCTCAGGAGGGAGCAGAGTGTGTTCCGTCTGCGCAAATGGGCTGTTCCTCGGCTCACTTCTATTGTAGAGAATACCCAGGTGAAAAAGGAAGAGGACCTGGTTATGGACATTGCTAGGTGCGGAAACCGATTACTACCAGGGGGTCAAATGCCTTAGATTCTGAATTGATTTTGGTTGTATTTTTTGTTTGTTTTTCTTTCTTCAGTCACATGCCTGTAGTCGTGTACAGTTGAGACCCTTGTATCATACTGTAACATGTTTTCCCCCAGGTTTGTCTTCTTCCATGCATTCTTTACTGCCAAAAAGTCCACCCCTGATATTCCTGAAACAGAGGCTATCCTCTCCGTGTCCCTGGATGAGAAGACGCGTGAGACTATAGTCAGCTGTTTTTTTGGGTGAGGTCTATTCTTTCCTAACTGTGGCATTTTTTTTTTTTTTTTTCCTGTATTAAACCTGTTTTGGATTTAATAAAACTACTAGTTCAGTTTTTTGTGAATGAATTACAGTTCTACGTTGGTTTGTGTCTGCTTACTCGGATGCGAGTTATTCATTCAGTGAACCACTAAGAGTTATTTTCACCAATGTTAAAAAAAGAGATTCCCTCATGATGCATAAATCTCTTCCTCCCTGGCTTTGTGTGGCAGCCTCCTACAGTACCTGAATCACATGCCTGTTCTGGGGGACTCGCCTGAGGTGGCTGCCCTCAACGAGAAGCGCCTCTGGGGTGTCACGGCTGACGGCACCCTATGGATCTACTGTTTGGTCCAGTATGCTAATGTGCTTTTGAGCCATACCAAGTATGTCTGCTGTGCCAAACCGCTGACTGCGCGGCAGAAAGAGAGCTGGCAGAGGTAATGTCGCATGTCGGCAATTCATTGTGTGGTAGCCCTGCTTACTTAAGGTCCTCGGGTAGCTAATGCGAGTGTGACCTTGGCTTTGCTGATTAGTGACATATTGGATTACTTTTTGGAGTTTGCATGCGTTTCCTCCTGGAGACAATGAACATGCGGTTAGGTAAACGGGCATCTGTCAGATGGCCTCTGTGTCTATGGGTGTGTTTGTGTGGCTGGTGTTTCCTGAGATGCGCTCCCAATTCACCATGACCCTATACTGGGTAGGTGGGATGGAAGGATGGATGGTATCTGCGAGTATGAAATATAAGTGAACATGGTTTGGAGCTTGGGAGAGCCTCTTCATGCAATCAATATGCACATCTGTTTATAATTGACTACATACATCTCCATGTCTGTCAGCACTATGATACAAACCCCTAATTTGTCTCTCCTCCACGAGGAGGAGCATCAGTAATCAGGGCATGCAGAAAATTGAGAGACATGACTTTGGGGCTTCACATCTGCACTTTAAGATGCTCCTTAACATGTTGCCTCTACATGTCACGCATGGCTGTCTGTTTCTGCAGCATGCTGGAGTCGGTGGAAGCCCTTCGGAAGAAAGCAAAGGCGAAGAAGCACCAGACGGGCGAGGCTGCCGCCTTCCAGCAGCTCTTTCTGCTCGTGGGAATGAACCTTTTTAAGGTTAGCGGCTCATTCTGGTGTTTTTTTTTTTTTTTTTTTCCTGCTAATGAAGGCTTGTTCAATGCTCTACTTCTACGTCCAGAGATAAATCTGTAAACAGAAGTAAAGAATCGCTGTTTGGATTTCTGCATTTTTTTTTTCCCCACACTTACGTCACTTAAAATGTTTACAGGAGTGAAATTTGTTGTGTTCAGTTCAGGTAAAGGAGTACTTCTCTCCTATTGCCATGTGAATCGTTCGTAAACTTGGAGTGGGCGCTTACACTCAGATGCTGTTGTTTTCTTAGGCGCCAGAGGAGAGTGTGGACCTGCTGCAGGACATCCAGAACTGTGTGGAGAAAGCTCAGGAGAAGTCATCGAGGAAGAAGAGGCACAGCACTGCAGGTCCCTGAGTCGTAGACACTTACCCACTTCCTGTCCCACAACAGTAGTTTTGTGTATGCGTATGTCCATGGATCTTCATTGTTTTATTATCCTGGTCAGTGTTGCTATAGCCCTTCCCAGGCAACAGTGGGCACCAGGCTGGATGGGATGCCAGGCCTTTATATGCAAAATGTTAATATTGTACTTTTTCTCCTGTTCCATTCACATTAGGGGGCGCTGACGCACAGGACCAGCCACACTGGGTGGAGGTGATGGTAGAGATCTTGCTCTCTCTCCTCTCTCAGCCCAGCCGTCTCATTAGGCAGGTGTGTAATGCTGTCTTCGGGAGGATCTGCCCCCAGGTCACCCAAGGAGCCCTGAATGCCATCTTAGAAGTAAGTGGTAGGGCAATGTTTTGGTTTTTTTTAGCTGTTAACTTGAGCAGATATCTTTTAAAAGCGAGACTAGCCCTGCTTTTGCTACATCTTACATTTTGGTTCATGGATTTCATGCATTACCAGGTTCTGTGATCACTGATTTCAAACTTGCATTCAGGTTCTGGATCCAAATAGGGATGATGAGGATGGTGCTATAGTCATAACTGACGAGAAAGGAAGGAGCAAAACAAACAAGTCTGATATGGATGAGGATGAAGATGAGAACAAAGAGGCAAGCTGTTCCTTTCTGTAATCTTTGCATTGTATTGTGTGTGGTTTGCTGTGCCCAGCCTATTTTTAAAGATGTCCCGTTGTATCTCCAGGGTGAGGGACAAGATTGTGACTCATCCGATGAGGACTCCTCAAAGTCCGACGAGGATGATGATGATGATGATGATGATGATGATGAGCCAGAAGTGGACCAGAATTTTCGCATTGAGTTGATGAAGGTTCTTCAGGGTCAGAATGCCCTGGTAGGTACCTTATCACAGCGGAGACTGTATTGAGATCCATGGCGATGGGGAGAGGGTAGAAGCCTTCAGGAAATGAATGGTCACGAGAAAGAAAATCTTGAAGACGCTTCTCTTCTGTAGGCCACCGAAGAGGAAAGCAGTGAGGAAGATGAGCTGGATGACGAGGCTATGATGAAACTCGACGGCAGCATTGCCACACTCTTCTCTGAGCAGAAGAAGAAAATCCAAGCTAAAAAAGATGAAAAGGAGAGGCTTCGCAAGGAGAAGACACTTGTAAGGGATTTCAAGATCAAGGTAACGTGTAGCCAGGTCACTTTGGACCAGTGCCCTATGGGTAGAGCAGATGGTCCAGTCCACTTGTTTATTAAGCAGCCTTCTAGATCATACACTACCATGGAGTCAGCAGAAAAAAAACTGAAACCTGTATATTGGGCATTTGTTAGATTTAGACACAGTTTGAGGATTCCCTGCCTGTTTGCATTGGCTGTAGGTTCTGGACCTCGTAGAGATCTTCCTGACCAAGCAGGCAGATAACCCGCTGGTGCTGGGCATCATCGAGCCCCTGTTGAGCGTCATTGAGAGTGCCATGAGCTCAGAAACCAGCCAGCAGGAGGAGGAGTTCCTCCGTAAGACCGCATACATCTTCAGGTTTGACCCCGCAAAGAACTAATGTGCCACTTAGTGGCTGTTAGATTCAATCTTGTTCTCAAGCCACATTTCAATACATGTATTTTGGCACTACTTGTTTTGAATTTTGGTGATGGAATTCTTCTGGGAATCTCGTGTAATTGCAGGAACGAGCTATGCAAAGGGAAGCGGTATTGCAAAAACATTTCAGAGAAGAGGAGTGAGCTTCATGACATGTTGGAGAGGGTGCTGAGTAGGGCACAGAGGCTTTCTGACTCCTCCCTCTCACTTTACTACTTCAGGTCAGTGGCAAGCTATTTGGAGTTCCTACCTTCAGAATTGATGTTGTTCCTTTTTACTCCGGATGATTGCCAGAGCTGTGTCCGTTTTTAATGTCCCTTGTTGTTCTGTGTGTTATTCCATCAGTGCGTCTCTGTACCTGGTGAAGGTGTTGAGAGGACCTCCCCCAGCTGACAGAAAGGATTCCCAGACCATGCCCACAGATCAGGTGGGCATCTCAGCTTTGTTTTTTATAGCTCCAATCTGTAATCAGGCAGCAGGTTATAGTACTGAAGGCAATGTGAAGTTCAAAGGTTCATGTTCCAGCAGTGGCGTAGCAGTTGGACCATTGAACATGGCATTTAACTTGATGCCTGGCTGGGTAAAGATTGTCATGGGGATGAACGTTGGTTACACTTTGAAGCAGCACTTTGCTTCAGCATTGTGTTAGTGCATCAATACCGTGCCATCTAGTGGTATACAGGTTAGTCTGCAGCTCTGCCAGCAGATGTTCTTCAACCTGAGTTAGGGGTGAGGTCATGTGACCAGGATGTGGGCAGACGCTCCAAGATGGGCGGTACAGGACTGTGACACTGGTACGTGTGTTTTAGGTGGAGGCCATGGGCAGTGTTGACGTTGAGCGGGTGACTTCCATCTACAAGGATGCTCTCCGCTCCTTCATGACACACAGGAAGAGTGCCCTTTCAGGCAGCATGTTCACCGAGCTTTTTGTCCGTTTCCCGGTGAGTTTTTCCACGGGCATTCTAATCGCCAGATAATTTTATGTGGAGGGTGTTTCTCGAATGAATTTGTCTTTTGAAGTAGGAAGATTTATTTACCACGTTGGTTTATTTAACTACATCTCGTGACTTTAACCCTTTCTAGGTGTTGTGTGTCCATCTGCTGGACACTGCGGTGGAGTACATCACGGATGGGATGAGGCATCATCAGCAGGTAAGCCACGGAGCGGTCCCTTTACTAAAATGTTATGTTCCTTTTTGCTGCTCATTTTGTAGCAGGTTTTGTGGGAGCTCAGTCTGTTGGCTCTATTATTATCTTCACTTACTAGTGGGCATCTCTGGGCACATGAGCAGTGCAACCTGTACAATCTATCTACACAGTGCTGCGCTCAAATAACTTAATCAGATCCATGCTGCGTCATGCTCTGCATGCATTCCGCTAGCCTGGGGCTGACCCCTGTCTTTTAGTATCGCCTCATCCAGTCCGTGTTGCTTTTATTGATCACTCGCCGTCATCTGTACACGTGTTCACTTGAGCGATGGGATGCTACTCTGCTCTGTCTTGAAGGAAATCAGTGCATCTGGCAGATATCCGAATAAACAGGCGCAATACGTAAACCCTCAGTGTTGTCAGTACCTACTACACCACTGGGTCTACGAGTTGTTACCCATATAAGACATCAAGTGAGACAAAAAAAAAATCATGTGACTAGCTATAGCCTTGAAGGTGTTGCAGGTATTTTTACACGGCCTAAGAGAAGGGCAGTGCTTTTGCACTGTGTTTGTTGTGCTTTTACTGTGCCTGTGTACCTCAGTGTCTTGTTGGTGTCCTTCAGGGGGAGGCCTGTACCATGGTGCTCCGGGGTCTTCAGACTCGTGAGGTGCAGCAGCTGATGACCGCCACCCAGTGGTTGGAGGTGTGTGAGAGGACGATCGGCCAAGTTGTGGAGGTAGGCACCGAACCAGGACCACTCAAACTGCAAAAAAAGTAACTCCAACTGGCTGTGGAATCAATGGACACCTTTTAGCGTATAAATGGTACTAATTCTGTCTGCAATCCTGCTGCTCTTTGCTTTCTAGTTAGCCTGACTAGCTTTGGCTGTTTCCCCATGATGTAAATTTGTTCTTTGCCTGTCCCAGAGCCTGAAGCCCATTGTTGGCTTCCAGATGAAGGCGGTCCAGGAGAAGGTCCTGAAAGCTCTGGAGCTCTGTCGCTTTCTTGTTAGGAGTATTCAACAAAAGGTAAAGGAAACCGTTTTGGACGCAAGTGAGGTGTCCCACAATAGAAAGAAGTTGTGACAAAAATATCTTGAACGTCAAACCTGCCTGGGTGACCCACAGAAACTGAACGTCAACCTGGATCCACTTAAAAACGTCCTGCTCCCGATGAAGAAGTTCGAGGGCTTCCGCAAGGCAGGTCAGCTGGAGGACACATACTGGAGCATCCTGAAGCTATTTGGGGTCCTGTAAGTTGCCTGATTTGTGATGAAATATTACGGAATATTGCATGTTTTTTTTCTTGCATTCTTTACATGGAATGACTGAGAAAAGGTAGGAAATAATGTTGAATGCATATGCAATGCTCTTAGCTGAAGTGACACTAAGTGCCTTTCTGAGCAATCTGCAGCATTGAACCAATCGATGCTCGAAGAAAATGCCAGAATTGATTGGTTAGTTCGGGATACTCCCAACCACCATCAGTTTTGAAGCCTCGTTTATCCCGTCACTAGTAAAATACAACCTAGATGGATGCCGATTATACACACATTACTGGCAATTTAGAGATCCCAGTTAGCTTAAATGCACGCCGTTGAATTGAGGAGACTGAAATGCGTGGAGGAAACTCGTGTGACGTGAGAACATGCAAACTTGGCACCCTCAGAGCAGAATTTGGTGCTGTTGCCTCATCTATTATGTCTTTGAACTGCAATTTGCATTCACATGAATGCTTAATGAACCTTTTTTTTAACACCACTTTTTTGTTAATAGTAAACCCAAGGCTGAGAAGAAGAGGAAGGATGGGGGTGCCTTGAAGCAGCAGAGCGCTCTGAAGAAGAGTAAGGGCCCCCTCCCCGAGACCAAGAAAAGGAAAAAGCGCAAGAAGCCAGCGGCCCAAGAAGGCTCCGCCCCGGAGGCATGGGTGCAGGTGGAGGAGGGGGAGGGGGACGCTGCAGGCGAGGGCCAGCAGGGAAGTGAGAAAAAGAAGAGGAAAAACAAGAAGAGGAAACCAGAGGGGACCCTTGTGGCACCTGCTCAGGTTCCTGCCAAGAAGGCCAAGGCACAGCCAGCCTCCACTAAACAGAAGAAGAAGCAGAAGAAGCAGGGAGGTGATAAATAAAGCAGGCCGTTATGAACGCTCTTTTGATCGGCAGTGGAATGGAGACCAGCTGTCCATTTGTCTTAAGTCTTTAACAGAACCTGCCCGTGTCCCAAACAGGCCTGTTCAACTTTATTCATGATGGAAACCAACGTAATTTTGATTATTTGAAAGAATTTTTCATAAGGTTTTACTTTATGTAAATATGGTTCAGTGTTGACTTTTTTCAAAAAAAAAAGGCATAGGTTTAGCTACTGGAAATGATTAATTTGGCCAGTAGTTTAAAGAACTTAGGGAATTAGCTAGACCTGTGTTGTCATCATATGCACGATTCTAGCTTTGCACGTCCAATGCCTTTTTTAGAACCCGGTTCATGGTTTCTGTGTTTGTCTGATAACTTCCAGAAACACCACACACACTGACAGTGTGACGGACTGCCTGTATCATTACAGTGTAACTGGGCTCTTTCCACTTTCTTACTGTCTGATGCTCAGTATTTCATCTGCCAGTTGTGACCTGGCTGGAGATCCGTTTTAAACTTTTTCGCCACAATTTTATGGTTCCTAAACTAAACTGACCACGGAAAATCGCTGGGAGATTCCACTCTACTATGAAAGGTTAAAAATGTATTGAGAGATACTAATTTGTTATTAAACCTCATTCCTTCCCAGAACTTTTACAGAAATTTCCGTATGACTAGATGCGTATCGGCTGGAAAAATGTGTACATTTCAGAAAGGTGTTGAACAACAGTCTCCCAATAGCTTGACGTGTGCGAACAAATTAATCCAGGTTGGAAATAACTGCTACAAGTAACTACAAGTTTTAGACCACCAACATCATTGTATTGCTGATCCTGAGCTACAGCTGCTTCTCCCCCTACTACTAGACAATGTCCTCCACTAGCCTCCTACTTTCTGAATTATCCTCATTCTTGATGAACCCTACAATGGTAGTCGTCCGGGAGAAATTCTGTAGATGGCATGAGCTGGTGTGGTACTGGAAGTCTCTTTTGTGTGTAAGGTGAACACAAAGGGAGACAGCACAGTTCCCCGAGAAGCTCCAGATCACCACCATCTCTGATTCACAGTCCTGGAGCTTCATAAGCTACTGATTATTGGTCAGGTAGTCTGTGATCTAAGAGACTGTGGGGCATCAAGCTGCATTGCCCTGAGCTTGTTCCCCATTTGGAGAGGCTGGATGGTGTTGAAGGTACTAGAACATGATCCTGATTGTGGTGCCAGCATGGTGATTGGAACGTTGTCCACACCTGTGTGTGCTTTGGGCGAAAACTACGGGGGATCCAGGTGCTTTTTGACCAGAGATCAGAGCTGTTTCAGGATGAGCTTCTCAGTGGTGTCCTGAATCTGTTGAGAGCAACTGGTCTGAACAACATGGGATGACTTCCAGACCTGGGGTACCTTCTGCAGTAATGAAGGATCCGTCAGAGCTGCCACAAGTCTTCAGCACCCTGGAAACTAGTGTGACTTGGAGAATGTTCCAGTCAGTCTCCTCCTTGCCATCCTACAGAATTTTCTTGGGCTCCTTGGTCCACTTTCTCACAATCCTAGTTGTGACTGGCAGACACGGGATGATAGCTTTATAAGTGGGAATAAGATGTACCAGATTCTGGTCAGATCTACTTAGGGGAGGCAGAGAAACTGAGTGGTGCACCTCTTTAGTTCTGGTATGAAACACACCTGTACCCATACAAGGTACAGTTCTTACTTGTGGACCATCCACAAACTGGTGAAAATTGGTGAGTGAAAGAAAGCTATATGTGACTGAAGTCCCCAGAAATTGCAATAAAATATTTGGATGATCCGAGGTGAGTTAACTAATCACAGAATTCATCATTTTCACTATGCCAAGGTGGCGTATGCATAGCTAAAACAACGATGTGTGAAAAATCTTGTGGAATATAAAATGACCCCAACCCATATCAAGCAGTTCTGCTTTCAAGTTGCCAATAACTACTTCTATTTTGAAGTGTCCCAGGTTACACCACTTGACATTCATAGATATGGCAAGTACACCTCTCCTAACTCCGTTCACTCGTTTCTATTCAGATGATGTGAAATCCACCCATTGCAGCCGCAGAGTCTGGACTTTTAGCTCTCGTCCAAATTTTGGTAGAGAACTCCAGTATTTGTATTCCGCATGGCTCCATACCTTTGAGTGGCCAGCAAGCTTCCATTGGCCATGATGATAGTAGGCAGATAAGGTCTGTGAATTTCCCGCCGTTCAGGACCCAGACTCCAACTCTGTCCCCTCAGCAGTGCTACCCCAGCTCCGTTAGCAGCCATGGCTGCAAACAAAAGATGTAGGTCCACATCATCACTCCTGTCAGGTCCTACTGTCCGTGGTTAAAATCTATATGTCCTAGCAGGAAGAAAAACAGAAAAACACTTGTATACATAAAAACAAACCAATGACGTGGGAGCTGCTACATCTAGCAGGTGCTCAGGCAGTGCATGGAGTAACTTGGAATTGCTGTCATCAAGCTGTTTTAAGGCCTCACTTCTCTTCACTGGCTTCTCATTATATCGCGTTTAAATTTCTTATTTTCCTCATCCAGGAGACTTGAAATAAGCTCTAACCTTCATGGGTGGACTCATTATACAAAGCACTGGATTCTTGTCTTAAGACTAGGGACTAAAGCATTAAGCCTTCATCAAAGACCTTACTGTCCTCGTGTTTTAAAAACCATATCATGACCCAATAGCTTGGCTTTTATTTACATAGCAGCTGCCTTTTCTATTCAGATCATCTACAGTAATCTTATCCAGCCCTGGTTACCCTAAGCTGCTTTCCTTGGAGCTGGGCTTAGTTACACTCAGACTAGTTTGATTGACCTGATTTTTCTTTGGCAACAGGGCACCTGTTTTCTTTCCCATATTTTCATAGCTTTTCTGTTGTTTCCCATCCATTCACCCAACGAACCAATCACTTCTATTGGTGAGGGTTGTGGTGGCAGCATGTCTAAGTGGACATGCCAGATATTTTTAACTATGGCTACATGGTTAACCATGTGTCTCTCCAGCATGTCCTGGGTCTTCCTTAGGGCCATGACCCACTGTGATGTGCCATGAACAACTCCCTTGGGAGCCAGCTAGGGGGCATCCTTATGCTGACTCCTCAATCCACTTGAGCAGTGGCTCTATCTGGAGGTCTAAACTCTCTGAAAGAAAAGCTCTCTATGGAGCAGCCTCATTTTTGCTGTTTGTACTTGCAAGCTTATGCTTTTGGGCATTCACCACAGGAGCTTGTGGTCCTTGGTGAACCTTCCTTGGCAAACAGGTCAAATCCAAAACCGACCCTTCATTAAAGGTACTAATAAATTCCAGAGTACCCTGCCTAGACGTGTGTTACCAGGCCCCCTCCTGGACACACAGTTACTAGGCCAGTTGGGCAGCAGGAATATTTTCGTTATTACAGACATGAAGTTTCGTGATAGTGATAGTTCCTTTAGAAATATTACGGAACTAATCATTAAAAAGGTGGCACAGTGACTCAGTGGTTAGCACTGTAGTGTAAGGCTGCTGGAACACAGGCTATGTTACCCCCCTAGGGGGGTGATTGTCAAGTCGGTTCCAGCGAGGTTGAATCCACGTGAACGTATCTGCCAGACCTAACTCACCCCCCCATTTAGCAGAGAGAGAAACAACCTACAGATTGGCCCTCCTGCAGAGAAACACATCCTGCCCCTCACTCCTGCATCACTCCCTGAACAGGGCAATCCAACAGGCTGAGACAGCCTATGTGACCAGTCAGTTAGCAATCCCTGAGCTAGATAGACGCAAACACGCTGAGCGTGCATTAAGTTTGTACTTATCATCCAGGCCCTGTACCACCAGCCTATTTCCACATTCCGCTAGGGCTATTTGCTTAATTGGCCGAGAGAAAGCTTTGTACAATTCCAGTGCCCGGAGGTAAGAGTAACCGAGAGTAAGACTAGTCTTCATATTACCAGGGCCAACGTAAATTTATCACAGATCAAGGCCGCAACATTTTAAACTAAACATTTAATAACATGAATGCAGATGAAATTCATTTTACCTTATATTCAGATACCATGTGAGGTTTTAAGCATTTTCCAGATGCACAGAGAAGGACCTACATGCATTCACACCTTTGGCTGCCCAACTACATTCTGTCATTAGGCCAGGGTATGGCTTACCCTACAGTTACCTCACACCTCAATGGTTTGGGGTTCAAATCCCACCTCTGTATGCGTGGAGTTCGCATGTTCTCCTTGAATTGTGTGGGATTTCTCTAGGTAACTCTTTTATCCTCCCATAGTCAAATGGCATGCAGTTCTGCTCACTGGTGTCTTATAAGTGTCCATTGAGTATGAATGTGTGAACTGTATGGACCCTGTGTTGGACTGGCATCCAATTGAAGGTATACTCCAGTCTTGTACCCTGTGCTGCCCAAGATAGACTCCAAGCCCTGTCCGACCAGGATAAGCAGTTAGAAGATGAATGGATGGTCCTTAAAAAGTCACACAATGGGTGAGGTAATTCTGACACATGAATGTGTCAGAATTATTAAAACTCAGCATTCTTCTCAGCCAGCCAATGAAGTCCACATATAATGACTGTAAAGTCCGGCATTATTATTAATCTGAATTTGCATTTAATTGATAAATTGATCTTGCAAAATCCTGCATTCACACTTGTGCTGCAGCCCAATAACATTGTGCATGATTGTACACTACCGTATGTGTAACTGTGCTGTCAAAATTATTAAAGAAATGCCAGTCATTTTTAATGATATTTTCATCTTCTGTGACAGTGCTTCTTTAATTTTCGGCTGGAGGGTAGAAATGTATCTTTTGGGAGTAATACCAATGACAAAATGGCATTTGTAATGCAACATGAGATTTTTTAATCCTTTGAAATTACAAGGGGCATACGCAATTGGAAAAACTTTAAATCTTTTTAAAGAGGACAGGTTTGAATTAATTTGTATAGAATTGTAAAATTAATTATGAAGCAAGCCCACACTTGTGCTTGTTGTTTTATAAGGAAAAAGCAGGGTAACATAATAAAATGGCTTTGTGTTTATATAGTACAAGCCACCACGAAAAGGTGATGCTAACATTTCCTAGTCATCGCTGATGCATTTCAGGTCCGATGAAAAGCAGAATAATCAGGTATGATACCTTGTAGAGTAAGAAGTAGAAAAAATGGGAATGCCAGGTGGTAGGTAAGAACCAGGAGAACTGAGTATGACAGCTGGTAGGGTAAGAACTAGGAAAACTGGGAACGCCAGGTGGTAGGGTGAGAATCAGAAGAACCGAGTTTGACAGCTGGTAGGGTAAGAGAACTGTACTTGGTGATGGTCCTCAGTAGACAGTGGAGGAAACTGTTGAAAAGAGAATGAACTTCTTTAAAAGATGCTAGAACATTCATTGTCTACAAAGCACATTATTAACAGGTGTTTGGTAAAACGTCTCGGTTCCTCACTAGCAAACAAAAATGCACTAATTTCCCTTAGCTGTTCTTGAATTTTTGATGATATCCATAAAAACACCAAAGAAAATGAACTTCAAATTGTCTCACTCACGTGCACTGCTGCTCAGACTCGATGACATCAGGCTGCTGCCTCCTCCACCTAGGCTGAGCCCTCCTCCCAATGCCAGTCTACCACTCAGCCCAGTGCCCAATCCAGCTGCTAGTCCACCATAACCACCGCCGAGACCCAGACTGGAGCCTAATGCCAATCCGAGTCCAGTGCCACCTCCCAGACCTCCAGCTCCAGCTGCCAGAGCAAGGCCAACCCCAGTACCAGCCCCAACTCCGGCACCACCTCCGATGCTGGTCTTGGTCATGTGCACGGTGACACCACCACCTGACTTCAACCTGAGGAAGAACAAGTGTGACGGCCAAGATGATCACACAACTCCATGACGGCACACACTTTAAATTCTGCCTGTTTCTTTAACTCTTCCTGCAGCTATTCAAACTCATCAGGGCAAAACACCACACCTTTTATAAGGGTGGTACCAGTTACTACCTACAGATATGTTCAATACATCAGTACATATGCTTAAGTATATGCAGATGTTTCTCAGTGTTCCAGGTGTGACATTAATAACAGACTGTATTTATTTACATACATACAACTCTAGAGCAGCAATAAAGGTAGATCAAAGATATAACTGAAAGCAAATAAGTAAAAATGTAAAACTGGATTTGTACTCAGTGGATGCACACTCATGCAGCTGTCATTGAGAACTCCTTTTATACAAATAGCTCACACTGTCAGGCATCTGTTATACAGATACAAGTACTACGATGTCTCGTTACCTGTTCTCTTCACTGTCCAAGAGTTTCTTGTAAGCAGTGATTTCTACATCCAGAGACATTTTGCTGGCCAAGAGTTCCTGGTACTCTTGGCCATACTGGGCAATTTGCTGGAATGAAATTATGTCACTCAAAAATCAACATACTGAGTGACAGCAGCAGTGCCGTCAATTAATGCAGGACAACAACATAACATGTGAACTACTTCATAGTCAACTTTGGTGAATGGTATATTTCATAACAAGGGATGTCCAGAAAAGCTGATCCACAGATGTTTTTGTTGTTGTTTATGAGGAGTGCTAAGATCTGAAGGACATGGGCGTACCTTTCTGATGTCATCAAGCTGCGATTTGAGCGTCAAGACTTGGTCTTGGTAAGTGTCAGTGTGAGAGCTGGCATGAGCCTCTGCCTCCTCTATCTGGGACTCCAGCTGGTGGTTCTGTAGGTTATAAATTATGCATGAATATTCCAAGTGTAATTGCTATCGTCAAATAAATTTACTTAGCATATTATATATGTATAATAGATGGTTACAGGTGAGCACTAAATGAATTATAATTTTTTGTCTTACTGCAATCCCCTAAATTAGACTATGAGGTACTTTTTATCTGTAATTTGACTGTAATGTTATTTACTCTTATTACTGTTTATACCAGTGTATAGCTTATATACCCCAAATTGTTCTGAGTAATATGTACATGTGTTGCTTATAATGTGCATAGTGGCAAATGGATTTTTGTTCAGCATCTAGGAAGAAAACAACGCAGGCTAACTTTCTGGGGCCACAAGCATACCGCTGACTTGAGCCTGTCGATCTCCCTCTGCACCGAGTCGATCTGCTGTTTGTAGACGCGCAGTTCCTCCTTGGCGTTGGTCAGTGACTGGGTATTAGGCTGAGTGCTCACAGACATCATGGAGAGCTGCAAATGAGTCAGCAAACGTCTGTAGGTAATCGTGTTCATTTCAAATCATGCCCTGATATATTTTTTTCTCTTAATAAATCCAAATTGAGGGTTATTATTGAGTAAATTATACAATCTGTGTTTAAAATTGCAAGCCAGTTCAACGTATTGCTCTTGATCTGCAGGATTTGTTCATACTTGAGATATTTTTCTGAAACTCGATGAGAAAAAAACGGCTATTCTTGCACGTCATTTTAACGTTGTTCCACTGTTCCGTGACTGTACGCTAGATGGAGACAAAGTCACAACTACGTGTGAACGTTACTGGTGCGGGACTGTCATTGAAAAAGGTTTTAATAAACAAGTATCAGGAAACTTGACGACATTGTGCATAAATTTACAGCCTCCACTAAGATTTTCTTATCTATCGATGAAATCACAGAGGCAGAAGTGACAGCATCACTATTCACTAGCAGCATAAGGGTCGCTGAAAACATTATTGCATAGAAAAAAAACGTAAAATGCTGGAATACAGCTATAAATGTTATATGAAGACATCTATGAAGCTGACAGCGCTTGTTATTCGCTTTGTTGTTATTCGCTTATTTAACTGGTGATCAGAGATTAAAAGATCATAAATCACTTGGAAGAAGTTTGGTGCTTGGGGGAAGGTATTTTCTGAGACATATTAAAAAAATACATTTTACAATTAATGGAAATCATGTAAGACAGTAAATATTATTCTAATAAAGCATTTGAGTATAGTACCAAGGTCATAAATGCCTGGTGTTTTACTTAATTTGGTTAACTTGTATTGTGTGAGAATGGCAACCTTGATGAAGTTTAGTTGCTGGAGAAGTGTGGGAGAAGCTCTCTTACACTGTCTTGAACAGACAGGAAAGCATCCTGTTTGCTGCGCTTGGCCAGGGACTCGTAGTGAGCTTTCACTTCTGCCAGCGCTGATGTCAGGTCCTGGGCTTGGGCCGTGTTGTCGACTGAGATGGAGAAGGCTGACTTCACACCACCTGTCACAATGTTCCTCACCTCCTTCACTTTCTGGAAGTACAGAACGGCCAAAAAAAATTATGTCAGATAACACTGATGAAGTAAAGGAATGGCGTCAACCAAAATAGAAACGTAACTATGGCTATTCGCCATTTAAACAGTATCTATATACACACAACAGCTTGCCGATGCTATGCTGTACATATGTAAATCTGGAATTATTGCCTTTCATTCTGACATGCTCATTACCATGCGCTGTAGATATTTGATTGATCTTAGTTGAAGAGGCTTTTGGATTTATTGGATTTCTGTGATTGATGGGAGGACAGAACAGCATCAAATGGGAAGGAATTTTAATAGAACAAAGTGCTTCAGCAGGGCACCATCTCAAGGGTGCTTGTACTGGGACATATCTCATTTAGAAAGTACTGGAGGCTTAAACAGTGAACAGTTTCTTTTCAGCAGCTGCAGGAAAGAAGAAGTGCTTATTTAAAATGTTTTTTTGCAACTATCGTTTCCTTTCATTGGCTATCATACCATTGGTGTCACATGACACCTCAGAGAAAGGAAATATCAGTGAATCTAATTTTTTTCATAGACCATGGCCACAGAAAATATATGAAATTGAATAAAAAACAAATTATGATAAACCAAACAATAGTGGATACAAAATCTCAGTATGCCAGCTGTGAACTATGGTATACTTAACTGAAATGTACACATAGGTGCTGATTTAAGAAGCTATAGTTGGAACATCTTTCAAGAAGGCTGGCAATATCCCTTATCACTTATACACAATTGAAGCAATTGCTTGCAATTGTTTTGGTCCCCACCAACTTTCAAGTAAAACCTATGCTCCTGAATACACGTACAATAATACTATTCCACAGTGTACTTGACAACATTCCACAGTTTATGCATTAGTTTTCTTAAAAATGATCAAATCGTTTCACCGATTTTTGCAATGGGTTGAAAACACTAGAAGTATGAAACTGCCTGGATTTTTTCTAGAAATCATTTAATACAGGTTTAAGATTCAGTAGTTGTAAGAACTACGAACTGTAAATGATATTTTTGCCTGAAGCACAGTCAATTTTTGAGAGAGTATTTGAGCTCTATAAAGTTTTGACCTTGGTACACACTTACAGCATCATAGACCTGCTTGGACAGGGCAATATGATCTTCCAGTCCAGCGATAGTGGTTTGAAGCTCAAAAATGGTAAGGTATAAATTGTCAACCTCCTGTAGATAAACAGATGGGTGAAATGTTGTGAGCAAATAATAACAAGCATGCCCAAATGTGAAGCGCATTCCAAATATAAGTTCTTTAGAGTGAATAAGGTTGAGAAAGACTAACCTCTTTTAAATTAGCCCAATCAATTTCTAAAGTCTTTGTCTGGGATGCTTCCTCTTCAAGCCTTTTAAGAAAAAATATTAATAGCAAGGACTCTAATGAATCTTCTGGAGCCTGAAATTTCTCTTACATATTGTCATGGAGTCCTGTGAAGAAAGTATTAGAACATAAGAGCTAGACTAACAGAGAAAACAAATAGGTCTACCTGGCCTGAACATCATCAATGATGCTCTTGTAGTGTTCAGTCTCAGTGATAATTGCTTCCTTGGTTGTGGTTAGGCTGTCAATCTGACTCTTGTAGGTCCCAATAGCAGAGGTGAGGAGGATTGAGGTATTGGCTGGCCCACTCTGATCTGGGTTGGTGAACATGGAAATCTTTGCTTTCAGGATAGCATTTTGCTGCTCTAGCATTCGGGCCTGTCAGATGAAGAGAAATAAATAGCATTTACAAGTATATACTTTTGTGGTACACAATTCATATTCAAGTCAGAGACATTTTCAAGAATGCAATTCAACAAATCAAAATGTGTCCTATTCATTTTTAAATGATTAAACATATTTTAAGCTTTAAAGTTATATATTAAGATGTGACACACCTTGAAGAAACATGCATTGGCATACTGTATACCTGACGGAGCAGATAGATGGCTTTAATTAATGAGATTACCCTTCAATAGTTCAGCACCCCTCAGAGCTTCTGCAGTAGCACTCCCTTCCACAATGCTGTTTTTCAGATTTATTGCAGGTGCTGGAGAGTCATGAGCACCTCTACATTTAATTCTCCTGCTGCCTGGCTGTCTTATTTAAATGTTATGTGGCTGGAATACCAAAAACCTTTACTGTCTGCATTTTGAACTGTTCAGTGACAATACCTAAGAATGGCCTTTCAGAAAAATACTAAAACTATACTGATGAGTTTTCATTTTTATTAATAGAAACATTCCACGTTATCCTTCTCCAGGATTATTCCTCATTGTCAAAACTACATAACTTTTTGATCCCTTCAATAGTAAACAAGGATATCAGAGCTATGCAGCTAAAGTCTGAGGGATAACTGAGGTCACTTTGGCTATTAAGAAATTTCACTGAGGGAAGTACAAATCTGAATCATCAAGTTAGAAAGTTATCAGACTCAAGATAAGACAGCTGTAAGGCAAGGGCATGGACAATCAGCTCTGGTTAAAATAGGATTTCTGTGTAAGAAACCAAAGTGGCGCCTAAGGAATGCCGCACACTACACGTGGGAATGTTGGCCAATGACTTACCTTATCGATGAAAGTAGCAAATTTGTTGTTGAGGGCTTGCAGCTCCTCCTTCTCCTTCAAGCGGGTGAGTTGAACTGTATCTACAGATGGGAGCGAGGGATCGATGGTAGGAAGTGGACTGACACCTGCATCGATAGTGGTGGTGGAGCTAAGGAAGGATGGGTTGAAGCCATATCCCCCAATCTTAAAGACTCGTCCACCGAGACGAGCTCGGAGTGGAGCCACCCCTGCTCTAAAGCTCACCATCTTGCTAAGTGCTGAACCTCCAGCACCTAGGCCTAGCCCAGCGCCCCCTCCCAAAGCCAGGGCCCCTGCGCCTGCTCTTGCCCCGGCTCCTGCACCTAATCCCAGGCCTCCTCCCAAACTCAGCCCTGAACCTAGTCCCAGACCACTTCTGAGGCCAAGTCCAGAACCCACCCCTGCTGCTGTCCCTAGCACTCTTGACACTCCCAAAACAGCACCACTACCACTCCGGGGACCTGAGAAGACTCGGTTGCCCCCATAAGTGGCACCAAACCTCACTGCGCCCCCAGTGAGTCTAAAATTTGTCTCTGGCATATCAGCTGCAGAAGTGCGGTTCAGGTCTCTGAACTGTATGTCCTCTAATGCAGGCGAGATCTCTCAGTGCTGTTCAGTGTTTTATATGCCTCTGTGGTGACGTGGGGCCACTTAGGTTCAGTGCTCTGATTTGTTGCTGAAGCTGCCATCATCACTCGAGGATTCAGGCTAAAAGGCAGGCTGGCGTGTCTCCTGCAGGCACATGCATCTTCCAAAAACATGTTGGGACTGATTTCAGAGCCTGGGGGTGTGTGTGATTGAAAGACCTATCAAATGCCCAATGTTCATAGCCTGTAGCTGAACTGAGCTGAAAGACCTAATCCTTTAAAGGTGTGTCCTTACACTGCAATCCTAGAAACCTCACCTCACCTCACCCTTGTTTATTCAAAAAGGTAGTACACAATCTCCTCCCCTCCCCCCCCCCCCCCCCACCCCCCCATCCCCCAACTCCACCCCCACCCCTCCCCTTCTCCTTTCCTCTCTCC